>VXAC01003340.1:0-70615 GCA_013399225.1 Rhipidura dahli
CTTGATCCCAAACTCACTGCCACGTGTTTGTATTGTAGGTCAGGGACTAGTGCAGCAGTGGGGACTAAGAAGTAAAATTAATGAAATATTAATATATTAATAAAAATAAAAGTGAATGTTAAACAAAAGTTTCTGATCATTTTGTGGACTCTCCAGCTTTTATTGTTCCCTTCATCGCTGAGCATTTACGGCTCTTGGGTGCTTCCCTGCCCTTAGGGGTGGTGATCACAACACGTTAATAAAAGGTGCTGCTGCTTACAATTGTGCTTGTCTGTGCCTGGGGCACATCGGGAGCAACCTTCTCTTCCTCCTGTGTCACACCACAGCGCCCTTCCCGTGAAGCAGCTCCTGGAACTGGCAGGGATTTCTCTTCCCATCCATCACCCTTTGGACACCCAGCCACTTCTGGGAGGCGCAGGGAGGGCAGAGCTCCTGCTGCTCACCAAGCTCTGACCTTATAGCTCTGTCCCTATTTCTTCTTTCTCCCCCTCTCCTGTGCTCAGAGCAGCAGCAGGAGCTGGACCCAGGGGCTTGACTGGGACTAGGAGGAAACCCCAGCTCCCTTTGTTTGCACAGCACAGTCAGATCCCAGAACTGCTCCCTAAATCCAGGGGCAGCGACACTTTGGCAGCTCCAGGCAGCCAAGGAGCTGACCCACGGTCACAGCAGAGCCTTTGACAACTCTATCAAGTAATTAGGGCAGTTTAAGAGATTGCCACTGCAGTTCTTTATTTTTTTAATGAGATCCTAAATATATCCCCCTACATACAGAAAAAATAATTTCCTGGAGACACGCCTTCTTTTAAAATATTTAAATGAACAAACAAACCCGTGTGCCTTTAAATGCTTTGCTGTGAGATTTACTCGGTATTTGACAATGACAACAGAGCAGTGTTTTTATATTCTATGTACAACAGTCACATATATATCTATGTACTGAACTCTGGATACAGCAATATGCATGGAGGACAGGAGCAGAGAGGCTGAGCACAGCCAGGGTTGATGTGAAATGGATGTACAGAGCAAAGCCTCCAAGCCATTTCCCCTGATTCCCAGCTTCTCCCTGTTCCAAGGGCTTTGACTGCAGGATTTGAATGAACTGAGATCTCACCATGACAAGCACAGCAGTCTGGAACCACACACTGCTGTTGCAGTCAGAGTCTGGACTGGTCACATCTCACTTTTGAGAATAGATATATGAAAAAACTCCATTATGCACAATGTTTCCCACCCCAGTCCTCCTCACACAGAACAGAAAGTGACTGAACTCTTTTTAAAGGGTAAAAAAATTGTAAAATGAGTGTTGAAAAAGCTCCCTGATAAAAACTCGTGTTGAGAAAATACTGAATAATTAAGTCCATCTAGAAAAAATGTTCTGTAATTGGCTCAGTGTCTTCCAGGTGCCCAAGTCCCTTCCCCAGCTCTGAGCTCTCCTGGCTTTCCAGACCAGCTTTCTATCAGCCCTGCCCCGGGCAGGCATCAGCATTTCTGAGCCAAGGCCACCTGGGGGTGCTTTACAGCACTTCAGGGAGCTTTGGAGTGCCCATCCCTGGAGGTGTCCAAGGGAGGGCTGGAGGTGGCACTCAGTGCTCTGGGCTGGGGACAAGGTGGGCATCGGGCACAGCTGGGACTGGATGGGCTGGGAGGGCTTTTCCTGTCTCGGGGATCCTGGGATTTTGGGATTCCAGGAAGCACAGTTCTATTTGGGAAGCTGGCAGTGCCAATGTGCCACAAAGCTCCAAGGGCAAGTGAGCAAACAGCGGCGCTGTCACCAGGGAGGGCACAGACACATCCTGTCCTCGATGCACAGGGACAGGATGAGCCTTCCCTTCAGGACTGGACTCATTGGATATCTGTGAGCCAAACTCCAGCTTTTCCTCATCAGTGTGTTTGAGCAACTCCTGCTGGCACTGGTGGGAGTTAAACAGTGCTGTGCATCGAGGGGAAGTGGGAAATCCCAAACGTTGGGGCTGGGAAGGTCCTTGTTCTGTCTCAGTTCCCCAAAACAGTGCAGTGGTACAGGCTGGGACAACAATTCCCTGGCAGTGCCCAAGGCCAGGCTGGACATTGGGGCTGGGAGCAGCCTGGGACAGTGGGAGGTGTCCCTGCCCATGGCAGGGGTTGCACTGGATGGGCTTTAATGTCCCTCCAACCAAAACGAGTCTGGATTCTCTGATGTCCATGATAAGGGTTGCAATCTGAGAGGGGCCCCTGAGTGGAGGCTCCCCCACTTCCAGCACCAGAGGAGCCTCAGGCAGATGCAGCTCCTTGGGGCTCCCTCCAAAACCCTCCCCAAGACTCCTACATTCCAGCCACGAGACTTTTTTTTCCTGTTGGCCAACTCAGGTGTCACTGGGATTGATGCTGGTGAAATGATGCTATCAAAAAAGTGATGCTACTTGGGAAACACTGAAATGAATGTTCACCCTGTTGGCAGCTCCTGAGTAAAATTAGGACAGCAATAAAAGGTTAGACAATGACATTTAATGGTACTCCAGTAATAGATTTTATCACTTTTTTTATCCTACCACAACAATGTGTATTTTCATATACATTATATTTAATAAAATGTATTGATATGGAATTAGGAAAGCATGGGTTTAGTACTATTTACATATATTAATTGAAACAATTTTCTTAACAACATTGAAAAATAGAAACTTAAAGTTCTCTTAATTGTGTTTTCAGCCAGTTAGTGGTAAACAAATGCATGCCTAGGAAGTCACACTCCCTCTAAAACGTGGTCAGTTGAAAGTTTCTAACTAAAGTGTGTATCTCTGTTTTGTTTCAAAAAATACATAAGTATGTCTGTCATTTCTGATACAAAATTCTACACTATCTTCAATAAATAAATAATAAAGCGATTCTGAAAAGTATGAAATGTAAACTTTGTTGTCCCTCCAACATACATTTTTTTTTTCCTTCCCATTGCTTGAAACATTACAGTGGTCTTTTAGGAAATTATAATGCACAGACACTTCCCAGCACAGTTTACACTTATTACCATACTGACCTACCTACCTGTTATGGATATATCCTAATTTCCTAATGGAAACCAATAAGACTTGGAGTGCTAGAGAACACTGCCGACACAGGAGAGGTGGGAACCAGTACTGAAAGGACATGCAAGGAACACCAAAACCTAACAACAGCTCCACGAGAACGTTCACATGCGAATGACACGGGCTGGCACCTCCCATCCGGAATGAAGTCCTTACAAAAATACCAGTGGATGCGTGGCAGGGCATGAACAAAAGGAATCCAAGCAGAACAAAGAGGAATTTGACTCTCGGGGGTCTTTTGTCCCCACCCCCGAGCCCAGACTCAGCAAAGCACTCACACAGTGCCTGAGGGAAAGCAGACGTCAGTGCCCGCCTGAAGCCGGGAGCTTTGCCAGACAGGGATGTGGGCCTGGACCAGTGGATCCCTGGAGTGAAAGGGATGGAGAGCCCTGGCATTGCCCTGGATGGCTTTGGCTTCCCCACTCTGCATCCCCACGAGCTCTCTGGTCACATCCAGCCCCCGCCCTGGGGGAGCTGCAGGACGTGGCTGCCCCAAACCCCTGGTTGCACACAGGTGGGCTCAGCTCAGCTCCACACCTGGGCACCATGGGCTGCTTTGCAAACCAAGCTCTGCAGGCTGGAAATTCACTTCCTGACCTGGAGCTGTGATTGTTTCTTCTCCCCCACTGCAGGTGACCATCACCCCTGGGAGCAGCAGCACTAAAGGAGCACCAAGAGGTGCACACGACATCAGCAGGGCTCTGGGCCTCACCCTTGGCTTCCTGTCCCAGCACTCACAGTCCTGTGGACAACAGCAACTTCCACAGGGACCCACGGGTGGACTCCTCTGGAGTGCAATTCACCTCTGGGCAGAAGGCCTGAACATCTTTTATTTTCAGGGGCAGCACGAGTCATGAAGTGGGATGTTAATAGAATCTTCTCTGTTTATAGATATAGACTATTTGTTTTCTAAGTCTTTTCAGTACCATCATGAAGATCTTCAAAGATCTTCTTGCTGCCAAACTGCTCCTTCCATTCACATCACATTTACACCCCACTCTGCTGAGCAATAGGCACAGAACTCCTGAAGGGGGAAAACCCTGCAGAAAGCCTCCAAAACACACTCACACTTCCTTCTTCATGGAAATTAAAGAGCAGGGCAACAGCCACCTGTGTGGTTTGCCAGCCATCCCGACTGCAGCACAAGGAACTACAGGGTTGTTTCACCAGCCCAGGAAACCAACGCCAAGTTCCACACAGAGAGACTGAGGGAGATCTCCTCACTAAATTGGGATTCATGTGTTCAGTGAGAATTATCAAGGCACAAAGATGCTCCTGTTTGCTTTGATAACCCTCTGACGTGGGAAGGGCGAGCAGTAGTTTCATGCCACACCAGCAAGGACTCGGTGACAGCTTCTGCAGACACCTCCTGCAGTGAACTCCGGCTGAATTCCAGCTTTGGATTCCCTCTCTCCTAGGGCTCATCAAACAACTGCAGGTCCAGGCGCACCACGATCTCTCCCGTGGGGACTTCATGCAGAAGGAGACACTTTGTAACTGGTCCCTTGGAACCCTGATCTTTCTTGATGTCTGCCACACGGATCTCTGTCCTGCCCAAAAAGTCTGGAATGCAAAAACACAGCGTGCTCAGGAAAGGGAAACCAGAGTCTGCAGAAGGAACTTCCACCCACACACAACAGAAGAGAAAACAAGCCTCCAGTCCAACTCTGCTTGTACACTTGAAGAGGGCCAAAGGCTGCCAAGCTGCATAGAAGGGGATTTAGCCAGACCTTATTAAACAGCAGCAGCATTAAAAGTAAATTGGGCCCTAAGTGCTAAAACCCACTATGGAATTCCCAGCTGCCTTGGTTCAGGGACTTCTTGATTTTATGATATGTTAGAAGAAGACCAAAAGTTGCTGAATAGTTAAACCTGAGTGTGAAGCCTCTAGAGATGACAGAGCCAAGCAGGGCATCAGCCCAGCAACGAGGCCAGTGGGCCAGTACCAGTCCTATCCAAACACTGCCTGAGAGATTACGACTCCAAAATACACCCTGGGATGCTCCACATGTTTATCCCAGCTTATGAAATAAGAATGAGAGAGGCTGTGGACTCCCCATCCCTGCAGGTGTTCAACACCACTCTGGATGGGGCTTGGAGCAACCTGGGATAGTGGAAGGTGTCCCTGCCCATGGAAGGGGTTGGAACTGGGTGATCTTTAAGGTCCCTTCCCACCCAACACCGGTATGTGATTCTATTGGGTTTGGAATCCTGGGCTCATTTCATACAACAGGAAGGCATTTCTCTTCCTCCTGCATGAACCCACCCATGTGCAAGCAGCATCCAGAGCTTTCTGGAGTCTTAGCAGAATTACAAACCACACTTTATTTTGTTGTCAATTGCACAAGAAAAGGAACTCTCAAAACCCAGAGGGAGCTGGACTCTTTTTGTGCTGATACTGGGGTGGAGCAAGGGCAAGTTGATTCCCAAATATGCAAAGGGGGTCACATCTGGGATATCTTTAAAGATCATCTCCCAGCCCAGCCCATTCCCTTTGATTTCCCTCAGCAGGACTGCAGCTCCTCAAAAGAGAGCTTTGCAAAGGCCCTTGGCAGGGGCGGCCCCGTACGCACCGTCCGGGGAGAACTGGTCCCGCTCGAACACCGTGATGCACAGCACGTCCTGCTCCAGGTCCTTGATGAAGAACTGGCAGTTGGAATTCCACTTGGGATTCAGGGTGTCCTGGATGGTCTTGGTGATGTGGCACTGGGAGCCCATGGTCACCTCGCAGTAGGGGTTACTCTTTCCTGGGAAGATGGGAACAAACAGAAACGAGTGGGGCTTTTTTAGCTGTGTGATCCTTCTGCTCCTGAGCTTCCTTCCAATCCAACAGCCAACTGAGCTGGGAAAGGCCTTGGCCAGACCAGGGCTCTGCCCCATCCCAGGCTCTGCTTCACTGCCTTTCCAATGGGCTACACTAACATCACAGTGAATACTCTGCTCTGCTGGGTGCTCAGCACCCTCCACTCTTCCCTCCAGGATTTCATGGCTGGTTTGGTGGAAACTCAGTCAGTCTGAAACAAAAGACTCATGCAGGACAACTGCAGGACCGTGCCTGAGCTGCACAAATTCACCTCTACCTGTTTTACCTGAATTAAACCCACATCATTTAACAAAATCATGTCTGGGACAGGATCCCAGCAGAGTTAGGCTGGCAAATGGGAATGTCCTCTCGATGGAGCAAAGAAAGCCAAGGCACTCACCATGGGACCTGCAGGGTTTTAGTTCAATGCCTTCAACAACATTCACCATCAGCCTCCCAATGCCTGTTGCTCTCTGAGAGCGAACTGGGGTGGGACAGAAGAGCAGAGAGAAACGTCACCAACAGATTTTCCTGCCCATGGACTTTTCCCCAAAAGATGAGACCCCCACATCCTGTGCTGTACCTAAGTAGGCCTTTTCCCTCTTCTTCTTTTCAGTCTCTATGTAAAGCTCTGAAGCAGCTTTGATCTTCTGAACCCAGGCAGTCCTTCAGAAGGAAAGGAGAAAAAAATAGTTGCAAGATGCCATTTCCATTTTTCCCTGCTGGAGCACAGCAGACAAAACTAAAGCTGTCCCTCCTTCCCAGCCAAGGCTCTGGCCCCATCCCACAGCTGTCTGCCTGAAAGGGATCTTACTGGGATTCACAGCACCTGCAGAATGTAACCATCTGAGGCAGCAAATCCCACCACACAAAGAAAGCTCAAGAGAACCACGAGCAGGAGATGCTTGATGAGAAAACAAAAGGTCTGAAGAACAGCTTTGCTCTCATCCAGCCCTTTGCTTACTGCAATAAACTGACTCCCAGGAGCCAGCAGGTACAAGACACCAGGGTTGCTGATGTGGCCACTGTCCTTGGTCCCTGAGACTTCCTACCAAATTCTTCTGACACTTGGGGCATTAAAACTGTAACTTGGTGGTGAATGGGCCCTTCTGGGAAATCATTTCATGCTTAAGAATCACACAGTCTCCTGAGTTGGAAGGGACCCACATGGATCACTGAGTCCAGCTCCTGACCCCAGCAATCCCAGCCTGTTCCTGAAGGAGACTGAGGGGGAAGGCTGACAGAGAAAAAGGGTGGCAGAAGGGCTACAAAGTGACCTCAAGAACTGCTGTGACATACAAGGGAGCCCGAGACCTCAGTCAAGGAAACAAGGGAGAATCTGGAAGCTGTGGATCCATTTCTGAACCCCAAATGAAGAGCTGCTGCTCCACAGGACATTCATGGTTTGGGTTGGGAGGGACCTCACAGCCCATCCAGTGCAACCCCTGCCATGGGCAGGGACACCTCCCACTGTCCCAGGCTGCTCCCAGCCCCAATGTCCAGCCTGGCCTGGGTCAGACACACCTGAAGATGTTTTATACATTTTGTGCATCAGAATTTTGAGGGTCCTACATTTCCCAGCTGGCACAACATGATGTCTGCAGTAGGGGAGGGGTTTGATGCACTTTCAGCTTTCAATTTTTGAGAAAAGTTCTCTTCCAAGACCTTACATTTGGGAAGAGAAGCCTTTCCAGTGTAAGCCAGTGTAGTTTCCTCTCTGTAACCTTGCCAGAGACAAAAACCTCCAGCTGAGGATTTAAGGATATCCTCCCTTTGACTTTTCCAGTCTGAACTGAACCAGGTAAAACTAACTGGGTTTAGTTTGTAGGTTCTGCTTCAAAATCCACTTCTGACCTGTTCCTTGATCTCCTTCAACATCCAGCCATACATGTTCACTGCAAAAACAAACAGCTGGTAACAGCAGAAGATAAAATTGCAGCTTTTGGTTTCCCTCACATCACTATAAAATGTGAAATGCAGCCTAAATATCCACCCTCAGCCATTTCATCACTGGTGTAGTTGAAATTCAGGAAACATCATTATTTCTCCCTCCTTTTGAGATCACCATACTCTTAAGAAGGAATTTTCCAGTCTTGTAAAATAACCAGCTTTGGGAGTGCAAGTTTCCATCATAACCATTCCCATCCTACCTTTGCACCAAACTTTTCAAAGGCTCATGAAGACACTTACCTTTCATTAATGCTTTCAGCCCGGAGTGTGTAGACTCTGTCAATGTGGGAGATGTGGAAGATGGGCTCATCTCCAGAAGGGTCTGTGGGTAATTTTACCAGTACCTCGTTTAGGAAAATGGGCTGTAAAACATCAGCAGAGCTGGAGTTGTACTGCAGGGTCTGAACGGGGGCAGTCAGCACACATCACCTCACAGCAGGTTTATTGCATGCCCCAAGTAGCTCCCCCCTTCTGCCTCCCATCTTTCTTCAGAAAATTTTAAAGGTTGGCAAAGACAGAAGTGCCTGCAGAGCCTGGAAATGCTCCTGGAGAGAGCCAAGCACAGCACTGTCTCCTCCTCCCAGGGAGCAGCCAATGCTGCTCTCCCTCCGCTCCCCCAAACACACAAGCCCTTGTGGAAGAGTTCTGTTCAAGCAAAACTTCAAAAGCATCTTTTCTTATCTCACTGGAGCACACAGCCACCTTCCCTGCCATCAGTCCCTGAACCCCAAAGCTTTCAAACCTCTTCTCTAGGAAGGCTCTTGCCCACACCCCCAGCATAGAGCTACAGAGCCCTATCCCCATCCCCATGTTGGAGCATGTCCTGGGTTACAATAGATGTATGTAAGTATTCTATTACCACCAGCTGTGGGCCATTGGCTGTTATCACCTGCTAATGACCCACTCTGATAACAGACAATGGGCCATCAAGAAACCACCACATGCCTCATGGACTTATCTCATCCTATTGTGAGATGCTCCAATCAGGAGGGGGGAGCTGGCCATTCCCACCTGGATATAACCCACCCTTAGAACTGCCTGGCCTCAGCCCTGGCTGCTGGGTGACCAGAGGAAGGAGCCACCACGGACCTTCAGCTGGAGACCAAACCTTCCATCAGATCATTGCTTCAACTGGATCACTTCATTTGGACTGCTGCCCTAATAGGGTCTCAGGCTGAATCTGACTTTGTCTGTGCTTTTTCCTTATATTATTTCACTTATTTCTAACTTTTCCTATTAATTTAAACCTGACTTGTGATCTCCCACTGGTTTGTTTTCAAATCAATACAGAGCAGCACTTACAGTTTTGTACATTTTGTATTGCAGGTTGGACTTGGGGCTGAAGACCTTGTCAGTGCCAGAAGAGCCAAGAGGTTTTATGATCTGAGTGAGGAGGAGGAAGTCGTTGAAGAGAAAACCATACAGCTCCTTGTTACTCTTGGCTTTATAGAGCTTCCCACTGTGCAGGAACTTGCGTGGTCCCAAGCAGTTTGTAACTGAATTAAAAACGAGTTGCTGCGAAAAGTAGAAGAAGAACAACAACGCACTGTATAAAGTGAAACAATCGGGGCTGCCCTGCAAGAGACCAAATACAGTTTTGAGTCCTGGTTCCAGTCTGTGTCCCAGGGATGACGAGCGATGCCTCGAGCATGACAAGCGGTGCGAGTCATGGACAGCTCTGGGAGAGGCCCCTGAAGGCAGCCCCGGTCACAGGGCACGGCTGGGCAGGCAGGGGAAGCCAAAAGCGTCCGTGCCCCATTGCACATGCACCTCCAGGAGGGACACTGAGCCACAGGCACCTGGCCTGGAGTAGCAGCAGCTCTGCAAACGGCCTCTCCACAGGCTGAGCTTCCCTAAGGGCTGCATTCTGAGCTGTGTTTGAATTTCACCCCTTGAAACGCCCCAAAAGAATCCAGATGGCCACGATACCCCGAGTTAGAGCTGCTGACCACTGGACTGGCACAATCCCAGACTCAGACTTGTTAGGCATGAGCAGAGTCCTGCCCTTGCCTAAAGTGCCATTTTCAGGTTTATTTTCACCAGGGGATGGCACAGCTCTCATCACCCTGGGCAGCTGGATCTGGAGTGGCTCCTTTGGCAGGCTGGAAACCCCTCAGACAGACAACAGGGAGAGGCTGGATTGTTCCCTGCCAGGGGCTGGAGGCTGCTGCTGGTGTTACAGAGGCAGCCAGCACCACGGGCTCTGTCAGGGTATGGATTTGCTGTTCTGGGGCCAGGCAGCATCTGCAGAAGATAAAAGCAGCCCCTTTCCTTCAGGCAGGGAATGGCAGACAGCTGAATGTGCTGACATTGTCATGTCCTTTTCCCAGGACAGTCAGACTTCCTGAGGTGAAATGCAATTTTTCTACTTTATGAACCAACCAGTGCTTGTTATTTTTTTACCTTCTCAAACCAAAAACTGAAAATCAAGTTGTGATCTGTCTGCCTCTGTTAACTCTGCTAACAACAGGAAGGCCATCAGAATATCCTCCCTCCTTTTGCAGGACATACAAACACAATATTTTTAGAAACTTATCATGTACCCATAAAAAATAGCATGAAATGGGAGGCAGGGATTCTCCCTGTAAAGTCTCCAGAGACTTGAGCAGTATTCTTGAGTTTTCAGACTTATACAAAGCTTTATCACAGAAAACATTTCTAAACATTTGGGTTTTTACAGCACTCCGAAGTGGTCAGGGGTGGGGTACAGCAGTCCCATAACCACCGTACCACAAAGAACTGGGAAACTGGGAAGTTGTGCTTGCAAATTGCAGGACTGGTGGGGAGCCAGGCATCCAAGCAGGATTTTCCCCCTGTGAGGGGGCAGGAACACGAGCAGCCACCGTGGGGGGACGTGCAGGAGGGAAGGGAGCTGGGGACAGGTGGGAGCAGGGATGGGGATGGGGCAGGGTTGGCTGGTGCCCCAGTGCCCCAGTGCCCCGAGCTGCAGTGCTGTGAGCGAGCTGGGCAGCCCCGGGGCAGCCCCAGGGGAGCCCCAGGGGAGCCCCGGTTACCTCGGAGAGGCCCTCGCACTGCACGTGGGCCTGGATCCACTCCAGCCTGTCCGAGTTCTCCTTCTCCCTGACGCCCTCGTTCACCTGCGAGCACAGCTCCTCGGCCTTCTCCAGGGCGTGCTTCAGGTGGCTGTGGTCGGGGTGGTTCTCGGGGGTGTTCTCAATGATCTGCACACAAAGAAAGCCAGCACGGGGCTTCTGTCAGCACAGCTCAGCTGCATTCGCCCCCTCAGCCCCACACTTCCACTCCAGGGCTTTGTTCCCAGCCAGAATGTCCCACGTTCGTTTCCCTCCTTGACAGACATGAAAAATGGGAGACAAACACTTTGTGGGAACAGCTGGATTGCAGGGCTGCCATCCTGCACAGCCTTTGCACCAGGGTGCTGCTGGCTCCTCTGACAGAAGCACACACATTGCAGCCAAATACAGGAGCACAGCCACCACTGCTGAAGGAATCCCTGAAATGCCAACATCCAATTTGTAATTCCTGGGCAAAGTTCCGTGGCATCATTTGGCATGGGAAGCATTAAGCAACAAATGGAAGTTAGGAAAGGGCTGGAAGTTCTCCAGCACCATCAGCTGCACGGGGGAAACCTGCAGCAATCCAGGCTCAGCCTCATCTCCCAGCCTGTGGGGAGGGAATGGCACAGTGGGGAAAGCCAAATATGAGCACAAGGTTGACTCGTTGCTCCTGTTGCCTGAATTTTAAGTTTTCATTCAGCACTCGCTGCCTTCTGGTTCTTTGGCTGCAAATTTCACCTCCTTTTTTTAACAGAAGTACAGAGTTGTTTTGCTAAAGCCCAAGGAATTATCCCATTTCCCATAGTGGAATCGAGTATTAAAGGACACTCCACATTCCCCGGTACATCAGAAATCGCAGTGACAAAGCCTGACACAAATAAGGAAACAACCCTGTAATTAAGGGATAAGCAAAGCAGCACCAAACCCATCCCGTGTGCAAAGGAACGTACATTTTTAATTATTAGTGGGTATCTGGTTACCCGTTGCATAGGCTTTAGTAGAAAACTTGATAGTGGCATTCCTTTACAGCGAGGATCCATTGCTAACCTCTGAAACATTAGAGAGGTAAAATCTGGTTAGTCAGGTGGTTTAAACCCTGGAAAATGAGCTCCTCCAAGAAAGGAGAAGGGAAGGCAATAAATGAGTATCAATCCTCAGCTAAATCTGCTCTGAGATCACAGCATCAGAAGAATTAATTCCTTGTGGTTTTTACAAGGCTTCTTCACCTGCCTTGTCTGGACAAGAATCACAGAACCATCAGGGTGGGCAGAGCCCTTCAGGAGCACCCAGTGCCAGCCCAGCAGCAGCAGCATCACCCCAAAGCCTGTCCCCAAGGGCCACATCCAGACTCCTCCTGAACACTCCCAGAGACAGCGCCTCCACCACTCCCTGGGCACCTCATCCCAAGGCCTCCCCACTCTGGCAGGGAAAAATTGTTCCCAGTCTCCAACCTGAGCCTCCCCTGGTGCAATTGGAGGCCATTCCCTCTCCTCCTTTCCCTGCCCCTCCTGTCAGGGAGCTGTGCAGAGCCACAAGGTCCCCCCTGAGCCTCCTTTGCTCCAGGCTGAGCCCCTTCCCCAGCTCCCTCAGCCTCTCCTGGGGCTCCAGCCCCTTCCCAGCTCCCTTCCCTGCCCTGGCCACACTCCAGCCCCTCCAGGTCCTTTTCCAAGTGAGTGGAGGAGAAGCAGACCCAGCCCTCGAGGTGCTCAGCAGACGGGCCAAGCGAGAAGGTGCACAAAACTCCCAGAGGCTGCTGCTTCTCTTACCTTGACAAACTCCTTGAAGTCAGGCACTTCATCCGTCTTCTGCTGGATGAGGGCAGCCCCGTTGAGCTGGCAGCTGCAGAACCTGATGTAGGGCTGCATGTGGGGCAGCTGGGCTGTCAGGATGTCCCCGATCATCTTCACCGGCATCTTCTCCCCAGACATCTTCTTCCTCACACGCAGGGCCCTGAGCAGGAGCAGGGCACGGGGGTTGGACAAAGAGCCACTCCTCAGTTATGGAATAAAGGGGGTGGGTTCTTATTCATTATTATTGAAGCCCAGAGAATGATAAATGCATCAGCCACAAGGTTTTACTGCAAGGATACAATGGCCAAGGCTGCACCCTCAGCCAACACCTTTCCCTCTCGTGGTCACCCAGCTGCTGGTTGATATTAATGAGTGCCAGATCAGAGGTGAGAGAAAAAGAAATGTAATTTCCTTTTCTGTTAGTTTAGAAAGAGAGTTACTGATGTGGGAGGGAGGGCGGGAAAAACCCCCATCTCTTGGAACTCAAAGCTACTCCCAGGTTTTAGCCTGGTTGCCTAAGGAAAGGTTCATTGTCATTTGTCCTGTCACCACCACAACTTTTCAACTTGTGATCCATTTTCAAACACATTTTACAAAAAAACCCAAAAAAAAAAAAAAGAGGAGATATTACAAAGCTGTAAAATCCCTGTAGTCTCAGTGAAAAATAGCAGCTCAGTAGGGAAAAAGAATAACTTTATTAATGCTCTTGCTTATCAAGGTGAGGGTTTAACCCTCCCCTCACTGAGTTTCCCTGGCAATGGGTTTCCTGGCAGGGAGCCTTTGGAGAAGGATGCCCTGGGCACGGATCCTTTGGGATCCAGGCTCTGTTCAGCTCAGCCAGCTCTCAGCCCACACTCATTATGGGAATGCCCTGGGCAGCTTGGCATGAGGGAGGTTCTTGTGCCTGGTTTGCACTCACAGACAGCAGGACTGGGGCTGGGGCTGCACTGGGACAGAGGCAGCAAAGTCCTGCCCTGTGGGAAGCCTTGGCAAGCCCTGCTCTGCAGGGGAGAGAAGGATTTGCCTTCTGGAGCACAGGAACAAAGTGAGTGCAAATGGCAGAGAGCTGCTGGGTTCTTCTCAGCAGCTCACAGCAAACTCTGTCCTCTGTCCACAGGTTGCTTTTTCCCCCAAGGAGAAACAAGGGGCCCTTCTGGTTAGGATTTGTATAAATGGCAAATATTTTCATGCAGCTAAAAGGAGAAGGAGGGGGAGAAGCCCAGGATTGTGTTTTTGCTAAGTATGGGGGGAAAAACCAACTTACTTCAGTAGTTTTATATTGCACATTATCAGCTCCTTCCAATTAACAAAAATCATGGCAACTTCTTTTTCTGTGACCAGCTCAGATTCCATCAGTGGCTTCTGGAAGATCTGGGGAGTCAGAAATGAGGTGTTCAGAGAGCACAGGGTAAGCACAGACAGACTTCCAGCACGCTCCCTGTCCCTGCCACCCTTCATGTTCCCTGCAAGGGGTGGCACTAAAGAGACCCTCAGGTGTGAGGGGCTTTTACAGGGAATACTCTGCATTTGTAGGGGTGGTGGTGTTAATTCTGATCTGGATAATCTGTTTGAAACCTGGGAATTTTAGCCAGAGGTCTCCTGCAAAAGATCCTGGGATTCCTTTGATAATGCAGCTGAAAATAGGTTTCACTTTGGACTCTTTTATGGGAGCCCTGATTTCTCTGAGTGTCTCAGGTTTTTGTAACTTGAACTCTTCTTCAAAAAAAGGGCTTTGCTTCTCTGTCAGAAGAATTGTCCATAGCTGTCTGTACCAATTCCTTCTTTTTCTACCTCTAAAGGCAGTCATGGGAAGTGATGACTGAGCCCCCCTGCCAGCATGGAAAACTGGCTTCATTTAAGAACATTTGCTTGAGTTTCAGAACTTGTATCCGAGGAATAAACACTGAGAGTCAGGAGCAAAAAGGGTTTGCTAAAATGCCACTTCAGCCATCAGGATGGTAACACCAGGGACTGACACCCACCTCACCCACAGCTGTGTCTGTGTAAATACACACAAATGAGGGCTGGACAGAGACCCCCCCAAGGAAGGCAGGACCAGCAGGGAAATGCAATAATTTTGCACAGTGCAAGGACTGGATGGGCTGGGGGACAAGAGAGGCCCAAGGCTGCAGAGCTGCCTCACCTCTGTCACCAGCTGCAGGTCGTTGACATAGTTCTCCTCGGTGACAATGAGCTCGTGGATGTAGCCCTGCCTCTTCCTCTCCATGGGTGTCAGCATGTCCAGGAGGTGCAGGTCTGCACACCCTGCAAAACACAACAGCACCCAGGCCTTTACTTGTGGCTCTTGGCAGAGGCATTCAGGCCTGTGGCACTCACAGCAGCCCGGAGAGAACAGGAGCTGCTGCCTGTTCCAGTCAATTATTGCTCCCATGGCACAGTCCCAGTGATGCTTCACCTCTCAGCAACTCTGAACATTCCATTTGACACCTTTATTTTATTTATTAGAACAAAGGCCACCCCTGAATGTGAACTCTGCCTGGTGGCCAAGCTTCAAAGTCCCCCTCGCCCTGCCTGCCCATTCCCAACCTCACCCTGGAGGTCCCTGAGCCCTTGGGTTGTGTCATTCCAATCCCACACAGATGGCTGGCAATGAAAAAGAGGGGAAAAGACTTCCTGTGGTGTGAGGAAAATGCAGAGACACCCCAAAGGGAGTCAGGGAAGAGCTGCAGTGGCCCAAACACTCCGAGGGGCACTTTGGAATGATTCCCTCAGATGCTGGAGGCCCTAAATTGAAGGTTCACCTTCACCCTTCTGGCCAAAGAGACCCTGCTCAAGAAGGGCCTGCAGGGCCTCTTTACTTCTTCACATTTCAGTTACAAACTGCTCCTAAATATTTGAAAGGCTCGAGCCAGGACACCCAAAGGTCACTGGAGATCCCCAGATTTCTCTGATTTCTGGGCCAAGCCAAAGAGGGGGACTTTGTTCTCCTTTACATTTAAAACCCCAGGAAAAGGTTGTCCCTGAGAGCTCATCTTGCATCAGTTTTGTCCTTTCCCTGTTGCAAACCTCCCTTGCACTGATCCCCTGTAGATGGGAGGATTTTTATATCACTTCCACAATCTCACTTTTTGTTTTCTACACTCAATTAGACAGAACATTTAATTCCATTCTTTCTTCTGCAGGCCATTATTTTTCAGCTGAGCTTAATTAAGGTCTTCTGAGACTGAAACACAGAATGTTTTCTTCCAGCTTTTGCTACTTCTCTGCATAAAATACAATGCATTTCAAAAAGCAAAGTTCATTTCAAACAGGTGGCTCTGAAAATTATCTATTTCAACTATTTTCACACAACCAAAATCCCCCAGTTGAATTCCTTCCCTTGCCTCTCAGCAAATTCAGTATATTCCCCATGGAAACAAATTTTCCTCAGGGAAACATCAGGGCCCAGGTAACTCTTTCAGTTCTTTGCATATAAAGTTGATATTTAGGTAGTGTTTCCTGCATTTTTAGCTTCCTGAATGGAGCTCAGACAATGCCACTGGAAAGGTCCAGGTGTATCACCATTATTTCCATGGAATACCAGCAACTGCTGCTTTAACTGATCTGGGCTCCTGAAAGGGGAATGATGGATTTGACTTAAAAATAACCAGGGGAAAAAAACCCAAAACAAAATGAAAACCAACCAAAACCCAAAACAAAACCAAAACCAACCAAAACCCAAGCAAAACCAAATGAAACAAACCCAGAAAAGGAGATACAGAAAGTCAAGGCTGTTTTTCTCTCTGACTGAAGCTGGGAAGGGATTGGGCTGGAAGCTGGGATTGGGTTGGAAGCTGGGAAGGGATCAGGTTGGAAGCTGAGGCACACTGATAAGGCTCCCTTGAGACATGGGATATCCCAGCCCTTTACAAAGTGCAGCTGAAACTTTGCTTGGAATAAGAAGCAGATTTGGAGAAATAGCAACTAAATGCCAAAACAGTGAATTTTTTGGGCCCTCTCAAAAGTCAGAAGTTCCCTTTCTGTCGAATAAATGCCTGATTTCAGAGCAGGTGCTTTGGTACCAAGTAAACCAGAGGTCTGACAAACAGGCCCAGTTCTCCCAGTGCTTCATTAGAGGTGAACCAAGTATTTAATTACTTCTCCCTGGGGAAGCTCCTGTTCAAAGATGTGATGACCTTGGCCTGAAGGTGATTTCCAACCATCAAGCCCTTGGAGGAAGCACTGACATTTGAATAATGAACCATTTTAGTGGCTCCCTTGGCAGCCAGATGGGGTCTGAATGGGCTGCTCTGCACCATGACAAACACTCTGCTTTTGGGTGTGAAATATTTGGGAAAAAAGCCCAAATCTGAGCAGAACATGCAGGAGAGAATTTTCAGGTATGGGATTTTCTTTGTGAGGTGCACAGGTACTGAGATTTTTCTTGTCTTTGTATGAAAAACACTGAAAAAGAACTGGGTTCCTTTCCAAGTGGAAATGTCTGGCTCATTTTTCATGGATGCTAAAGAATTCTGGTGAACTGAATTCCACTGATCACAGAATCATGGAATGGTTTGGGCTGGGAGGGACCTCACAGCCCACCCAGTGCCACCCCTGCCATGGCAGGGACACCTCCCACTGTCCCAGGCTGCTCCCAGCCCCAGTGTCCAGCCTGGCCTTGGGCACTGCCAGGGATCCAGGGGCAGCCCCAGCTGCTCTGGGCAATTCTTTGCTTCAAAAGCCAGGAAAGGTTGGGGAAATGACAATAATTAACTTGGTTTGTTCTCAGGAGTGTGAATCCACAAATTCTGCTCCTCTGGCTGGACTTGGAGAACCAACAGACAAATGCTGCAACTACAAATCTGTGCCTTGACCTCCCATCACCACAGTCCCTGCAGATTAAAGGGCTCCAGAAATGCAAAAAATCATTTCAGAGTAAAGATCTTGTTCCTCTTCCTTACAAAGTCAGTCCTGAAGGGATCCCTGGCTCTCCCAAGATAAACATTAATCCTAAAACAAGATGCTGCTTTTTGGGAAGGAAGGTTCTGATTTGGAAATCACCAATCCACATCCATGGGCACAGCTGCTGACTCCTTTTCCCTTTGAGGAGTTTTTCTAACCAGTCCCACTGCCAGATTTCCCTGAAAGCCTCATCTGGCCCAGTCTGTAGTGACAGTCACAGGAGACAGGAATCTGTCCTGATCGAGGGAACCAGGAGCAGGCAAAAATTATGTCAAAGTTTTCCTCCAAATCCTTAAGGAGAAGGGAGCAGCACACCAGGAGAGCAGCCCTTCACTCAGGTAAATCACACACAGAATCCCAGGATCCCTGAGGCTGGAAAAGCCCTCCCAGCCCATGGAGTCCCAGCTGTGCCCAATGCCCACCTTGTCCCCAGCCCAGAGCACTGAGTGCCACCTCCAGCCCTTCCTTGGACACCTCCAGGGATGGGCACTCCAAACCTCCCTGGGCAGCTCTTGCCATGGCCTGAGCTCCCTTTCCAGGAGGAAATTCCTGCTGCTGTCCAAGCTGAGCCTCCCCTGGCCCAGCCTGAGGCCGTTCCCTCTCCTCCTGTCCCTGTTCCCTGGCAGCAGAGCCCGACCCCCCCCGGCTGCCCCCTCCTGTCAGGGAGCTGTGCAGAGCCACAAGGTCCCCCCTGAGCCTCCTTTGCTCCAGGCTGAGCCCCTTTCCCAGCTCCCTCAGCCTCTCCTGGGGCTCCAGCCCCTTCCCAGCTCCCTTCCCTGCCCTGGACACGCTCCAGCCCCTCCAGGGCTCTCCTGCAGGAGCCACAACTGGACAAAGCCCTCGAGGGGCCTCAGCAGGGCTGAGTTATTTAAATCACAGCATTTCAACATTCAATCTTCTCATCACCCATTTCAGGAGCCACCAATTCCTCTTAAACCTTGTGGGATGGACCCTCCACTGAGAGACCATCCCAGGCTTTTGCTGAGGACATTGTCTGAGATCAAACAGGTCTCTCCCTCTCAAGCACCCACGATGCCCAATCCCATTTCTCATTTTTCAGTGATTTCAGGAGGTTTGCCATTTCTCAACCAGAGCAGTGTGTCCATTTCCTGTTAGAGCAGAGCACTTCCCTCTGGGGGCACGGAAGGACCTGGAATCGAGCCTGGGCAGTCCCACTTGCAAAACCTGAAGCATTTTTTAGTGGTGGAATTGCCCTCTCTAGAAGGGTTCAAAAAAGGTGTGGATGTGGCACTTGAGGTTCACTGGTGGTGGTTCCAACCCCAACCATTCCATGAGTCCATGATTTTACCAATCCCTTTCCAGAGGCTGCTTGAGGAGAATGAAATCCTACATGTGAGGGCAAGAATGCATCTCAAAATGTAACTCACAGAGTTAATCAAGCCCTGGGTTGGTTTAGAACACATCAGGAAACTAAATGTCACCTCTGAGTTGTGACCCAGGGCTGGTGTGAGCCCCTGGGCACTCAGGGCACAGACAGAGCAGAGTCACGAGCAGCAGCCACGGGTCCCAGCAGAAGGAACTGCACAGCTCCATTTTACAGGATATTCCACAAATAAAGGGGCTGTGCAGGCACTTCACTTGGAGCCAGGAATGTGGGAACCAAATGCAGTATTTTAAATGTTCCAACCTTTTATTGAACAACATTTTATTATTTTTTCACTTCCATCTGGCAGCGCAGGGACAGCTCTGAGCTCTGCTCCTGGGCCAGGGACAGCAGCCAGGGAGCAGCTGGAGCTGGGCCAGGAGGGATTTAGGTTGGATCCCAGGGAAAGGTTCTTCCCCCAGAGGGTGCTGGGCACTGCCCAGGCTCCCCAGCCAATGGGCCCAGACCCGAGGCTGCCAGAGCTCCAGGAGCGTTTGGGCAGCGCTGCCAGGGATGCCCAGGCTGGGGCTGCTGGGGGGTCTGGGCAGGGCCAGGGCTGGCACTGGGTGATCCCTGTGGGTCTCTTTCAGCTCAATTCAAGCCCAATAAAGTCCCCAGGTGGGCAGTGAAGTCTTGGTGAAAACAATTTTCAATTTTAACTGCACCAGGAGAGCCTCCTGAACCCCTCCCTCAGGATCTGGAGCCCAAAGGTGATCTCAGTGCCGTGTTTAGCCAAGGAGCAGTTTGTTATCCTGCTGTCTGTGTCAATTCAACTCCTGCAATTTGAGGTACACTGTCCCTGAATTTACTAAAGTTGTCTAAAATAAAGTTAAAAAGAAGCCATTTGTCATCTGACTTTACTGCACAGAAGTTGTTATTTAACAAGTTAAATAGCTGGAGTCAATAACCACAAAGAACTAAAAAATGTTTTGGAGCCAGAGGACAAAACCAGAATTTCAGTTATTTTGGTTATGGGAATAAAATGTGCTCAGTGAGGTCATGGGGACACAAAGTGAAGCCACTAAAGATCCAAAAGAATTGAGGTTTAAATAAAACTGATCCTGAATACAAAGGAAATGTTCTTAATAAACCCCTGTTTCAGACTTGGAGTTGTCTTGGACAGATTTCAAGTACTGAAAGGAACAAATTCCCTGAAAGAACATCTATGGGAATTCTTTGTCAGCAGTTGAATACAGAGGGAATTCCCATAAACAGAAAAAACAGTTTAGAATAAAATCCAGCAGCACTGGGAGCCTCTGGAATTCCACTCTCCATCCCTCAAGTGACAATTCCTGTGCAATGGAAGAAGGCACTTGGCACAGGGCAGTGAATATAAAGAATCAGTTCACAGGATCCCAGGATGATTTGGGTTTTGGAAGGGATTTTAAAGCCCATCCAGTGCCCCCCCTGCCATGGCAGGGACACCTCCCACTGTCCCAGGCTGCTCCCAGCCCCAATGTCCAGCCTGGCCTTGGGCACTGCCAGGGATCCAGGGGCAGCCCCAGCTGCTCTGGGCAATCACTGCCATCCTCCCTTGCTCATATAAATGTATTTCTATTTGTTTATATCCACAAAGACCAACACAGATGGGTAAAGCAGTCACTGCAGTGCCTTGCTCCCTGCAGCTCAAGGAGAATCCCTGAGGAAGAGGAGGAGGAGGATGAAACATTCCCTGCCCAGCTATCAGAGCACCTTTAGGGACTCCAGTCACAGAGGGAATAAACATCACAGGGATTTCAGCAATGTCTGGCACTTAAGCCACAGTGGAGTTTCTTTGTCTGGGACTCTGTAAATGAGGTTTTACCCTTCTGCCTGAGGAGGCTTGGCACAAGCAGTGCCTCATCTGTGCTCAGCCTGGACAGCAGCAGGAATTTCCTCCTGGAAAGGGAGCTCAGGCCTTGGCAAGAGCTGCCCAGGGAGCTTTGGAGTGCCCATCCCTGGAGGTGTCCAAGGAAGGGCTGGAGGTGGCACTCAGTGCTCTGGGCTGGGGACAAGGTGGGCATCGGGCACAGCTGGGACTCCATGGGCTGGGAGGGCTTTTCCAGCCTCAGGGATCCTGGGATTCCCTGTGAGTTACGGAGGGACAACTCCAGCCTGTTCCTCCCGTGTCCCTGCAGAGCTGCCCCCAGGAGCTTTTAGGACTCAGTGACTTTGAAAGGCTCCATTCTCAGCACTTGGAAAACCCAGGTTAGAGAACCTGCACCCTGCAGGTCACTGCAGGAGCACTGCTGTTCTTCTCACTTGATGTAAAGAGAAAGGAAAAAGCAGCACCTGAAGAACTGTAAATATCTCACTACAGATTCAATATGCAGTTCGGGCCTGAAGTCACAGGACCCACAATGTCCCTAAGGGCCAATGCTTTTAGTCAAGTCAGTTTTTCAACCCAGCAGCTCAGGATGGGAAAAGAGAGAGATCTCTTTTAATGCATGAAATATTGACAGTGGAATGAAATCTGCTTCCATCCCCTCTGAGAGGAGAGCACTGAAAATCACAAGTGGGATGTGCTGTTCCATTTCTGCAGCTGTCAGCAACTGGCCACGATGGAGAAGAATTATTTTTTTATAGTAGAAATGAAAGATGTGTTACTATTTAAACACTGTCCTAACAAGAAGGAAAATCTGAGCATTTGTGCATATTTTCAGACTCGGGGTTCTGGCATAAAACACATCCCAAATCCAGGCAAACCCATGGCAAGCCAAGAAAGAATATTTAATTTATCCATTAAAAAAATCAAAATGAAGTGATTTGTACCATGTAGAAACCCTGGATGGGGACTCAGAGAATCACAGAACACCCTGAGCTGGAAGGGACCCACCAGGAGTCCAAGAACACCCCAGCAATCCCCCCCCAAGGCAGAGGGGCAGAAGGCTGCAGGTAACCAAGCTGAATCTAAAGAATCACATTGAAATAACGTTCCAAGAACCCAGGCAGGTGCCACTGTGAGGGGAAAAGGGCTCCAGGCTGTGGAAATCCCTCGGTGCTCTCAGGGCCCGTGGCGAGCTCGGTGTGACCCAGCAACGAGACAACAAACACGTGTCGGCCTCTTTTGTACGAAGGATTTAATTCTCTATACATGGAACTAATTGGAAAGGCTGTATTACAGTTGTTAAAGCTGCAGGTTTTTTATATATTTATATAATTTACATTCATAGTGATGAAATACTGAAGTGCAATTTGAGTAAAAGGAGCTTCACTTGTCCTTTGCACCGCAGGACGGGTCGGGAGCAGGGAGCTGGGCTGGGAA
Organism: Rhipidura dahli; assembly: GCA_013399225.1. Taxonomy (NCBI): domain Eukaryota; kingdom Metazoa; phylum Chordata; class Aves; order Passeriformes; family Rhipiduridae; genus Rhipidura; species Rhipidura dahli. Next base: position 22,171 of record VXAC01003340.1, read on the forward strand.
TGCTACGGGCTGCCAGCAGGAGCTCAGGGAGAGTGAGACACATAAACCAGGACGTAACTCAGTGGTAAATTGTTAGTAGGAGGGCTCTGTTGTGCTTGAGGCATTGGGAGGAGGGCACTGCCAGCACCAGCATTTCAGCAAGAGCCAGGAACTAACGCTGCAAAGACAGACATGGCTTGGCTACAGCACAGCTACAACTCCACCGAAAGCTCCATTTCATATTAATTTGTATAAATTCCACAGTCTAGTTTAAAAAAATGTAAACATTGGAAATTAATTGCAGGGAGATAGAGTTCTATACATTCTTTCTTGTCAGGAAAATGACTCGTTCAGAACGTGTTGTTGCACAGAAAGCACAACTGAGCAATCCAAGTGCCCGTCCCCGAGGTTGGACCCGCGGAGGGAATTCTGCCACCCCCAGCAGTGAACATTCCACCCCTTTCTGATCCGGGAATGCAACAAAGCCAGGGACACGACACAAACCAGGCTGTTTGCTAACTGTTTGCAGCTACAAGTAATGTGCAAAATCAAATCAACAGAGCTGGGTAAAACATCACTCCAGGTTTGTGTCTGGCACGGGAGGAGGGCGTTTCTCCTCTCCACAACGGGGTTACACACTCAACAACAACACCTGATACAAACAGTACAGTAAACTACAACAAAATACCTGGAACTGGGCACATTTAAACTTCCTTAAACTGATTTTAACTCCTTCTGTTCTTTTGTAATTAAAAAAAAAAAAAAGAAAAGAAAAAATAAGAAAAAAAAGAGACATATTGACAACACTGGACAAGTGAACAATAAAAAAGAAAGATACATAAAGTCTCCAATTCATGGACATTTGGAACAATTTTAATAGCACATGCAGCATTCCTTGATAGTGGGTCTTTTTGCACAAACAAAATTGCAATGAAGAAATTTAATTTATACTTTTCCTTTGAAAGGCTAAAATATATCTTTAAATATAATTTTTAAAACTATTGAAAGCACCTGTGCGAAGGTGGAAAAATTAGTTTGGTAACTCTGAAAGCCACAAAAGGACCCACTATCCTCTGATTTTTTTTTTTTTTTTTTTGTGTGCGTGTGTGTGTGTTTCTGTTTTGTTTTGTTGTGTTTGAATCAGTTTAATTTTGTCGGTAATTAACTCAACCATTGCGATTCCATGCAACTAAAATGTCAAATGAGGTAAAACTGCTGTGCAGTGTGTTCTTGACTCAGAAGGCAGTAGATGATCATGCTGGAAGCCACATGATCAAGGCTGCATCTCCCATCATCCCTCTGGGCACTGCTATGGGATAGTGGGTCTCTTTGAGGACTTTCAAGCCTGAGTGGGGGATGGACAACATATGATTCCTAGAAAAAGGAGGAAAACAACACATAAGCAAAACAAAACAATGAGCAAATTCAAGCTAGGGAAATGAGGNGGGGGACAGAAGGTCTTCAAAGAGACTGGGCCCGGGGCCCCGAGGGGCAGGGCGGGGCCCGGCAATGCTGCATGTTCCACCTGAGAGGCGCCGCGCCCGCCCGCGGGACACTCACGCTGCTGGGACACTCACACTGCTGGCTCGGGTCCGTGTCCGTGGTCAGCTTCACGTAGTTGGACGGGAAGAGCCCCACGTGGCCGTTGACCTCCCCCTTCCACCAGTCGGGGTCCTCCCTGTTGAGCACGTTGATGATCTGGCCCTTGTTGAAGGCCAGCTCGTCGTCGTTCTGCGCGCTGTAGTCGTACATGCCGATCACCTGGCACACTGCAAGGGACGGGGGTCACCTGGGGGCTGCAGCCACCTCACTGTGGGGCATCCTGCTGGGCAGGACCCCACAGGGACCTCTGATCCACCCCTGGCCCTGCCCAGACCCCCCAGCAGCCCCAGCCTGGGCATCCCTGGCAGCGCTGCCCAAACGCTCCTGGAGCTCTGGCAGCCTCGGGGCCGGGCCCATTCCAGCACCCTCTGGGGGAAGAAGCTTTCCCTAAAATCCAACCTAACCCTGCCTAACACCTGCAGAGGTCACCTCTGGACACTGCCCATGGCTCAGGACAGCCCCAGGGCCCTGAGCCCACCCTGCCCCTTCTGTGCCCACCCTGGGCCTCAACTCAGCCCCACCCAAACTGACTCCAGGGGTTTAAAAATCCAAAAGAGTTTCTTGGAATCCCAGCAGGGTTCAGGTTGGGAGAGAACCTTAAAGCCTATCCAGTCCCCCCTGCCATGGGCAGGGACACCTCCCACTGTCCCAGGCTGATCCAGCCTGGCCTGGAACCCCCCACCAGGACAGGAAGATCTGGGACACATCTGAGCTTCCACCACTGGAAGCTGCATAATCCAAAAGAAAGCCAGTGGTGATGTCCTTGTTGACCCACTGAGGTTTTCAGAACACAAAAATCTTGGAAAATATAAGAGAAAATAAACAGAACTGGGCAAAAAGCATCCCAAGCCATCCAGGCTGCCCTTCTGGCACCCCAGGACTGGTTCCAGCAGTGGATTTTCTGTTTCCTTGCAGTGGAACTCATCCAGTCTCAGAATACAGCTGGTCCTGCTCACTTCTGACAAAACACTTTCCTGAATTCTCTAAAGCAGCAGGACTGTTTAGTTAAATAAACAATCCCCTCCATTTCTCTGCTGTTTTCTCTTTGCCAGGCCACAGGGCTTCTGGTTTTTCCCACCAGCCTTCTGTTAATGAGCCTTGCTGGCAGGTTCTCTCCAGTGGATTAATCCTAAAATTTGCTTCTATTTTCGTCCTTGCACCGAGCCAGCAACTTATTTCAATTTGCCAAACAGCTTCTTTCTCTCTTTTTAAATTACAGTTTAATTAAGATTTTGATGTTCTGCAGGTAATGCAAAAAGTGCTAAAAAAGTTTATTCTGTAAAATTTAGCACGTGGGGAAAGTCCCAGATTATCAAAAGTGAAATAATTTCAAAAACATATAAAAAATCTCATCATATTCTCATGTCAAAGTTTGTGTCTCAGTGCTGAATTATCATTTTAAACCTTAATTCATGAGGCTTTAGAGAAGGCATTTTCTGGATCTTTGTAACAACCCTCAGAGGGGTCAGCCAGCACCAGTTCCACAAACACAGGGTCGTGGAATGTGACCTGGGAAGCCCCTTCCAGCCCAACCCACGCTGGGGTTCTGTGGAAATGTCCATGTCCTGTGGCTCCTGTGTCCTTTCAGAGCCCTAAAAGTGCAGGAGAAATGCTCCCTCTCCATGGGGGGGTTTGTCCCACGTCACCCCAGGAAAAAGGGCAGGTTCTGCAGGAGAGGAGCCTCAGGTGCCCAGCCCCAGATCCTCCTGAGCCTCTCCAGCTCCTGTCCCACAGCCAGGGCATGGATGGGATGGTTTGGGGAACGGAGGAACATCCCAGAGCTCCTGTCCCACAGCCAGGGCAGGGCAGGGATGGTTTGGGGAACGGAGGAACATCCCAGAGCTCCTGTCCCACAGCCAGGGCAGGGCAGGGATGGTTTGGGGGATGGAAGAACATCCCAGAGCTCCTGTCCCACAGCCAGGGCAGGGCAGGGATGGTTTGGGGAACGGAGGAACATCCCAGAGCTCCTGTCCCACAGCCAGGGCAGGGCAGGGATGGTTTGGGGAACGGAGGAACATCCCAGAGCTCCTGTCCCACAGCCAGGGCAGGGCGGGGATGGTTGGGGGGATGGAGAAACATCCCAGAGCTCCTGTCCCACAGCCAGGGCAGGGCAGGGATGGTTTGGGGAACGGAGGAACATCCCAGAGCTCCTGTCCCACAGCCAGGGCAGGGCAGGGATGGTTTGGGGGATGGAAGAACATCCCAGAGCTCCTGTCCCACAGCCAGGGCAGGGCAGGGATGGTTTGGGGAACGGAGGAACATCCCAAGGGCCCTGGAGCAGCCAACGCCTCCCAGCCGAGGACGCAGCACAGGCACAGGGAGCCAGGGAAGGGGTGCCAGGTGCAGGCAGGGCTCACCTGAGGGTGCTGCAGCCTTGGGCAGCTCGGTGGGGGTGCTCTTGCTGGTGCCTGGGCTCAGCAGTTTGACGTAGTTGGCCGGGAACCAGCCGATCTGGCGCTTCTTGCCGCGGGCCTGCGGGGGGGACAGGGCGCTGCTCACAGCCCGGGGCCTCGGCTCGGCGAGGCTGCCACGGCTGCAGCTCACAGCAAACCTCAGCACAGCAAAAGGGGGGGTCAGGAGGAACAGCTCAGCTGTTTCTGTGGCATTAGTTGAATATTATAATATTAACATACAGTCTAATTAATATTCCTAATCAAGTGCTTGGTCACGATGTAAAGAATTTCATGGGAATAGATCTCCAGATTGTGATGGTTTAAATAGAGATTAAGAATCCAAACTCCCTCTTTTCTTTTATAGAAACATATCCAGATTTTTCAATCCCTTGTGTTACCAAAGCAGGAAACCTCATCCTGTTATTTCCCCAAATCCAATGCCCATTGCAAATCAAATCCATTAAAGTTCCTTACAGTAAGAAAGGTTCCTCCAAAAGTTTGAATCCCAGTTTCTATAACCTGTATGAAGAATGATTTCAACTGTTTATTCTGTTTGTGTTAGAATGAGGTTGGCATTTAGGGCAGGAAGAATTTTGCCTTTTAAAAACAGATTAATGTTAAATTTGGTGAAAAAAAAATCATCTAATGGATTAACTATTCTTTAACTACTGTCTTCCCTGTCTAAACCTTTACCAAAAAGGAAAACAGTTGCTCTAAAGTGTATTTAGATAATTTAAGGTATTTTTGAATCCTGCATGAAACCAGCAATATAATGCTTAAAACATTTGCCTTATTTTCCCTTCACTCTGACCCCCAGTTGTGGAACAGGAGAATAAAAAGAACAGATATGGGACTGCTAATGGAATAAATCCCAATTGTAAAACCACATGTAAGACACTAAAGTATTCAAAGTTATATGTGGGTATTTACACAACCAGAATTTAATTGTTTCAGAGCCCCACAGCAGCTGCTCAGTGATAACTGTGGCAGCTCTTGCCCAGAGAAGTTTCTTTTCTGTCTTAAAATACATTTAATGGAGACTCTTCAAAGCTAAAAGTTACCAACAGCATCAAGGTCTGTGAGAGCAAAACCCAAAGGAATCCTGGAAGAGGATTTCTCCACAAAAGGTGATAAAAAGACCAAGAAAGGCAAAAAGGGCAGGCACAAAGTGGAAAAAAAAAATAACTGAATTAGTCTGAGATCTGCACTGCACAAATAAATCCCAGAGCCAGGGGTGGCAAAGGCTGGGTGCATCCTGGGAAGGAGCTTTCCTGGGATCTGCTGGGCTGCAGAACAGTGTCAGATTTATTTATCATCAACACACTCAGCAACCTGAACTACTGAAAATCAACTCATTTTCTTTATAGGGAATTTTACTAGGTAAAAAAAAAAAAAAGGAACTAACTTGGAGCTCTCCTTCCCACCAACCACCTGGATTCTTCTTTCTGATGAGAATCAACTGGCCAGGAGCAAGAGTCAGCTGTTCTGGGCCTGTTGCTGTGTAAGAGGCAATAACCTGGGCAATTTCTGTTGAAGCAGAGGAGAAAAAGAAGATTAATTTGAAAAAACCTGAACATTTTTTCATTTTTTATCCATCATTATTTCTGCTACAACGCTGTGCTATTTATTTTCCATAAAATTGTCATGGATTTGTGTATTTCCATGAATACATGAGGTAGCTGTAAAATAAATGAGAGGTTCAGAGCACTACAGGAATAAATAAATAATAAACCAGAGGTGCAGGAGCTCTGTGGTAGGAGAATAAAAATGTTTGAAACAGAGAATAATATTATAAAAATAATAGCACAGCTCTTAAAATCCAGTGTTTTCCAATAAATATATCTTTGGACTGACTCCCTAAGAAAAGTTGATCAATGACAAATAAGGAAGTTGCACCAAAAGGTGCAAATTAAGGCTGGCAGAAAATTTTTCACCACTAGACCCAAAAATGAATGTTTTTCCAAATGCAGCAAAGAGGATTTATGTGGAAATCTCTATTCCATGGAGGTTCTCAGAGAGCAGGTGCTTCGTTTGGTCCCCTCCCAGCCTGAAGGGACACAGAGGAACCGGGAGCTCCCAACTCCAGGAAATTTCCCCAAGTAGATGGTGGAGTTCACTCCCCTTTACAGAGACTTTGGAAAGGCAGGGAATAATTTTGGAATAACAAGGTTAACCCATGTTTGGATCCAACTGGAACTGACAGGAGCTGCAGGAATTTTGGTGTCCTCCCAAAGGCAGGCTTAGCCCTGTCACCAACCCCTGGGCAGGGTGAAGAGAACACGTTTAACACACCCAGAGTGGTGCTGGTGCTGCTGAACCTTCCCTGTGTGAACAGAAATTCATCCCTTAGGGATTCATTCCAAAGGCAGCTGGAGGCAGAGGAATCCATAAACCCTGGCAGGCTGGGAACTGAGGGAAGGTTTGGTGCAGGGCAGCAACAGAGTTGAAGACGTGAAATTTAGAAGGAAAGGACCATTAAGAAAATTAAAAATGATCAGAGAAGCATTTGAGATACAAATGAGCAGCATGAGGAGGATGAGGAAGAGAGGGAGGAGGGGCAGTCCCAGGGCACTGCAAATGGCACAGGGATCAACTCTGGCAGGACCTCCCTTGGGATCTGGCAGCAGGGAGAGGCTGGGACAGGGGGAGCCAGGCAGGTGATGGAAAGGCCTGGAGCTGAGTTGGAAAGGTGCTTTAAACCTGGATCTGGGATTAGCACACAAATTCATGGAATGGAATGGAATGGCCTGGGTTGGCAGGACCCCAAAGCCCATCCAGTGCCGCCCCTGCCATGGCAGGGACACCTCCCACTGTCCCAGGCTGCTCCCAGCCCCAATGTCCAGCCTGGCCTGGGGCACTGCCAGGGATCCAGGGGCAGCCCCAGCTGCTCTGGGCACCCTGTGCCAGGGCCTGCCCACCCTGCCAGGGAACAATTCCTGCCCAAGATCCCATCCAGCCCTGCCCTCTGCCACTGGGAAGCCATTCCCTGCCTCCTGGCCCTCCATGCCTTGTCCCCAGTCCCTCTCCAGGTTTCTTAGCTGTGACAGCAGAAGGTAAAAGAAGGAATTTCTAAGAAAAATACAGCAGGTGCTGCCAGGAGAGTGAAAGGTTTAAGCAGAGAAAAACCAGGAGCAGAGTCTGTCCCAGGCAAGGCCAAGGATTTGTTGGGCAGGGAACACAGCTCTGCTGCTGGAAAGGCTGCAAGCTCCCTGCATTTGCAGGATTTCCACAGATTCCCATCAACCCCCCCACACCAGAGCCACTGAGGAGACAAAATGAACAAAGAAACCAACAGTGGGAATTTGTGAAAATCAGGAAACCCTCCCTTGCTACTACAGCAGTTACAGTATGCAGCAGATCACAGTGGAAGAGCAAAAATCTTACACTTTGTATCTCTCTCAGAACAAGAAATGTCTCATTTATGTCTACAAAGTGTGGTTTATAAAGCTTTGGGTATCCGACATCCTGGCAGCATAAAGGACCTTCACTGGGGACTGTGTTCCAGCACAAATGACAAGTTTCACACTCAGCTCTTGCAGGGCACAGAGCAGCAGAAAGCATTCAAAAAAACAGAAAAAGAGCTTAAAATAAAACAACCCAGAATTGGGTTCCACTCTTCATTCCATGAAGGGCTTTTAAATTTTGGTTTTTGAAGTATTGAATTACTGAGCAGAGACCTGAGAAGCCCCTCCAGTGCCTAAAGGGGCTCCAGGAGAGCTGGGGAGGGACTTGGGACAAGGAATGGAGGGACAGGATACAGGGAATGGCTTCCCACTGTTCTGCTGAGCAATCCATCTGGAAGTTTACATTCATTTTTGAGGAGCAGATTTTATTCTCTAGCTGCATGTTATTTAGTGATTGACACGCTAGAATGATTAGAGAGGATGAATTCTTTTATTACAGTTACATTATTTATTAACTGCATTTATTCCAGTTATTTTATAATGGTTTTCATCAGTGCAAACTACTCCAAGATGACCAAGAGCAAACAAACTTTATTTTCATTAAAAAGGTTTTGTTGCCATTGAATTAAACATTTAAGAACAGAGAGAAGGTGCTGTCACAATATTTGACTCACCAGGTTTCTTCCCTAAGCTTCCTGTTTTCCCAGCTGCTCCTGGAGCCTTGAAATGGAGAACAAGATGCAAGTTTAGCACTCAGGTTTCTTTCTCCACTACATTAAAATGATTTACAAAGCTTCAATCAACACTCTCAACAAGCATGGGAGTCAAAAACTCACAGGAAGTTCTGTTCCTATAGAAATCCTTAATATTTTAGGTGCCAATAAATATGTGGCAATAAATACCAAGCATGAAGTGGATGATTTGTTAATGCAGAAGTGCAGACTTTTATTCCCTTTCATGGGCTGCAAATAGCAAAGTCTATCCCATTTTTTAATTCCAAAGTCTATCCCATTTTTTAATTCCAAAGTCTATCCCATTTTTTAATTCCAAAGTCTATCCCATTTTTTAATTCCAAAGTCTATCCCATTTGTAATTCCAAAGTCTATCCCATTTGTAATTCCAAATCCATGTATCTACAGAATGGGAATTGTGTCAAGGTGAGCTAAAACAACAAAAAAAAGTTTTCATCTCTCCAAATAGCTGGATTGCAAATATTCCTGAGGAACTCCCTGCACCCTGACAGGGAGAGATGAGGGATGAACATCAGCATCCAGGCCAAGGGACTGGCAAGCAAAGCCTTTGGAGAGCCACAAGAAATCCAGCAAAACCTGAGCTCAGTGCAGTTGCTGCCCCTCCATAATTCCTGCAGTTTCCTCCCAGGCCACAGACACTTTTATGTGCTGCAGTAAAGAGGTTTGAAGTGGATAACAGTGACTTAAATCTGATCTGTACTGTGGCCAGAAATGTTGGGGAACCATAAATGTCCTCTTGCCTTCAACATTTCTACCTCCCTCAACTTCAGGAGCCTCCTTACAAACTTGGAGCCAACATCAAATGACTTGAATGTTCCCACAGAATCCCAGCTCCTCTGTGGAAAAGCACAGCTTCCTCCTCCATATTCTCCCTATCCACTGATGCTTTGAAAACTTGGGGATTCTGGCAGGAACTAAACTGAGGAGTAACTAAAGAATTTGCTTCAATAGCTCAGTGGCTGAGGGAAAAGGGCCACTCAAACCCATGTGTGGGTTTTGAGTCACCTATAAAATGGATTATTAGACACATCTTCAGCTTGCCTTGACATCCCAGTGCTCCTTTCCTGTCACTGTCTCATTTTTACAGTTCCACCCCACAAAAGCAGCAAATCTTCCTCTCCTCCCTGGATTCATTTGATTCTCCTCAGTTTTCCAGCTCCCCTGCACCACTGTGAGCTGTGTTCATAAAGCAGGGACCTGGAAAAGCCCCACACAGGGATCAGGTCTGGCTGGGGACAAGGGGAGATGGTCCCAACAGCCCCACAGAAGGGGGTCAAATGGGGGGAACCAAAGGACTGACAGGGTGATAGCAGGAATTCCTTCTGCTCTGGAAGTGCTTCTGGCAGAGAAACACCCTCTGCCCTCCCCAGGAAAGAACAAATGACTGGACCTTCAGAGAACACCCTCCTCCCAAATATCCTTGGTCAGCATCCATGCTGCTGGATTAGAAGCACATGGACGGATCAAACAGGCTGGGACATCATCTTTACTGTGAAACACAGAGAGATGATTTTAAAATAGAAGCTTCAAAATCACCCTGACCAGACTGAGTCTGAATTGAGCTTGAGGATTCTCTGAACCCTCGGTGAAAAAGCAGAAGAAACACATGGAGAAGTCCTACAGCACTTCAATAAATAACTAAATTCATAAATCATGTATTTAGGATGGCCCCAATTTCTGACCCATTCAGAGGATGGAGAAGCATTTCTTATTCCTTCTGCTGAGAATAAACACAGCAGTGAGGACAGACCTTGTTCCACCTCCCCCTGCACTCACTAAACATCTGAGGGGATTTTGTGACAAGAGATGAAGTCTCCTGGACCAGCAGAGCAGAATTCACTTTGTCAGTTTAATAAACCCCAGCAAGGACTTGCCAATTGTGTTGTACAGCAGGACCCTTCAAACCCTGCCTTGATCCATTCAGGGATTATTATCTCAACCTTTATGCAAAGTTTTATAACCAGAGATGTGTTGCAATTGTTGTGTTTCCAAGCCCCCCATGAGCTCCATCCCCACAGAGGGAATTCTCACCAGTACCCAGAACAAAACCCTGTTTCACTCTGTATCCATCAACCTGACCCTGAGAAAAACCCTGAGAATGGAGCATTGTCATTGCTCCTTTGAAGAACAAAGACTTTCCCACCTTTTTAATAAGCTGAAGGAACAGGGAATGATTTATTTTAGCACCCTGAGGTGAATGAGCACAGCCTGGCACAGAAAAACAAATTTAAAAAATTCTTCTGCTGTAGAAACCATTGAGATTTTGAGTCATTTCTAGAAACTCTGCCCTTGCTGCTGAAAGATCACCCCTGCTTTTCTTTAGGCCTGTCAACAGTGCAGAACACATGAAATTAGTTCTCTTTTCAGAGCATTATCCACCTCAGGCAGCTGTCCAAGCACAGCAGCACATCTGAGTGACCAGAGAGCCAGGACTGTGAAATCCTCTGCAAAAACTGGCTCTGGGACCGGGCTGGAGAGCAAAACCCAATTACCCACTTGGAGCCAGCTCCGTGTCCTGCAGGCCCAGGAACCCTGGGATGGGAACAACATCCCAGGAACGAGGGCTCCACCAGCTCTGTGCTTTTTCCTCCCTCTCTCATCAAGATCTGAGCTGAAGGTGGGATTCTCACCAGCAAAATGGAGCACTTTTGGGTGAAGTGCACTGAGCTGGTGCAGCCCCAGAAAAGCTGAGGTCACAAATGGAGCTCTCTGAGAAAAAGAGGCTCCCAATGAAACACCAGAGCTCTCCACAAGGATCTGCCCACAGTGCCCAACCCCATCCCTCCCAAGGGCTGCAATATCAAACATCACTAACTACAAAAATCTACACATTTTTTAATCCCAGCCCAGGGGATGTTGTTGGAATTTCCTGACACTCCAGAGATTTCCTCTCAAAAGGTTTCCTACAGCTGCAGATTGCACTGCAGGTTTTATCCTTTGGCTTTTCCACAGCAGGAGTGGTTTTAAGGGGTGACTCTGCTCAGGCTCTGTGTTGCAGAGTCTTTCACTGAGTTCTTGTGCATCACCATCCAGATTCCCCCAGATCCACCCATTTTTATTTATTTACCTTTAACCCCCCATTATTCCAGGTATATAAACCAGAATCCTTCTCATCAAGAATCAGTCGTGTACCCAACTCTAAATCTAAACTAATTCCTACTGGTGGATAAATTATCCTTTCAAGCCATATAAATGAGAAAACATCTCTCTTTAGAATGCCTAAACAGAAAGGGAAAAAAAGAAAAAAAAACAGGGACATGTTCTATGGGATTATTTCAAGATAAAAAGAGATGAAACAGAACCTCCATTATTCAGTCAAAAACTGTCAAACAAATTCAGTAGTAAGCAAAGTTTGGGTGCAAAATTTGTTTTCCTTAATTGCAAGAAATTATAGGAAAAGAAAAAATAGAATAGACTGAAATATTACACTCTGGATTTTTGGGGTTTTTAAAATAATGGCAGTAAGATCCAGCTCAGCCATTAAGAACTTGCCAGAGCAATAAAAGAATCATGGCTGTTCTGCTCAGTGTCTACAGAACTGCCAAGTGCACTATTAATGTGGGCATTATTTTAATGGATGATCCCCCAAGTTATTTATGATATTAAGCTGTAAAATGCAACTATTGTTGTTATTGTCACTGTTTTTCCTTTCCAATCTCAGTCACGAAATCTGCAACACATTTTTATTTCTCTTACAATGCCCTGCCTTGCAGCTACCACTACAACCCCAAAGAAAACATTTCTCTACCTCAGAATCTTTGAGTCTCACATAATTAGATGGGAAAACTCCTGATTTATCACCCAGCGTTCCCGTCCACCAGTCACCATCTTTCTTTGTCACCAGGATCAGGTCACCTTGTTGGAAAGTGAGGTCCCCCTGCTCCGAGCTCTCGTAGGTGTACATGGCAATGTACTCTGGAAAAGGCAAATACAGCACATGGCAAACTCCTGAGAAACCCTCTGTGAGCCTCTGCAAAGCCTCCTCAATAGCAGGGGCTAGGCAGAAGGCAGATTTACTCTTTATTACTCACAGAAACAGCAGTATTTAGTGAATAAAATTGTACCTATCAGAACTGAATAGGATCTGTCAAAAGGCTGCCTCAGGGGGGGTCTTGTATATAATTTGCTATTATCATTAAAATGTACATAAATCCTTCATTTAGATATCAAACTTGTTTCCCAGTGGTTTCTGGTTTGTGCTGATGGATGGAATTTTCAGAGTTTGGGATGCAAAGTCCACACACCTTAAATATCACCTTCTGCACATGAGCTCTTCCTCAATCCTCTCAGCAGAAGATGTTAAATCCCTGCTTCATAAATGCTCAAAACCACATCTTTTTTGAAGTGTTTAAACAAAAGTTGTGTTCCTTTTTAATACAAACACAACACCTGAGACATCCCACCTGTGACAAGACTCTGCATGCCTGTAATTCCTTCTCCTCAAATATGAGGAAAACCAGAACAAGGTGATCTTTCCAACCCAAACCACCCTGGGATTCTATGGAATATTTACTGAGCAAGAGCAGCTGTACTTTGAAATAATTGATTATCTCCCTTTTCTCTGCAGTTCCCTCCTTTTAATTTCTGTGGCACTCATGCCAGAGGCAAATTAAATGTAAATGTACCTAAAACTGTACCTGGAATTGCAGTTACAAACTTCAGGTGTGCTGTAGGGACCACACACAAATGTTCCTGTAACCTCCATTCAGATTCATTGATTTCCTGTGCCTGTGATTTAATGAGCCTTTAGCTGACTCTGCACCAGAGGGGATTAAGAGTTAAGGCAGCTCATGTGAGGACATTCTCCTCCAGCTGAAGGGTGGCAACAGCCAGGATTTCCCCTTTTAAAACCCTTTGGAGGACTGAAAATTATCTGATGATTCTGTGCCCGTGCCCAGGCTCCAGCTTTAAAATGGAGCTGACCATAAGGATCCCAATATTCTCTAAGTGACTGTCACTGCCTTAATTAAGAGCTTTAATGAAACATTGGGAATGAGCTTTGGGAGAAACTGAGACATTTACCAATTCCTGGCATCATGGACACATGCTTATTGGGCCCTCTATAAAAACCCATTCTAAATCAGAAAACATTACCAAAATAATGGCAAAAAAATAGAAATATTGGGGAGGAAAGCACAAACTACAAAAGACAGCTTCATATCTTTAGTGACAGAGGAAATTAATCCTTCTAATAAACACAACATAAACGAATGGTGACTCTAAGAATAATTTACAATTATTCTGGAGGCAAACTGATTTGCACTTGGATTTTACCACCAGCTGAACACCACAATCAGATTCTTGACTCAGGCACAAAGGAGAGTTTTGGTGTTCAGTGCCAGAGGAAGAGCAGCTCCCAGGACTCACCTTCCCCTGACATCGCCGCCTTGGCTGCTGGGGATGCTACTCTTTTCAGACTAGCAGGGCTTTCTGAGGAACCAGAATCCATGCTTTAGAAGAAAATAATGGTTATTTAAGAAATTCAATCTCTTCAGAGAAAAATTATTATTCTGTTTCACACTCAAAGCTGCACGTGCACCCAACAAGGAACTCCCTGGGTTTTAAAAGAAGAGACAGTAAATGTGCAAAATAAAGTTTTGAATCCTGTCATGGTCACATTTAAGCAACTGCCTTAAACACAGAATTTTGTGCATCTCCTCTTTTTCCTCAGGAAAAAAAAAGATCTAAAATGGTTCTCATTTGTATTCCTAATGCTAACGTTGCCTTCACATTACACTAAATGAGATTTTAAATGTTTAATCCTCCAAGAATACTGAGAAGTGATTTAGATTTGAGGAATACCTTTTAATTTTGGGGAGAGAGAGAAGCTCTGACTTACACAGCTGTATTTCATAAAGTCCAATACACTCATTTTTAAGTTGCAAGTCACATAAAATTAAGAAGGTTAATTAACCTTTTGTTGGTGAGACAAGGCCTAAGGAGAACTGAGGTCAGTTTTCTTACTGCTGACACAGATTTTCAGGATTGGAAGTCAAAATCCTTCAGATAAAGAAAAAAAAAAGGGCCTTTTTTACAGGGTAGAACTTTGAAATTCAACTGTGCAGCTCTTCCTATTTCCTTCCATCCCAGTAGAGAAGTAAAGGACAGGAAAAGCAAACAAAGTACCTCGTTGACTTCCTAATGGGGCCTGAAATGAGCTTCACATAGGATTTGGGAAACCAGCCCTTCTGTCCCTGCACCTCCCCAAACCACCACATGTCCTGCTGCTCCAGCACTGTGATCACATCGTTCTTGTTGAAGTTCAGGTGGTTGTCTTTTTTTGCTCTCCAAGGATACAGAGCTTGTGCTTGAAGCCCTTCCACTTTTTCACCCTTCAGAAAGAGAGAGAGAGGAGTCAGTCATGCTCCACCTTTCACACAGAAAGCTGCTTAAGGAATTCTATCCTTAGGCTGCTTAGACAGCAACAAACCCAGCCTCTCTCTCAACTACAGCATCAGCTAAACTTCCAAAGTAATTCCAGAATTGTTTACAGTGCTCCTGCATTGCTGTCTGTTAACACATCACCAGGATTACATTAATTACTTTTACAATTAAGATACACATGTAATAAAGCCTCATGAAGCTGCTTTGGCAGGAATTAAAAGTCCATTTTATGGAAAATGATGCTTTGCTGCATGTTCTCCATGGCACATTCCAATTTCATTTAGCTCTGAGGTAGGTATTTGGCTCTTTCAGAGCACATGGGCTCCCAAGAACAGTTTGTGGTTCCACTGAGGAAAAGGAGATGCCTGAACAGATGGACAGAATTCAGCTGTGAAGCTCTGCCACTGCTGTTCCACTTCACCACATAACCCACTTGGGAGTGAAGGTTCTCATGGGAGTCAAGAAAGCCCCAAGGAAGCCCCAGTGGAAAACTGGACCACCAAAATCTAAAAAAGCCATCCTGGAACAGCAAACCAGAAACTGCTTTGTGTTAAATCCTGCCCCAGAAGTTGTCATGGGATCAAAGATCCATAGAATGGCCTGGGTTGGAAGGGACCTTAAAGCCCATCCAGTGCCACCCCTGCCATGGCAGGGACACCTCCCACTGTCCCAGGCTGCTCCCAGCCCCAATGTCCAGCCTGGCCTTGGGCACTGCCAGGGATCCAGGGGCAGCCCCAGCTGCTCTGGGCACCCTGTGCCAGGGCCTGCCCACCCTCCCAGGGAACAATTCCTGCCCAAGATCCCATCCAGCCCTGCCCTCTGCCACTGGGAAGCCATTCCCTGCCTCCTGGCCCTCCAGCCCTTGGCAATTGGCTCTCTCCAGGTTTCCTTTGGCTCCTTCAGGCCCTGCAAGGCCACCCTGAGCTCAGCCCAAAGCTTCTCCTGTGCAGGCTGAACAATCCCAGCTCTCCCAGCCTTTCCTCCCAGCAGAGCTGCTCCAGCCCTCTGCTCATCCTGCTGCCTCCTCTGGCCTCTCTGCAGCAGCTCCACGTCCTCCCTGGGCTGGGCCCCAGGGCTGGGGCAGCTCTGCAGGTGGGACCCTCCCTGTCACCCCTCCTGGAAGAGCTCACCTATCTCAGGTGAGTGTTTTAATGCACAGCTGAGGTTCACACTTGGCTCTCCAAGCCTTTGTGCAGGCTCAAAACATGTGGGTGAACCCAGGAGCTCACCTGGCCCAGGACAGGGGAGGGGGACGAGCCTGTGACAGTGGCAGGGGTGAAGGCCGAGCGCTGTCGCAGCTGCCCCGCGCTGGGCACGGTCAGGGATGGCTGAGCTGCCCAGGCATCCCAGTTGTCACTTTCTGGTTTCTCACTGGTGTTTGTTGGCCAGCTGGAAAAAAAAAAAGAGAAAAGAATGATGTCACTCCTACTGTTTTTAAGAGTAGGAATAAAAAACCTCACGCAGAGCAAATATTTCTATATTCTACATTTTTTCTTTTCAATGAGTATCCATGAGCACTGTGACTCCAGCTACAGCAGTGCCATCAAACACTGGTTAAGCACAACCTTATCTTTAAAGGCAATCCCCAAACTGAGCTCCTTGTCCTCACCACTGAAGGACACGTTTTTATTTCATTTCTTAGCTGTGGAATTTGTCCCAACAAACAGAAGTGCAAGCAGTGCAGGCTGCATTACACATAAAGGAAAAACAACTAATTGTTCTTTCCAAACCTGGTTTGAAATCTTCCCACCTGCACATCACTGACCTCTCACATCTCTGCTTTAGACACAGAATCCCAGAATGGGTTGGGTTGGGAGGGCCCTCAAAGCCCATCCCATTCCCCCCCCTGCCATGGCAGGGACACCTCCCACTGTCCCAGGCTGCTCCCAGCCCCAATGTCCAGCCTGGCCTTCGGCACTGCCAGGGATCCAGGGGCAGCCCCAGCTGCTCTGGGCACCCTGTGCCAGGGCCTTTTACTGAGATATCAGTTTATAAATATGGATTTCATGGCCAAAGGAAAAGGAATTGCAGTGGATAAAAGTGCCCAGTGTACTGAGTCAAGACATCCAGGGAAGGGCACGAGTTTGAATTCCATCAGTCTTACTAATGCTGTGATCAGGAATTAAATCATCTTTTCATGTTCTCTCTGCATATTGTACATAAGCAAGTTGGAAGCCTTTGATGAGGCTTGGTGGCAACTAATGTAGAAGAAAGGGATTTAGGAGGCCTGAAGGGGCTCCAGGAGAGCTGGAAAGGGATTGTTCATTAGGAATGAGAGTCGCAGGGCAAGGGGGAATGGGTTCCCACTGAAAGAGGGGAAATATAAGTGGGGTTTTGGGCAGGAATTGTTCCCTGGCAGGGTGGGCAGGCCCTGGCACAGGGTGCCCAGAGCAGCTGGACCTTGGCAGTGCCCAAAGTGCTGGACATTGGGGCTGGGAGCAGCCTGGGACAGTGGGAGGTGTCCCTGCCATGGCAGGGGTGGCACTGGATGGGCTTTGAGGTCCCTCCAACCCAACCAGTCTGGGATTCTGTGGTTCCAAGGGAAGTGAACACCTTGAGATTTCTATCATGCCCACATCCTCACTTGGGGATGCCTCCTGCTCCTGCTGTCCCCAGGCAGGTGTGATGGGAGCAGCCTCAAGTCCCACAGGGCTGCAATTTTAACTGATTCCTACAGAAAGCATCTTTCACTTCTAAGAAGGCCTTTCTAGTTTGCTCTCTGGCTCTTGTGTTCAGTGCCAGTTCCAAAGGACTCCACACCCTGCAGTGCTCAGCACCACCCAAACCTACGTGGAGCTGAAGTCTGCCCAGTTGTTGGCTGCTGCAGGACCCTCAGGAGGGGCAGGGGCTGCCAGGGGGGTGGAGGTTTCCTGCACAGACACTTTGGGAGCAGCAGAGGGCTCGGATGCTGGCTTGGCAGAGGCTGGAACTTCACTGTCCGGAATTTTCTCTGCATAATTTGCAGGGAACCATCCAGTCTTCCCCTTCAGTTCTCCACCAAGCCACCCTGGCTCTCCAGTCTGGCTTTCATCCACCTGCAGACACAGGAAGTTACAGAGTTAAGAAACACACCCAGCCAATGGAAATTTTACTGAAAACAACCCATCTCTTCCACAGTAATGAACTTTTTGCAATGCAAGAGGGCTTGACAATTAGTTTTTCTTTTTTCTTTCTCCCAAGCTAAAAATCACAGAATCATGGAATGGCTGGGGTTGGAAGGGACCCTGAAACCTGTCTTGTTCCACCCCTGCCATGGCAGGGACACCTCCCACTGTCCCAGGCTGCTCCCAGCCCCAATGTCCAGCCTGGCCTTGGGCACTGCCAGGGATCCAGGGGCAGCCCCAGCTGCTCTGGGCACCCTGGGCCAGGGCCTGCCCACCCTGCCAGGGAACAATTCCTGCCCAAGATCCCATCCAGCCCTGCCCTCTGCCACTGGGAAGCCATTCCCTGCCTCCTGGCCCTCCAGCCCTTGGCAATTGGCTCTCTCCAGCTTTCCTTTGGCTCCTTCAGGCCCTGCAAGGCCACCCTGAGCTCAGCCCAAAGCTTCTCCTGTGCAGGCTGAACAATCCCAGCTCTCCCAGCCTTTCCTCCCAGCAGAGCTGCTCCAGCCCTCTGCTCATCCTGCTGCCTCCTCTGGCCTCTCTGCAGCAGCTCCACGTCCTCCCTGGGCTGGGCCCCAGGGCTGGGGCAGCTCTGCAGGTGGCCTCTCACCTGAGCACAGGGGAACAGGGGCACCATCCCAGTCCCTTTCCTGCTGCCCACGCTGGGATGAGCCCAGGACACAGATGGATCCCTGTCCCTGGACTCCTCAGAGGAGCTGCTGACAAATTCCTTTGCCTCAGGCCATTTATTGACTCTGTGCCTCCCACTGGAATTTGCATCCAGCCTCCCCTTTTTGGTGCAAACCAATCCATTATTCCTGAATTTTTTGGGTCCTCCTCCTCTCTCAGTCCCTGTCAGCCCAAGGCAATCCCAGAAATAAAGGCACTTTGTGCTTGACTGCTTCCATGTGCTTTTCCTGCAGTGCAGAGCAATATTTCCACTGCAGCAGAGATGGGAAAGCAGCAGGATGAGAGGGAAGGGCACAGCTGAGGGTGGATCTGGGAGAAAGGGATTATGGCACATCCACACCGGGATCAGTCACCCAGCTGGACCCACTGGGGCAGGAACTGCAATCACCACACACAAAGGAAACAAACAGCACTGAAAAGGCAAATCTGGGTTGTGGAGATGCTCTAAAAAAAGCATCCTTGAAGTGAAGCACAGGCATCCAGAAACCACTGGGATTCTTTAGGCATAAGGGAAAAAAAACCCAATCAAAAGGTTATAGACCCATCCAATTAATGCCTCTTCAGGAGAGGGTCTGAAGCTACAATAATTCTGAAACTGCCTATGAGGCTACTCAGATTTATGCTTATTCAATCTAATTAAGTTCTCTAAGTACACTCATGAAAAGGCACTTTGAAGGATAATTTCAACTTCACAATTCATATCAGCTCTGGTTTCTTCTTCATATAAAATACAAGTCACATCTGATTTTGCAGTACAGTACTGGAATTTTAAATAAATTCTTCTGAATCTTTTTTAAGCTAATTTGTTCCAATTTCCTCATATTTTTACACCCACCATCCACAAGCCCCAACAACAACCCCAGATTATTTTCTCCAAAAGACAATCAGCCTTTAAATGCACACCTGAATAGTGAATTACAGTGTGTGGGAGGATGTATTTATTTATTCAACTATACTTTAGATCCACAGCTGGCAAGTCCTTAGTTTTGTGGATCACATAAAGAAGATTGATTCCAACTCCAACAATCAATAACTAAGAAAACTGATGAGAAACTGTCTTTAGAATTTGTTGTAGATTTTTCAGGGAAGAGTATCTGCTCCCACAGAAAAGCTTGGTTGAGTTATAGCCCGGATTAAAATCAATCTAAACTTACAGGGGAAGAAATTTAAAGTACATTGAAAGGGTATGATAATTAAAAAGTAGGAGAATTAAAAAACCAGAGTAATTCTGTAATCCATGGCAGCAGATCCAGTGGTGCCACAGGCTTTTCCCAGGAGCCAGGCAGAGCAAAACCCTCCCCAGACTGGCAAATCCTTCTTCCTGAATAAATGCTCACCCTCCTCCCTGATTTCCCCAGGCAGGGTTCGTGCCCAGGATGAAGAGTTGACACTCTTGGAAAGACCATTCCCAAGCTCCTGTGACAGAATGAGCTCTGCAGTCCCAATTCCAGCCAGGATTCCAGCCCTGGGCTCTGGGTGGCACCTCCTGCCCTGGGTCAGAATTTGGGTGCCAATGTGGGAATGCTCAGTGTGCCCCTGCCAGAACACAGTCAGCCTCACCTTAAAACCAAGCTTGCAAATTGCTGCTTTCCAAGGAAAGGCACCCCCTGGGACCTTTGGAAGCACGGGACAAACACGGGAGGGCAGAGGGAAGAGCCCAAAGGCAGCATCAAAAGCAAACCTCGGTGCAGGGGTGTGTGAATTACTTCTGCTAACGAGCTGTGTTAATTGGAACCCCAGGAACTGCAGAGGAACCAGCTGTGGTGATGGAAATGGAGGCAGTGCAGAGGCTCCCTGGCAGCACTCAGCCAGTCCCTTCTTCCCTGCAGGGGGAAACAGGGATGCAAAGCAAAGCACCAGGGATGCAGAGCTCAGCACCAACTCCCAGCAGCTCCCCAGAGCAGCCCCAGCAGTGCTCCAAAGGAACTCAAAGGCACCACAGACCAGTTTTTACCCTGCTGGGGCTGAGAGGGTTAAAATCAAGTCCAAAAGCAACAGGTAACAAGACTCAAATTGTCTCAAAGTCTCTATTCAAAATAAGTGCAGTGCTTCTTAGAATCATGTATTTTGGGGGGAAATCTTATTTCCCTGCAAATCTGTCTTTAAAAAATATTTCAGTGCTCTGTAGAATTGCATATTTTGGGGAAAATGTTATTTCCCTGCAAATCTCTACTTCAAAATTATTTCAGTACTCCTTAGAATGACATATTTGAGGAAAAAATGTTATTTTCTCTGCAATAACAGGGATAAGTATGTGCAGAGCTCCCTAGAATCACATATGTTGAGGAAAAATGTTATTGTCATTGCAAATCTCTATTTCAAAATGCGTGAAATGCTTCTTAAAATACCATATTTTGGGAAAATTGTTATTTTCCCAGCAAGTCTGCCCAACAGTGATCACTCCTGCCCACAGAATGACCTGCAAGCCCAGGCCACCCCCATTTCCCAGGAAAACAAGACATCCCAGCATTGCCCAGCTGTCTCCTCTCCCCCTGCCCAGCTGCCTGCCCAACACCATTTCCTGCTGCAGCTTTACAACCTGTTGGATCCTCACTCAAGAGTCCTCAGCAGTGACACTGAGCCAGGATTCACTTTGGATTTTCCAGAAGCAAATTCCAGTGTCACAAACAGTAAAAAGATCAGTTAAAAGCCAAACCAACCCCAAAAAGCTTTAATTTCTCAGAAAAGGTTTTTAAAAAATATTAATCCTTACAATTTAGGGGAGCCTACAAAGTGTGCTTGTTTCCAAATCCACTGTTACTAAACTGAGCTAAATGTAAAAGCTCTTAAAATCAGTTTTGTTGGGTACAACATGGTTGGGAATACACCTTCCCCAGTGAACAACACTTAAATATTCCCCCAGGAATTTTCATCCTTCATGTTAAGAACACACTAATGATTAATTAATATTAATATCCACTTAATCCCTGCAGCCATTAACCATGGAATTATCACTCAGAGAGACAAAAGGAAACATTGCTTCAGTCTGACACAACACACTGACCACATCTCTGAAAAACTGGGAATTATTCTGTATCAACAAACACACCTGCAACCAAATATTCAGGATCTGAAGTTTCCTTTCTTGCCATAGAAAATTTAAATCCCACATGGCAGAAGCTGCAGGAATTTTCTCAAGGAAGATCCCAATCCCAGCTTACCATGACAATGTCTCCAGGCTGGATGGTGATTTCATCGTGGCTTCTGGATTCAAAAGGATACAGAGCTCTATAATACACTATTTTTACATCCTCCTGAGCAGAAATGGTTAAAGGAGCTTTCTCTGAGCAAAGGAAACAAACACACAGATAGAGAGAGAAGAAATCAAACCACCTTATTTTTCAACACTTGGAAAATGGGGTGAAAGTGGAGACAAGAATCAACAAACCTGGCAGGGTCTGCAGGAAGTACATTATCCCCCTTTTACACAAGAGGATATATAATAATTAATTCTTTAAATACAATTTTACTATTTTCTCCTCTAAACATCAGGGAAAATCATAGAATCCCAGACTGGATTGGATTGGAAGGGACCTTAAAGCGCATCCAGTGCAACCCCTGCCATGGCAGGGACACCTCCCACTGTCCCAGGCTGCTCCCAGCCCCAATGTCCAGCCTGGCCTTGGGCACTGCCAGGCACTGGGAGTCCACAGCCTCTCTGAGCAGGATTCAGTCATAAAAGTGATGCAATCCTTTGGACAAATATTTAAACCAGCATCACATTCCCAAACAGTTCTTGTGTGTATCCAAGACACTTAAGAGGGAAGCAGGATTCCCAATACAGGCAAAAACCAGGATACAATGCACAGAAAAAGCCCTCAGCTGAAAGTGACTGTGTGGAGAGCAGAGAAAGGAGGATTAAAGTTTAGATTTCAGGACATTTGTCCGGTGAACAAAGGACAGCAGGAAAGGAAAAGGGTGACTAAATGTCATATTGTTCCTACTCTGAAAAATCCCAAGGCTTACATCCCACACCAAAATAAAAACTACAGAGACAGTTTTTGACATCTTGCATCCAGCCCCTTCCAGCTGAGGTTCCCTCTTCCCTTGCCCTGCAGTCTCAGAACTGTGCTTTCCCCTCTGCTGAACAGCAGCTTTTGGGGAAGAACAGCAATGAAAGAACCATTTTTGGAATCTAGAGCTCAATCCATGCATGATTTACTCTAATAAGACTCACAATTCAGCCTTGAACACCACCATGTTCTGTGTTAAATGGGAAAAGAGAACTGAGCTGGCCCAGAGCATTCCGTGCTGTTGGACCCTACCTGCATTGGACCACGGAGCCTGGCCGGGCTTGTTGGGCTCCTGGTGGGGCTGGAAGAGTTTACTCAGCTTCTCCTGCATTTCCTGTTTCCCCTTATCCTCACTTTCCTTCTTCTTGGGCAGTTCTTCCCTTTTTTGCTTGTCATCTTCCTGGATTTTTTTTTGCCACTGAGCTTCTTCCTCCGGCTGTCCCCGCGGTTTGTCCCGGTCCTGGATGCGCCTGGGGGATGATTGGAGGGGTTTGAGCCACTCAAAGCAAAGCCCACCAAAGCTTCTGGGTGATCTCCAGTACAAAGTGTCCTCTTTAGGGCTTTGCCATGCCTTAACTTTATTTTGGTGAGTTACCAACCACTCCCCAGCAACTCCTCACACACAGTGGGTTCCCAGGAATCACAGACTCTTGGAATGGTGTGGGTTGGAAGGGACCTTAAAATCATCTCATTCCAACCCAAGGCAAGACTCCAAACAGCCAAATAAGAAAGGAAAAAGCAGGAATCAGAACATGTGGCCATCCTTATCCTGATTTTGAATGGCAAGGAGAAGTATTTGCAAGTTTTACACAAGCACTCCAGAGAATTACTGGGAATATTTCCCATTCCCAACTGCCAGAGTTAACAAATCCTTTCCCCTCCACCAGATGACAAGGTATCAAGAAATGAATAAATATTCTCTACTAGAAACAATTTGCCCCAGTAAAGATAACTCTGAAGATCTAAAGGACACCAATGTGTTCCAGTTTGTTCCATGGCCTATTCCACCCCTGGAATTTCTTCGGAGTTAGGGAGAAATGCCTGAGAAGCAGCTGCTCCTCACACACTTGGTGTGCTACAAAGAACAGACTTTGTTCCAGGACAGTGTGAACTCCTGACCAAAGCAGTGTGAGAAAAAAACTGATTCATGGAATCCCAGGATCCCTGAGGCTGGAAAAGCCCTCCCAGCCCATGGAGTCCCAGCTGTGCCCGATGCCCTCCTTGTCCCCAGCCCAGAGCACTGAGTGCCACCTCCAGCCCTTCCTTGGGCACCTCCAGGGATGGGCACTCCAAACCTCCCTGGGCAGCTCTTGCCAAGGCCTGAGCTCCCTTTCCATCAGGAAATTCCTGCTCCTGGTGTCCAACCAATCCACTTCCCAAGCATTAGAGGGTGGCACTAGAGGACACAAACCTCACCTGCATCCCTGGAAGTTCTGGGCAGACAGGAATATTTTCTGAGAGATGCCAGGGGAGGTGTTACATTTAGGGCTCCATTAAAGCAGTTTGTTACCTCTGAGCTTCTTTTTGCTTTTCCAGCTCCACTGTCTTCCTTTCCTGCTCCTTCTGTTTCAACCTCTCAGCTTCCAAGCTCTTCTGCTTCTGGAGCTGCTGCTTATTATGGATTTCTCTCAGCTCCTGGATTAAAAAAAGGAAAACAGGTGAGAACATCCACTCTGTGAATCAGAACTAATGGCCCCAAAGAGTTCCCTGTGATGGAACAACACCTGGCAATTGCTGGGGATCCTGCAAACTCACACTCTCTGTCCAAACTCACACTCCTGCCAAATGCAGATATTTCTGGTTCATTTCAGGGTCTATGAACCACTCACTGTTTTCCTATTTTTATCCATTTAACTGAGACATTAAAGGGTCAAGAAACCAGAAATCCTTTAAATGGGACTCTCAAAAATGGACAAAACTTAATCTGAACAGTCACTTCTGTTTTACTTTTGTTTGTTGGTTTGTGGAATTCATTTATTAAATTCCATACACAAATCTGCCCTCTGAGCTCTCACAACAGCAACTCCTAATCAGTTTCATTTGCCAATTAATGCTGATTTACTGCAGAGCCTTCAGGATTGGTTTATATGCAGGAGACTGAAATCCTTAAGGAATGTCTTTGGGATGAATCATGGTACAGAGAGGATTCATTCATACACAAGTCTGGTTTTCTTTAATTAACTGGAAGGACACTGCCTGAAAAAATTAGAATAAAAACAAAAATAATAAAACCAGAGTATTTTCCTCAAGATTTGTTCTCTGCATTAACACCTTTAACACAAATCAAACTTTTATCTGGAATTTCTTTGCATAACCTGAGTTTTGCATCTGAACTCCTCAGTATTGCAGGGAAAAAATGGAAAACTACCTATGACCACTGAGGATTTTCATTAAAAATAGTTCACTTCAAAAAACTGATATCTTTTAATGAAAATATGGTACATGTAAAGTTGAAACAGTTCATCTTGGAAGTATTTGGATAGTTTTTCAGAAATTCACAATCTACAAACCACAGGAAGTTTTCATGTAAAACTCCTCATGCACTGACCCAAATGAGAAAATTGCATAAAGGACAAAAAAAATTAAGGTGATTCAGGGATGAAATTTTCAAAAGGGAAGCTGATCCTTGTGGCTCAGTTTTCAGGTCTCAGTTTTATTTCATTAATGCTTCCCAGTTTTCAATTCAATGAAAACTGAGCTCAGCATCATGAAAGAGAGAATCAGTTCTCAGGGAAGTTGGAATCAGAACCCTGCTAAGGCCATGAACCCCACTGAAATCCAGGAATAATCCCAATTTGGGCATTATTTTATGATCACCCTGAGTGTGATCAGCAGGGGGAACCCCATATCCTCTCTTTGACCCCCTGAACCTTTATTTGTACCAAAACCACAGACAAGTGCATGGGACAAATTCCAAGAACAGCAGTGTTGGGATTGCCATCCTTCAGCTGAGACAATTCCAGACTGGTTGGGTTGGAAGGGATTTTAGGGATTATCCAGTGCCACCCCTGCTGTGGGCAGGGACACCTCCCACTGTCCCAGGCTGCTCCCAGGCCCATCCAAGCTGCCCTGGGACACTGCCAGGGATCCAGGGGCAGCTCCTAAGGGATCTCAGGATAAATGCAGGATATATCTCACTAAATGCAGGATATTCACCACTTCCATGGCCAAGTGGAAAACTGGGAATGCTGCAGCTGAGCCATGCCCCCATGTCTGCCTGGAGCAAGGAGATTCTGCTGTGAGTACACAGAGCAGGATCAGTAAATGCTGCTGCCAACTCTGGGACAAATCATTAAATTATTTTCTTTGCTTGTTTTGTCATTTCATTCACCTGCTCAGCTAAGTCAGGATCTCAGGGGACATTTTAATAATTATTTAAATTTTCCACAGACATTTGAGCCCTATTCCCTCCCAGCCAAGCTGATGTGCTGGGTCAGTGTTCTGTGAAGGGATTTTTCTGTGACAGAACTGCCTGTTAAGAAAATCAAACCTAGTTCGGAGTGCTGGCACTGGATGGAGCATTTTTGGAGATGAGAAAATCCCAGATACATCCCTCTTTGGGTCAGCCAGGAGGAAACAAAGCTGTGCTGGGCATCTCATGCAGCAGAGATGCTCCCTTGCTTTGCCAGATGGGAGGATGGGGAGGAAGAGCCAGCATCTCCCACAGTTCTACTGGAAACCACCTGAACAGAACTCCAGCAGCACTTCAACAGCCAAAACATTTCCAGCTGGATGTTCAGCACAGCCCTATGCTCATCCTGTACATGTCCCACTGCTGTGCTGGAATTCCAAGGACACACCAAGGCTTTGCTCATTCCTGGGGTGCAGGACAAGGAATGCCTTACCTTGGTTAATTCCAAAGAGACCAACAAGGAGAATTTTGAGATGTTACAACAGCCACATTCATCATATTGAATAGGAATGAAAGCATTTCATAGAGCAGAGCAGTATTCACTCTACACAGACAAGTCATTTGCTATAAAAACTTTCATGGTAGAAATGGAGTTGCTTAGGCCCAGATTGTGCCTTTTTGACAGAAGGACAACAGCACTTGGGATATTCAGGGATTACAGTACAAGGTTTCCATCAGATCTTCTCCCCCTGAGACAAGTAGAGCATTTGATCCCAGAGGAAAGGGCCCTGTGGTTTTGTGCTCCCAGAAGCTTTTCCAGAGCAACCTTCTCATGCCCCATTCCCCAGCTCCCAAAGCCTCTGCCTTGGCCTTGGCAGACAATTCCTCCCTTCACCCCATGCTGGGGGGATTGGACAAAGGAAGGATGTTGCCACCTCTATCCTACCTGGATTCACAAATTACAGTGCTGTGTAAGGATACTTCCCATCCAAATATTTGCTTTTTAAAAATTCTAAAAATCATGACCAAAACAGGCAATTTACTTAAACTCTTGAAGTTCCAGATAAGCAGAAAATAAAAATCCCTCATTTGTATCTTGCCCAAGCTGCCATTCAAGGCACACTCCTCATGGAGGAGAGGATTAGCTAAAAATCTAATGCTGAACTCTTCTCTCAGGTTTTGTTTTGGTGTTAGGAAACACTGACTCAGTGAACCACAGCACACTCATCTGCTTAGGCAAAGTGAAGCACATAACTGGAGGAGGCTCCTCCCTCAGAGAGAGCTGGGTCCTGCCTGAGCAGGGCATGTTGACCTTTGGGAAGGAGTGTAAGTGCTGGATGCAGCCCAGGAGGAGCGCCAGGCACTGCAGCATTGCCTCTTCCACTGCCACTGACTGGAAGAAAGAAATGCTCAGATGTAAAGAGGCATTGGGAGCAGGAGTGCCCCGTTCACATGGACCACACAGGTACTGACAGCACTGACAGCACACAGGACAACACCACTGGGACAGCCTCTGCCCTCCTGGGGCTCCTCTGCTCCTGCCAGACACTGGGGGAAAAATCCTCAGCAAAACTATGCCAGAAACATGAATTCATTCCTGGTGTGCTCTTGGGCAGGAACAGCAGCAAGAAATTCTGGATTCTTCCATGTTATAGGAAATGGGCATTTGGTCCTTGGAGACAGGAGTCACATCGAGCCTTAAGCTTGGAGGGTCAGTTTAGATCCAGGGATCTTGGGCAGGAATTGTTCCCTGGCAGGGTGGGCAGGCCCTGGCACAGGGTGCCCAGAGCAGCTGGGGCTGCCCCTGGATCTCTGGCAGTGCCCAAGGCCAGGCTGGACACTGGGGCTGGGAGCAGCCTGGGACACTGGGAGGTGTCCCTGCCATGGCAGGAGTGGCACTGGATGGGCTTTGAGGTCCCTCCAACCCAAACCACTCCCTGATTCCATGATCCTAAAATAAACAAGTGACCAATTCCATTTTTATTGACACCTGGGTCAGTATTTTTAAATCTCTGGGCTGAGATTTTTAAAGAGTACTGGAAATTTCACTCCTTCAATCATAATTTAAGACACAAAGAAGTGGCCAGATTTTCAACCTTGTAACAAACTCAGTCAGCCTTAGAGCCAAATGCAGCCCAATCCACAAGACTGTTATCTTATCTCACAAAATGCCCCAAATCTCATTTCTAAGGATATCTGAGCAGTCAAACAAGCACCAACAATCTCCCTGAAACCAAGTGCTTCTAGCTAAAGATATCCAATACTACAATTCAAACGACCTGATTTGAAATATTAATAACCTTTTGTAAGCCTGAAAGTTGCTGGAAATGTATCAAATTCTATTAATATTTCCAACTCCAAAGGGACTCATCAAAAGGTATTTAAATCAGTTAAAATTTGGAGTGTTTTGGAGGGATGACAAAAAGATCCAGCAGAAAAAAAATATCTCATTTACCTCCCTAATCATTCAGACACACAGGGAAGATGATGTAATTTAACACTACATAAAGTATTCACTTAGTGCAGGACATACAAACATGGAGATAAATCCAGAGCATCCTGGAAACTGCTGTGGTGTTAACAAGCTGCCTGGTAAACCAAAATTACCTTTATTGAACCCAGAGTGTGTAATTTATTTATTTGATAAAAATGTATTTTAAAAGGAAAGATTTCCATCTTTCCCATCTTGACCGACTGTCTCTTAATTTACAAGAAGCTTTTATCATATTTAGAGCTCAGATGTGGTGGAATTGTTGATAAACAATCTGGAAAATTTCACATTTCATTGTGAGCATTATCCAGCTGCCTGATAATCACACAAATGGCAGCACAGGAGCTGCTGTTTGTACACACCAAGGAACTGAGAACTCAACTAAAAGTTCTGCTATTTGGGGAAATAATGAATTTAGCATTATTTAAGAGCCAATTTCTACCTATTTCCAATGTCAGTCACTTTTCCACTGGTGGTTCCTAAAAGCTGGCACAGATTTTTGATTTTTAGGTAACTGTATGTGAGAATTATGGAAGTTCCAAAACAACCTGGTTTGGAGTGATATGGTCACAGAAGGGAGAGGTGATCTGTGCTTGCAGAACTTCCACTTCACACAAATCCCAGTAAATCCAGGACTCCAGAAAAGCCTTCACTGGCCTTGTGCATAAAATCTCAGGTGCTGGGCACTGCCCAGGCTCCCCCGGGAATGGGCCCGGCCCCGAGGCTGCCAGCGCTCCAGGAGCGTTTGGGAAGCGCTGCCAGGGATGCCCAGGCTGGGGCTGCTGGGGGGTCTGGGCAGGGACAGGGCTGGCACTGGGTGATCCCTGTGGGTCCCTTCCAGCTCAGGATATTCCAGGATTCCATGAAGAAAAACAGCTAACAAATCTCTGCTGCACTCAGCAGCTTCTAAGGGGTTTCTCTACCCCTTCCATGCTGAGCCCACAAAAAGGTCCATGTGCCTTCTTAGGGATTTAAATCCAGTAATAAAATCATCCAGGCTCCCCAAAATATGCCTTGCAATCTCGAGCAACTACAGAAGGGAGAACTCTCTGAATTCAGCTCCCACTGCTCACCTTCCAAGGAACAGCTGGGGCTGGAGCGTGTCCAGGGCAGGGAAGGGAGCTGGGAAGGGGCTGGAGCCCCAGGAGAGGCTGAGGGAGCTGGGAAAGGGGCTCAGCCTGGAGCAAAGGAGGCTCAGGGGGGACCTTGTGGCTCTGCACAGCTCCCTGACAGGAGGGGGCAGCCGGGGGGGTCGGGCTCTGCTGCCAGGGAACAGGGACAGGAGGAGAGGGAACGGCCTCAGGCTGGGCCAGGGGAGGCTCAGCTTGGACAGCAGCAGGAATTTCCTCATGGAAAGGGAGCTCAGGCCTTGGCAAGAGCTGCCCAGGGAGGTTTGGAGTGCCCATCCCTGGAGGTGTCCAAGAGGAGTCTGGATGTGGCCCTTGGGGACAGGGTTTGGGGTGATGCTGGGGTGGCACTGGATGCTCCTGAAGGTCCCTTCCCACCCTGACAATCCTGGGATTCTCCCTCTGAAACTCAGCCCTTCCCAGAAAGACAAGGAAGCTGCAGCAAGGCAGAAATCCCCACATGAAGAACCAGATCTGCTCCTCCCATCAGATGAATTCCACAATCCCCTCAAGCCAGAAGAGACTTTCTGCTCTTCCCAAAGAGGTGCCTCCACAATTCATTATCAATCAGCTGAAACCAATTTTTCTGTTAAACTGCAAAACCATTCACCTCTAGTCAAGGCACAATCCAGTTCTTGGGTTCCTGGCACATGCTGATAAATCTGTGCTTAATGGGCAACTTCAATTTTTAATCACCAGCTTGCTATCTGTGAACTCCAACCCTTCAGTATTTAAAAGATGGAATTTTGGGTGATTGGTTGGTCAGTTTTGGGGCGTTTTTTTGCTACTGTAACAATACCAAGACAATTCACCCCCTCTGCCCATTTGTACTGTTTAGGCTATTTATGATCAATCCAAATATTGACACTAATTTTAGAATTAATATCCTTTGGTCCAATTTATTACTTCTAAAGGACTCAAAAAAATAATACCTAAAAAGCACAACATAAGATGCTTCCAAAAACATAAAGAAAAATTAATTGATTTTTAAACCTGAAGGATTAATTAAGCATGGATTAAACCATTCTATTTTGGTTTAAATATAAATTTTGCTCATTTTGTTTGTTCTATGTCTGACTGCAGAGATTCTCCCCTTCCATCCTCCCCGTCTCAGACTGGGAGAGTCATCTTCAAATTCACCTTACAACAGGGTCACACTTTTAATTTTTCCTCTAATTATTAATAACTCTAAGTTAAACAAGCTATTTGTTGCTTAAATTCAACCCCACCTTCCATCCTAAATTGTTTGATTTAATCCTAGTTGATCAACTTTCTAAACAACTCCATTAATGTCTCTATCACAGTGGTTTTCCTGCTGAATACTTGCAGCACAATTTGTGACACCTTGCAGGAATTTGAGTATTTCTGGTCAACTTTCAGGAGAACCCACCAGTGGAACTGGCAGATAAAGTGCTTGAACATTGGAATATTTTATGAAAAAATGAATGTTATTAAAAGTTTTTAACTACAGACTGATTTCCAACTTCTCTCTGCAGAACCCTGACATTTCTGGTGCAGAAATACACAAAAAAATCACAGTTTTAACAAAGACTGAGCAATAAAGCACAAAACCACAAACAGCTACACTCAGGGACAAGAAGGAACACACAGACAGCACATAAAAATTCAGTGTGGCAGCAGAAAACCAAGTCTCTTTTATTCAAGATTTCAATTTGAAGTCCTGATTCCAGCAGATTTGCTGACCTTGTCCTGCACTTCTTGGATGCAAAAGCACAGAAATTGGTAATTTCATATTTGCAGTCATAGATCCGGAATCAGGGCTCAAATTTCCTCCTACAGAGATTCTGCAGATTAAATTGATTCAAACCCTGAGTTGGAAAGCTGAGCAGCATTTTCTTAGAAATAAAATAAAAATTAAATAAAATCCCCAATAGACAGATTTGGGAATGCTCCCAGAACTGACGTCCTCAATCATTTCAGTTCATTTTTTTTCCCCACAATCAGGTTAGAAAAGAATCAACTAAACATTCAGAAAGGCTTAATAAGTCCTGGGTTACCTTCAGCTGATTATTGAAAATATCAATTTCCTGCAGTTTAGATCTGGTTTCTTTCTCCACCTCATCCAGCTGGTCCCGGAGCTGCTGCCGTGCCAGTTCCTTGGCTTCCAAGGCTCTTTTGATGGTGAGAAGGGAATCCCCTGGTTTTGAACACATTATCAAGTCACTATTTTCTTCTGTGGAAAATTCAGCTCACAGAAAGCAACATTTTCCCATCTGCATCTTGCAACACACCAAGAGCAGTTCCAGGGGCACAGCAGAGAGGGAACGTGACCTGCCCCAAGCCAGGCATGCCCCACATGTACTCACTGTGCAAACTGTTCTGCTGCACTTGCTTGAGCTGATCATTGAGCAGCTGCTTCTCTGGAATCAACCTGCCCAGCATCTGCTGAGACTCCTGAACCCAGGCCACAGGCAGGGAAAAAAATAACAGAAACAGGCAAAAAGGTGAGTGAGGGACAACTTCAGCCATGAGACCTCTCATTTTCATTTCTTCTTTGCTTTTCCCTCACTGAATGATGTATTACTGCTTATTTCCCTCCTGATGTATTGTTGCTCTTATCCAAGCACTGTCTGTGTGATAACCCCACAGATCCCAGACATTCTCTGCCATCAAACTGAACTGATTCTCATGGAAAACTGAATGTGGCTTGGAATTACCCAAAACTGAGGGCGGAAACACAAGGACAAATTTGAGGAAATGCTCAAATTATTAATTTAATTTTGGTTTTAATAAATGAAACACAGAATCCCAGAATCCCTGAGGCGGGAAAAGCCCTCCCAGCCCATCCAGTCCCAGCTGTGCCCAATGCCCACCTTGTCCCCAGCCCAGAGCACTGAGTGCCACCTCCAGCCCTTCCTTGGACACCTCCAGGGATGGGCACTCCAAACCTCCCTGGGCAGCTCTTGCCAAGGCCTGAGCTCCCTTTCCATGAGGAAATTCCTGCTGCTGTCCAAGCTGAGCCTCCCCTGGCCCAGCCTGAGGCCGTTCCCTCTCCTCCTGTCCCTGTTCCCTGGCAGCAGAGCCCGACCCCCCCTCGGCTGCACCCTCCACTGACAGTTCATTAATAATATTAATAACAGTGTTAATGATTAGTAACTTAGATCAGGAATAGAAAGATCAATATTTACAGGAAAATAAAGACTTTCCCTTTAAAGGAATATATTCTGACCTAAAGCCATGAAACACAAGCCCTGAGGGAGCAGAATCCTTGAGTTCTTGATCTGTCCACTCAGAGCTCTTGGAAGGGGATTCTGATCCCTCTCAAACTCAGCACGTGGCTGTAAGCTTGTGAACTGCTGTGTTACAGGGGTCCCTGCAGATGATTCTCTCTCTCCCTTTGGGGGATCCTATTTATGTGTCTCCTGTAGAACCCTGGCCCTTCCCAGGGCAGGAAGTGCTACCTCACACCCTTTTCTGAAGCCTTGACCTCCAAGCTCAAGTTGTCAAAACACTTTCAGCAGCACAAGGTGAAACAGCACCTGAGTATCAACATCCCATCTTTCCCACAAACCCTGTAACTCCTCTGAGCAGTTCTCTGGAATTGCAGGCTTTTGAGGCATCAAGCAGCTGACAGCTTCAATCTGTCAAGGAGGATTGCAAATACCATCATTCAGTGCTAAGAATAAATGTCCCCTGACCCCTGAACACCATTGTGAGCCCCAGGGATGTCATGGACTCCCCATCCCTGGCAGTGTCCAAGGCCAGGCTGGACACTGGGGCTTGAAGCAGCCTGGGACAGTGGGAGGTGTCCCTGCCCATGACTGGGGTGGCACTGGAGGGGCTTTAAAGTCCACTCCAACCCAAGTCATTCTGTGATCCCCCAGTTAAACAAAAAGTTTTAATTTTGGTTCCAAGAAGCCAGGATTGACTGCACTGCCCTGGCTTTGGAATGTCCCACTTTTCTCCTGCCAGACCCTGACTGGACTCTGCAGTGCCCAGCTCAGCTCTGAGCATTATGCAACGACTGCAGCCTCCTGTGAGCTCCTTATGTTCCCGAAAATACCCTGAGACAGCACAGCACAGTCAAGGACTTAAGGAATTCACTAAGCAGCAAAGTAGCAAAATTCAGATAAACTACAGATTTGATTATCAGGAGCTGCACACATCCCTCACTGTTCAGCTGCAGGGCCTGTTGCAGCAACAGAGCTTTCCCAGCCCCTCCAGGAGATCCCAAAAGCTGGATGCTCCAATCCTACCCTGCGCTGCGGCAGCCTCACCTCCCATGCTGGGGACAGTTCGGACTGCCTCAACAAAAGAAAGATCTGAAGCTTTGGAAGGTGTCCAAAGGAGGGACACGGGGATGGGACCCCACGAGGTCACTTGGTCAGCTCAGCCTGGAGGAGCCTGAGGGCAGAGCTCCCCAGGGCTGCGGCTCCTCCCGAGGGGCAGCGCAGGGACAGCTCCGAGCTCTGCTCCTGGGCCAGGGACAGCAGCCAGGGAGCAGCTGGAGCTGGGCCAGGGCAGGCTCAGGCTGCAGAGCAGGGAAAGGTGCTTCCCCCAGAGGGTGCTGGGCACTGCCCAGGCTCCCCAGGGAATGGGCCCGGCCCCGAGGCTGCCAGAGCTCCAGGAGCGTTTGGGCAGCGCTGCCAGGGATGCCCAGGCTGGGGCTGCTGGGGGGTCTGGGCAGGGACAGGGCTGGCACTGGGTGATCCCTGTGGGTCCCTTCCAGCTCAGGATATTCCATGGCTGCCATCCTGGGGCTGTCATCTACCTGGAACAACTGGGATACAACAGATGCAACGTATACAATATATAACCTTGCTCTGGTGGGGGGGTTCCCTGCCCATGGCAGGGGGTGGAACAAGATGAGCTTTAGGGTGCCTGCCAAACCCAAGCACTCTGTTTCTGTGATTCTGAGAATGCTGCAGATCAACCAAGCAGCAGAATGGATGTCAACATGAAACAGAAAAATTCTCCTTCTCCAAGCACAAAAAGCACCACAGGACAGCATTTGAGGGTGGAATGTGGTCACAACATCAGCTGCTTTGTCTGTAAAGGCCAGAATGCTTCCAAACATCCCAGATTACTCAATGCACCAAATAGTTTGGGGAGTGTGTAAGGACAGAGAATGCCAAGGGATCGTGAAGGTCAAGTCCTGTTTCCTGAAATCACAGCCAGCCATGGAATAAGCATCTATCCAAAAACACCCACCACATGGATTCCACATCTCTTCCTTGTACTGAAGAAACAGATGAAAGAAATTAACAGCATCAGGAACTCTGGAAAGTAATGCAACAAGAAATGGCCAAGAGTAGAGTAATGTCCCACGTGGCAGAGGAAATCAAAACCCAGTTCCTGCCCCTTGAACAAGGGAAAATTCTCTTCAAATCAACCTGGGAGCCAAAGTATCCATCAAGGAGGTAAAGAATCCCTGCAGGTCATGGGCAAGCCCCACACAGCATAAATGTGTTTCAGACACAGCTCAGGTGTTTGGAAAGCAGATCCTTCTGAACATCCCTGGAAACAGCACTCAACCAGAGAGTGCAGAGCCAGAGAATAGCACATGTCTTCAT
Source organism: Rhipidura dahli (assembly GCA_013399225.1). Lineage (NCBI taxonomy): Eukaryota > Metazoa > Chordata > Aves > Passeriformes > Rhipiduridae > Rhipidura > Rhipidura dahli. Next base: position 56,993 of record VXAC01003340.1, read on the forward strand.
CACCCAGGATTAACTGGAACACCACTTCTTTCACAAGTTTAATGAAACTGCATCTTGGAAGTAATGAATAGGCTGAAGAATAATTACTCCTCTCAATTAACTCATCTTCCCACAGGAAGTGTCAGATGTATTAAATGGAACTATTTCCAAGTGAAGATACATCACCCTACAAAGATAATGACAATATTGATTTTTTAACCTATCTGAGAGTTTAGAGGATGAAAATCTCCTTTTTCAAAACTCATTTACATCTTTAGTGTGTCCTCTACAGATGAGATAGGAAAATTTACAGGATATTTAAAAAACTAATTTTTTTTTTTTTTAGGAAAGAGCTTTAAGGCTCTCCCCAGACAAAATGTGGCCTTTTCTCCTAAGTAGTGACATTTTCTGAGACCACAACTGGGATAAGAACACCTCAAGTGACACTGAGAGAAGTATCAGTGGTGGAGATCATTGAGAACAGACATTACCACACAGCCACAGCTATCACTGCCAAACCACCTCAAAACCCCAAAGCCCAACAGAACAACTGCCAGGGAAAGCAGGAGTGAAGCTGGGATGGAACAGCAGGATTAGGTTTTAAGGCAGGTTTTACACCTCAGCCCCATAACATAAGTGGGAGGTTCTTTTTGTAGTGGTAGAAACCCCTGAGAGCCCCCATGATCAGCCAAGAATTAATTTCAAGCAATATGAAGTCTTTAATAAAGAGAAGAATTCCTAAAGCAAATACTACAACCCATTAAAAAACCCTTACAAACTACAAAGAATACTCTCTCACTAAAGGTAGACACACTCAGCCCCACCTCTAATTTGATAAGACAATCTTAGATCAGTAAAAAAGGCAAAAGCCAGGCTTAGATCAAGAACTCCCTGGTTGCACTGGGAACTCCCATTTTGAAAGTTCATTATTTTTCATAATTAGAAAAAACATCAACAAGTCAACTAGGAAGGGGCAACTGGGAGCAACTGGAGTCAACTGGGAGCAACTGAGCTCCTCATCCCCAAAACCATCAGCAGCCAAAGCCTTTCCTACTCCCCACAGCAAGAGCCCAGAAGGATGAAAGGATAATCCCAGACACCCTTCATTTGTCTGAAGGACATTAATTTACAGAAATGATAAATTATCTCCAATGATCCTTTAAGTGTGAGGAACAGCTCACCCCAGGTTTGCTCAGGGTATCAATGCACTTGAGAAGATCAAAATTCAAGGCTAAGAGTGAAAGTAGAGAGCATTTTCTCACCTGTAGCTGCTGCTGCAAATGGGTGATTTCTGCAATTCTGAGTTCTCTGGATTTATTTGTACTTTCAATATCTTGTCTTTGGGTCGACAGCCGACACCTGATATCCTGAAGCTTTCCCTCCAACTGGTTTCTTTTATCATTCTTTAAAAGAAAAGAAAGATACATATTTTACATTTTTTCTTACCAAAATGTTTGGTCGTGCAAGTCAGGATCTAAAAATTTTTACTCCATATTTAAAAGGGAAATTATAAAAAAATAAACACGGCCAGGGCACAGTCACCAGCCCACTGTGCTTGTGTGTTTGAGCTGCACCACCACCACCACTCACAAGAGCTTCCAGTTCAAATTCCAAGGTTTTCTTCTTTGCCTTCAGCACCACAATGTCCTCCTGCTCCTTGTTCCTCTGGTTCAGCAGCTCCTGCCGCCGGTTGCGCTCCCACTCCAGCTGCCTCTGCCTCTCCAGCTCCCGTTTGGCAGCCTGAAGCATTCAAAAATAAATATCTGTCATTTCTGATACTCATATGCTAATATTCCATTAAAACACTGGTCTAAACTGGGAGCTGCTCTGTGCCTCTGCACACACAAATTGCTCAGTGGTTGCAGTGCGTCCCTGCACAGCAGAGGTGACTGAACAGAAAATCCCTCTGTTTTCCTGTTTTCCAAGATCCAGTTTGCTGATGTAACAGGTTGTTTCATATTAGGACTCTGAGAATTCTCCAGGACATACTCAAACCCCTTCCAACCTCCAACATTAAACATTCTACAGCTTTGCAGAGAACAGCCATGTCTTTTTGTGCTGAACTCATCACTGTTGGGCAGTGGGAGAAAATAAGAGCTTTTTGGATTAACCAGGGTGTGTTTCCTTAAACAAAACAAAGGCCAGGTTGGATGGTGTTACTTGTCTGGTGAACAGCTTCCCCAACACCCCTCTGCAGTCCCAGGGACTGTCCTTCCCCTGCTCCTCACTCCAAACAATTCTTTCACTTCTGTTCCTTTCCACACCCTCTGTGTCCCATTCCCACAGCTCAAAGTCTAGACTTCTTTCCCTCTCACAGCCAATGTGGACATATTTGGGATGCAAGGCCAAGGAGAGCCCAGTTGCTTCCAAGTGTTCAATGTTAGGGGGTTGGAACTGGAGGGTCTTTAAGGTCCCCTCCAACCCAAACCATTCTGGGACTCTATGAAATGAACACATCCCTGGAAAACCATGAATGCCAGAAGTTTTTCTTCATTCATTCATTTACACACCTCTTAACATCAAATATAATTATAATAGTAATAATAATTATCACTTTTAAAGAAGTGAGAGGTCAGGAGAATGTCCCAGATGTCAACATCTCACCCATCCATTTCACAGGAGAAATGAAGCAACAACTGCCTCTTCCTTGCCTTTAACACCTCAGGAATTTCAGTTCCTGCTTTAAACGTTTGCCCACCAACCCTGACAGTTCACACTGAGCACCCAGCTCACACCTGGAGTGTCCTCACACCTGCTCAGTGTCCTGTACTCGGCACTCAGCAGCTCCTCCCCACGTTACCTCTCTCCTCTCGATCTCTTTCCTCCTCTCCTCCTCGCGCTGCCGCTCCAGCTCCCGCTGCTTCTCCAGCTGCTTCTCCAGCTCCAGCTGCCGCTTGCGCTCCTGCTCCTGCCGCTCGCGCTCCTTCCTCTCCTGCTCGGCCCTCTCCAGCTGGGCCAGGCGCTCCTGCTCCTTGCGCTGCTGCTCCAGGAGCGCCTGCCGCCGCTTCTCCAGCTCCAGGTTGCCGCGCTCAAAGTTCTCCCGCTTCTTGTCTTCAAACGTCACTTGGTGCACAGAAACACGGGGCAAAAAGGGACAGTTAAACTCTGCCACTGACTGGAAAAGAAAGAAATCCGTCTGAATCCAAAGGAACTCCTAGCAAAGTGGAACAGCCTTCCAGCAGGAGAGGATGCAGCTCTCCCCTCTAGGGATAACTGGGCTCCACAGGCCAGCCTGGGGTTCAGCATTAACATTGCTGATCCCCTCAAACCCACATCCTCAGCAAACCAAGGAGGGCATTTCCATTCCAATTCCTCAGGCCTCCAGCTTTCTCCACAATGCTCAGCAAGTGGGGATAATTTAGACAAACCATTCTCCCAGCTGATCCTCTGTGAGGACACAAATCTGGAATTCCTCTGTATATTGGATAAGAGCAGCAGTCCAAGAGCCAACACTTCCATTACTGCAGGGCAAAGAATTCAGCTGCTGACATCATCAAAAAGCCATTATGCAAATGACCAGAACTTATTTAAAGTTGCTGTTCTCATTACTCATTACTGTCAGGAAAAGAAATGGTTTAGGTTCTTGAGCAGCTGAGCCCAGTAAGTCTGGATTCCTGCAGACCCAACAGCCTCACCACTTACTGTCCTAAAAAAAATGGCCTCACTCCCAGCACATTTTCCCTGACACCCCTCTGCAGTCCCAGGGGACTGTCCTTCCCCTGCTCCTCACTCCTCAGCCCTTCCCTCCAAACAATTCTTTCACCTCTGTTCCTTTCCATACCCTCTGTGTCCCATTCCCACAGCCCAAAGTCCAGACTTCTCTCCCTCCCACGGCCAGTGGGGACAGATTTGGGATGCAAGGCCAGGGAGAGCCCATTTCCTTCCAAGTGTGCACACAGGGTTGGACACATTGGCCCAACACCTGTTGAACCAGCTGAATTCTTGTCTTTTCAAGTTTGTCCCCCTCTCCAGCTGGCAATTCCCATTTCCTTTAGTTCTTTTCCTGGAACTGCTGAAATCACAAAACCCCACACTGTTACACAGAGTCCAAGGAAACAGGTCTCTGTGAGCATTGTGGGATCTTTCACAGAGCACCTCAGCCAAGCTTTGCTCCACCTAAGCCAGAGGATGAAGGCAGCAGGAATTTTTCCTCTCAATCCTGTGCCAGGGCTGCAAAGGGCTGCCTGTGTGGGGAGTGCAGAAGACGAGGAGCCTGAAGGCTCTTCCCATTTCCATTGTCACCAACCCCAAGGATCAAGCACCAGTCAGGAAAGAGCTGGACCCAGCAGTGTCTTGGACTTGCCTCTGGCCTGTCCCAAACTGCTCTCAGTCAGTCCATGTAACCTCCCAGGCTGTGACCTGATGGCAACATCCCTGTGGGAACAGCACACTAAATATCCCTGTTTTCCCTTGCTCACCTGGTAATTTCTTTTCCAGTTGCTGCTGATCCTCTTCCAGTGCTGGTTCTTCTGGTAACCTTTGGTCTACAGACACTGAACTGGCAGCAGAAATCCCACTACCAGAGCGGACTCTTCTGCCAAGGAAACAGAAATGGCAGGTGCTTAACAGAACCCAGGCCTACCCCAATTATTTATGATTTAATGATGAGATCAAATTAAATGCAATGATGTAATGTTTAATGGTATTCAATGTTCACTAAGTGTTGCTCAGAGGGTCTCACTCAGGCATTGCCTCAGGAGAACAGATTTTCCAGGATCCCAGCAGTGAGCTGAGGAACCCAGTCCCAAGTTCTCCGTGAAGATTCCAGATGGGTTCAACCCTGTCCCCAAGATCTCTCAGCTGAGGGGATATTTTTCCCCAACCAGTGTGGGTTTGGGGAAATGCTGACTTAAACTACAGCAAAAATTGCAGAGGCAGAGGAAGAGCTCAGTATAGCCAAGCTAAAAGCAAGATCCCAGGTGGAATATACAAAAACTGGGAATTTTCAGGAGGATATTTGAAGAACATGGTATGGAAACATTTATTTCCATTGCTTTTAGTGTCTTCCCATCTGTTTCACCACAAAAAAGTGAAATGGAGCAAGGGAAGTGATGAGTGACCCCACTGGTCCCAAATCCAGCTGTACCAAAAGAGGCCTGCATGTGGCACAGTGCAAATCCATAAAAGGTTTGGAATTCCAAGACATTCCAATTGCTCTACAGGAGTATAAGCCTGAACTTAAATCTAGATTCCTACAGGCAGACTGAGCAAGTTTTGGAAGGTGTGCAGCACAAACATCCACCCAAACCCTGTTCTTACAGAAAAGGTGAGGAGTCACTGCTCAGTGTCCTGTACTTGGCACTCACAGAACATTCCCAAATGAAATACAGAACTGAGAAGTGGGATTCCCCAGGGATGAGCAGTTACCTGAAGGAAGGTGGGATGTACTCTGGAGGCAGAGCAGGTGGCAGTGGCTGACCAGACATTGCTACATCAATGAGGTGCATAGCCAGGATAAATTCCTCAGCTGTCAGCTTCCCATCCTGATCAATGTCAGAGAGATTCCTTGTTAAAGGGAAGGGACAAAGCAAGGAAATTTTTAAATATCAAAAGTCACTGTTCAAAGGCATTGTTTCAACATATACAGTTCCAAACTCATTCACTTTTTTCACTGTTTTTTCCACACTACTTTGCTTTTTCAGAACAAATGAAAAGCAAACCCCAAATGCTTCTGTATTTCCCACATTTCTCATGGCTGGCTGCCTTAAATCCAGCCTTGCAGCCCTGGCTCATCCTTCACCTGCACTGAGTGCTGCCAGGAGCACGTGCCAAGAGAAGGAACTTTAACCAGTGGAGCTCTCTTGAACACCTCCTGAACACCCAAAAGACCCAGCTCAGATGTTTGGCAGAACTTTTAGGTTTGGTCTCCTTCCTCCCTGGAGGCTCCAGTCTCACATTCCAGAGCAGCCACTGGCAGTGAAATCAAAGCCACTGATGTTCTAGTCCTGACAAGCACAAACCCACCCTGGCACTGGGCACATATTATAAATGATGGAGTGATGTCTCTGGATGGCCCCGAAGCAGAGCTCCAACAGAGGCACAAATGCTTTCACTCCTGTTAAGGTGGTGTTGGACAAAATTAACAGCCAGGGACAGCAGCCAGGGAGCAGCCGGAGCTGGGCCAGGGCAGGCTCAGGCTGGAGAGCAGGGAAAGGTTCTTCCCCCAGAGGGTGCTGGGCACTGCCCAGGCTCCCCAGGGAATGGGCCCGGCCCCGAGGCTGCCAGAGCTCCAGGAGCGTTTGGGCAGCGCTGCCAGGGATGCCCAGGCTGGGGCTGCTGGGGGGTCTGGGCAGGGCCAGGGCTGGCACTGGGTGATCCCTGTGGGTCCCTTCCTATTCAGGATTTCTTTATCCAGCATGCTGCACTCTAGTAATGCAGGAAAATCCCCCATGATACTGTGAAAATGAAAGGGAAATAAGTGATAAATTCTTTTGATGTTCCAAGGCACAGGACCTTCATCGATGGGATTTAAATTTGGGAGACAATCCCAGCCTCACTTGAGCCACACCAGTGTCACTGAACTCCTCAGGTAAGCACAGAACAAGCCAGGAGACTGAGAATGTGCCATGCAAAGAAACTTTATCAGCTGGGTCCACACCTGGGTTAGGAACTCCCAGCACAGGCTGAGCATCAACTCTTCCCTTTGTGTGCCTGAGTGAGGGATTTCAGCCCCAGCACAGGCTGACAAACCCTGCCCCACACAGCAGCAGCCACAAAGCAGGGCTCAGGAAAGGGCCAACAAGAGCTGTAAAATCCCTTCCTTATCTCAATGGATTGGCAGCTGTGAATGCCCCCAGCTGAGAGAGTCCTGTTTGGAGCTCCTGGAGAGAGCTGGTGGCAGCTGCCTGCCCACACCACCACTCCAAGGCTGGCAACAGCAGAGCACTTCTTGGTTAATCATCTGCTGGGGGACTGGGCTGATTTCATTTTATCCCTTTGTTAGGAAACAAAGAAAGAGCAGGTTTTAATTTATAACACAACTCCCAGTGCTCTGCAAAGAGAACAAGTGCAGCTGAATGGCCTTGTCAGAGTGACTGCAGCACTGCCATCCCCACACTGAGCCCCTGGGCCAGCTCCAATGCTCCTCAAGCACACATTCCTAAAGGATAGAAGTTAATTAGGAACAACTTTCCATGGGGTAATAAAAACATAATAAAGTTCAGCAAACAACAAGTTGGTAGGCAAAGGGGAAGCTGAGACAAATCCTTAAAAAATCCATTATTGTAAAGGTCTGTAACTCCAGCCCCTGGGAAATCAGCCCTCCCAAACTCATGGAAAAGGCAGAGAAATCCCTCAGAAAGTGTGGTTTGAGTTGAGTTTCCTGTTGTACCACCTGTGCACAGGTAAATGTGTCCCTGATGCTGTATCAGGGGATGTGGAAGGCACAGGATGCTGAACATCTGCTCTGCCTAAAAACCCAGCATCGAACCCCAGCTTCCAAACCACCACACAAAAGATGCTCCTGGTACTCTTGTGGAATAATATTAAATAAGGCACAGAAGTGCAGGTTTTGTTTATAAAGTTACACCTGACAGAGAGCAACATGTGATTTATCAGTGAGACTGGAAATGGAGGAAACCATCCAGATTCCAGTGCAGAGGTTTCAGAACACTTTGTGTTCTGATGGAAATGGAAACATTTATTTTACCATATTGTAGCCAGCTGAGCCTGGGGTAAACTTGACTGCATGAGAATTGTTCTTGCTTGGGGACCTAAAAGGGAAACAAATATTAACAAAATAATAAAAGATGTGACCAGCAGGAACCTGGCTCCCCCAAATAACCAAGAAATGACCCTTCCCCTGCACAACAACCACAGAACCCCAGACTGGGTTGGGTTGGGAGTCACCTCACAGCCCACCCAGTGCCACCCCTGCCATGGCAGGGACACCTCCCACTGTCCCAGGCTGCTCCCAGCCCCAATGTCCAGCCTGGCCTTGGACTCTGCCAGGGATCCAGGGGCAGCCACAGCTGCTCTGGGAAACCAAATCACTCAGATTAAAATCCAAGAAAGCTGTAAACCACAAAGAGATGCTCCAGGACTGGCAAATCAAGCCAAGGGACCAGTCTAGTCTCTCTCTGAAGTGAACACTGCTCTCAGCAGTGGGTGAACCAAGCACTGGAAATAACTGCACAAGTTTTCACAGAACCCACTCTGCCCTTTTCCAGAAACATTTCCCAGGGTCAACTTTGCAGAAAATAAATGAAAGATGGTGATAAAATGATCCCAGCTACGATGAATATTTGTTTGTAAACAAGAGCATTAAACACTTGGGAGATTCAAACAGAAAAACAACGATGAGTCTCTTACTACATAAAAAACATCCTCAGTGGCATTAAATTGGCCTCTTACAGCTCAAAACAAGGAGACAACAGAAGCTGTGCCAGTACCTGTCAAGTGTCCACTCATGGTTTTGTCGTGGCTGTTGAAGAGCTGCCGGTATTTGAGCCGTGAGGACTGAGGCACAGCCCACTCTGCCACGGCAGGAGAGCTGGGGAGAACAGGGATCATTGGAAATTTCATCTCAGGAAGGTCATGGCAACAACCACAGAGACATCAAGCCACAGAAGGGTTTGGGTTGGAGGGATGTTACAGCCCATCCCATCCCATCCCATCCCATCCCATCCCATCCCATCCCACCCCTGCCATGGCAGGGACACCTCCCACTGTCCCAGGCTGCTCCCAGCCCCAATGTCCAGCCTGGCCTTGGGCACTGCCAGGGATCCAGGGGCAGCCCCAGCTGCTCTGGGCACCCTGGGCCAGGGTCTCAGCCCCCTCACAAGAGGCTCAAGTGCTGCACTGAGATCAAGTTTTATGCCTGAAATCGTTCTTTTCCCAATTTTGCTGTGAGGGTGGGGAGGTACTGAGGTGTTAGGAGTTTAAGGTCCCTCCCAATCCAAACCTTTCCATGATTCCATGATCTAATATTCCCTGCTATTCCTGAAACCACCTCAGGTTTGACCTCTTGTTTGAAAACATTTATCATAATTCAGTCTCTTGGAAAATGTATTTTTCCTAAGAGTTTTGCTTTTTTCTTGACTAGCAGAAAATGAAGCAACTTAAACTGTTCAGAGGAGCTACAAGCTTTTACCTAAATATGTAACAGGAAATGCAGAACAACATCACATTTTACTCTGTCTTTGACTGCTTCTCTTAGTCAAATAATTCATAAGTTGATGAAGGAAAAAACAAATGTAAAATATACTGAAAATGTAGAAAAGAAGGTGTGGAAAAGCCACACTTGAACGTAAAGCTTCTCATAATATAACTCGAGTGAGGAATGCAATATTCCCAGTTTTAATTCATTCCCATAACAGGTTGAGTTGATTTGTAGCTAATTTCCCAGGCTGAGAGCCTTAATTCTGAAAAACAAGGAGCAGAGTTTTTCTGTCTTTAGGCACATTTAAACTTTGTCCTTTTTTTTAACTAATAAACCATTCTCACATGACAAGACACAAACCAGTAACTCTACTTCTAATTTTGATTTCCCAGCTCTTGAGCTTTAATAATGCCCCTTCATGGGAGCAAAGCAAAAACAAGCTGCCCCTTCAGTAATGAAATAAGAAAAAAGGCTAAATATTGAATTTTTACCCACAGGAATTCCTCCTCAGTTTTGCTGGATTTGGGGGCTCCATACATTAAGTTCAGTCCTGTGTCACACATAAATTATATCAGAGCATCCCTACTCTATTCCTGGCAGGTTTAGATTTCAGAGAGAAAAGGAATTGTTTTGAAAGGCTTTCAATTCTATTTGCCAGTAACAAGTAGTGTCACTTATCTAACAGCAGGGCAATAGACAAGGCAGCAGAAATGGAAATAAACCAAGCATTAAATTGTGTCCCAAGCCATTTTCCTCCTGCAAAAAAACCCGTGCCATAGATCTGTGAGACAGATGATTATAAAAACTTTGGGAAATCCCTCTCCTACCTCCTCTAAGGAAGTTTTAGTTTGTTAGATCCATTTTGTAAAACCCTTTTTGCCCAACCACACATTTTTCTAGGTCTTGGAATAACCTAAAACCATTTAAATGATTTTTCATGCCAAATTTGAAGAAAACAGAAGAAACAGTGATGTGGAGTGCATTTAAAATATGAGACCTGTTAAATATTTTGCTTTTAGGAATCACCCTGGATTTTAAATAACATACTACTTGTCTTGTTTTCACAGTACCAGGAGTGTCTGTGCACGATGCAGGTTATGTTCACAGAAGCAAATAAGACAGTCCCAGTAGTTAATCATTTTATTTCCACGATTCCCTGCTCCTGGAACATTCCCTGTAAAGCCACAGCAGCCCACAAAATGCTGAAGTGCTACCTGTGCAGGAACTGATTTCTGCCAGAACTATAATTTCAGACAAGCACTTTGTGAAAGGGAAGGAGTTTTTCCAACCCTGGGGACCCAACACCCCCTGACTGCCCTTCCCTGCTCCAGCCCCACCTGGCCACGTCGAAGGATTGTGCCTTTTGCAGCTTTGCATTGAGCTGTGCTCCCGGCCCGGAGCGGCTGAAGGAAGAACTCTTTGGCAAAGTGGCTGGGAAGAGAGAAAACAGGGATTTATTGCTATTCACAGTGAAACTGGGCAATTCCCATGACATTCATTCAACTCTTACATCAAGTACAGGCACTGTGGGTCTGATGGGAACTCTTTAACAATATAAAGATCAGAGAGTCCAGCAGGACAGGGGGAAACACAAGGGCACTTCCCTCGTGTCTTTTTACTTCCACAGCTTTGTGGAAACCCTGTTGATACCAAATTATGTTTTGATAAATGTTGGAAACCATATGTAGTTCAGTATTAAAGCCACCCTAACAAACAGAAGTACTTCAGTAGCTATAAAGAGACAGGAGAGGCCCAATTTCCAAGCAACAGTTTCCTGGCAAGTTCATTTCTCCAAGTGCTGTTTTATTATCTCACCACGAGGGACTCCTGCGGGAGGCCGTGTCCACATTCCTCCTTTTAGCTCTTCTCCAAGTGTGCCAAGTGGGCTAAAGCAAAGCACAGTCCTTCCCCAAAGGCATCACTCGGAGTGGCTAATTGCATGTGTCCCAAGGAAATGGCAAGGGAGCTGTTAGGAGCAGGAGACAGAGAGTGAGAGCAGCGTACCGGCGTGAGCGAAAGCAGGCAGGGGCTGGATGACAGCAGGAGCTCCGTTAGCCAGGGGAGGGACGGCTGCAGGGACAGAGGACACCAGCGGGGGGGACATCCCCACGACTGGGATGGATGCCATGGGCACTGGGGCCACAGTGGTGAGGGATGGCATGTTGGCAATGCCCCCGAGACCTACGGGCGAGAAAAGCACAGGTTGGTTCTGACGCGCACCCGAGACGGCGCCCACAGCCTGCGGGGGCTGCACGGGCACAGACACCTCCGTGGGAGCTCCCACACCCCTGGCACAGCCCTCCCAGCCCAGGGCAGCGCCCGCACGGCACGGGAATGGGACATGGGGCACGGGGCACAGGACACGGGAACGGGACACAGGGACCGGACACAGGGCATGGGGCACGGGACACAGGAACGGGACATGGGGCACAGGAATGGGACATGGGGTACAGGGCACAAGAACAGGACACAGAAACGGGACATGGGGCACAAGAACGGGACACAGGGCACAGGAATGGGACATGGGGCACGGGACATGGGAACGGGGCACAGGAATGGGACACAGGGTATGGGACTCGGGAACGGGACACGGGAATGGGACATTGGAACGGGACACGGGAACGGGACATGGGGCACAGGGCACAAGAACAGGACACAGGAACGGGACATGGGGCACAAGAACGGGACACGGGGCACAGGACACAAGAATGGGACACAGGAACGGGACACGGGGCACAAGAACGGGACACGGGGCACAGGGCACAAGAATGGGGCACAGGAACGGGACATGGGGCACAGGAATGGGACATGGGGCACAGGAACGGGACATGGGGCACAGGAACGGGACACGGGGCACAGGAATGAGGTACAGGAATGGGACACGGGGCACTGGGACAGCCCCACACCAGGGCAGCACTGCCCCCAACAGTCCAGCAGCATCTGCTCAGAATGGAATCGTGTGCCTGGAACTGAGTGAGGAGAAGCACTGGCAGCCCCAGGGAGGAGTGAACCCCCAGGCTGGCACGGGAGCTGCAGGATTAGTGCTGCAGCCTTTTGTTGGGATGAGACAGGGCAAAGCTAATGGGGAGAGCACAGGAATGAGAGGCTGAGGGGGAAGCACAGTTGCAGGGAACCAGGGAGGTTAAGGAGGGCCAGTGGTGTCAGGGGAAGAAGGAGGGTGTGCAAACAGCTCACATCAATCTACAGGGAACGAGAACAAGGGAATCACAGATTTGGCTGGGGTTTGTGGGAGGTTCAATTTATTTTGCCTTTTCTCACTTAACCCTGTATTTGCTCTGTCCAGTTGCACTGTTTTCTTCCAAAGAATTTTATTTCTGACTGCAAAACTTGTGGAGGGTACAGTGGATCAAACCACACTGCTGCAAGCAGTTCATCAAAGGCCCTGTTCCCTTTCCTCAGGACATTCAGATGGCACATTGGGAAGGAATTCCTCCCTGGGAGGGTGGGCAGGCCCTGGCATAGGGTGCCCAGAGCAGCTGGGGCTGCCCCTGGATCCCTGGCAGTGCCCAAGGCCAGGCTGGACATTGGGGCTGGGAGCAGCCTGGGACACTGGGAGGTATCCCTGCCATGGCTGGGGTGGCACTGGATGGGCTTTAAGGTCCCTTCCATTCCAAACCAATCTGTGATTCCATAATTCCCAGGCACCAATAGCCCTGAGTCAGAGGACTAAACCAGAAAGGGAAAGAACCTCTCATGACAGGACCAAGGTGTCAAACATGAGGTTTCCCCTTCATTTAGTTATTTTCCTTTCCCCATCCCATCTTCCTTACACTCTTTTCCTAGAAATGTTGGTGACTGGCAATACTTCACCCCCAGCAGCTGTTCAGCTCCTACCAAAGCAGCACTGCTCACCAAAGCAGAAGGTGCACAGATTGTAAAAACTCAAGGAAAGCAGAGCTGATCTTGCCAAAGCTGGAGATCCAGTAATGCCCACAGCTTAAACCAGAACTCCAGCCCTTTGGAATGCATTAGCCCTACTACCCAAGCCAGGTTTTGTTTGGAGCAGTGCAAACCTGAAGCAAACAGGAGCTCATCTCAGGTTGCTCAGCAGGGCCGAGGTAAAAGCCCAGTGCAATTTGTCTCAGTGTACATGCAACATCTGGGTTTGAGTCCACGTGCTTTTAGAAGCACTTTTTCCTCAAATTTTCTTGGAGAAACTGCAACATGACAATGGAACTGCTGCAGTCCCAGGTAACAATGAGAAAAAATAGGGAGGAAAACAGGGATCTTACCAAATCCTGGGGCACCGGGCAGGGCGAGGGGCGGCTGCTTCATGACAGGCGGCAGCGTGGCCGGGAGCTGGTAACCCTGGAGCTTCAGCTTGATGAGTTTCATAGCTATGGAAAACTCCAAGGGATCCATCCTCCCGTCATTGTTCATGTCAGCTAGAGCCCTGCAAAACACACCATTTTCACAGTCACATGCTGCAATTAGGGACTCGGGCCCTGCCCTAGGAGCTGCCTCACACAGGGATGGATATTCAAGGCTGATGAAGGGGCTGGAGCCCCAGGAGAGGCTGAGGG
>VXAC01003340.1:70642-83131 GCA_013399225.1 Rhipidura dahli
ATGGGCTGGGAGGGCTTTTCCAGCCTCAGGGGTCCTGGGATTCTCACTAATTTCCACCCAAAATTACGCCAGGCTAAATATAAGACACTATTTAAACTTAGAGCTCCTCGATTTCTTTCCTGGGGTGGTTAATAAATATTTTTAAAGTTGCTTTTCAACTCTTGGAGGAGTAACAGCAAAGCATCCAGAGAAGGACAAATGCAGCCGTACAAAAACTTTGCAAAATCGCACCAATGAAAGCACAGGGCCCTCAAACAGCACCACACAGAAGCAAATCACTGACTTTGCAAATCTGTACTTTAGCTACACTTAAAATAAAACATTCTTTAAATCTGTGACTCCCCTCAGCACTGCTCCATCTGCAAGTGTGCAAATGTGTTTTCAATTAAACAATAGCACTCAAGATGAAACATTGAGCCTAGGCCTTGAATAGGTTTTCAGGGAAAGGAGTCTGACTTAAACAGTCTGCTTTTTGTTCCTTCCCTTGCTAGTTAAGAAAGCCCAGCTCAGCAGGGAATAGGGGTGGGAGCTTGTGGGGAGAGAAGCAGGAAGAAGAGTGTCAGTTCCTGCCACTGCACACCAAAAACCCCCAAAGTAAAGGCACATAAATAACAGAATTAGCTGTAAACTTACTTTTAAACATTGTGCTTATTTCTTTGTGTCTGTTTGAAGAATTAAGTACAGGTTTCAGCACTGGAATAACACAGATTTTGAAGTACATGCTTTACATGTCATGGGTGTGCCAGCACAAAGGCCCTGGGCAGGGTGGCTGAACCAGAGCTTCATTTCTGAACAAATCTCTCTCAAAGGAAGTTTTTGTGCAACTCGATGGGAAGTTATCCCAGAAGTACCCCAGTGAACTGACAGCTATTTATAACTAATACACAAGGAGACAGCCAGGTAAAGGCAGTGGCAAAATGGAAATCATCCCACTCCAACAAAAACCCCTAAAACTTGAAAACCTCCGGAGAGGCAGCTCCCAGCAGGGACTGGCACAGGTTTAGATCCCCAGCAGCATCAGAGACACTCCAAACCTCTCCAGTACTCCTAAGAAAGGATTTTCAGTGGTGTAGCTGCCTTAAACCATCAGCTCTGATGTCATGAGGCTAAATAATAGAAATTAAAATATAGAAGCAGCATTTAAAGAAAGTCTGGAGAGGAAACCGAGACTTAGATACTGATATCCTTAAAAGTATATGCTGCACCTGTGCCTGGAAGATGCTGAATCACAGAATCCAGACTGGTTTGGGCTGGAAGGGACCTTAAGGCCCATCCCACCCCACCCCACCCCAGCCATGGCAGGGACACCTCCCACTGTCCCAGGCTGCTCTCAGCCCCAGTGTCCAGCCTGGCCTTGGGCACTGCCAGGGATCCAGGGGCAGCCCCAGCTGCTCTGGGCACCCTGTGCCAGGGCCTGCCCACCCTGCCAGGGAACAATTCCTGCCCAACATCCCATCCAGCCCTGCCCTCTGCCACTGGGAAGCCATTCCCTGCCTCCTGGCCCTCCATGCCTTGTCTCCAGTCCCTCTGCAGCTCTCCTGGAGCCCCTTTGGGCCCTGCAAGGGGCTCTGAGCTCTCCCTGGATCCTTCCCTTCCCCAGGTGAGCACCTCCAGCTCCCCCAGCCTGTCCCATAACAGTCTTACCAGTAGCTTCTACACCTGCAAATACTTTGATTTATAAGATATAAACCTTTCTATTAATAAGCACAGACAGACCCTAAATGGGTTCTATCCATGGCCAGGAAAATGCAGGAAGAGTAAAGATGACCCTGTAGGAACCTTGGCTCTCCAGGCACCATTTCCCACTGGGACACAGCAAATCTTTGCATCCTACGTGGGAAAACATTCATTGTCCAGCAATCAGAAACTCTGCTGTGCACCAGTGTCATTGCTCTCATTGAACTCCAATTCACATCAGCAGCTGTAGCTTTTCATTCAACATCTGACCTTCTGTGAATTCGTTTACTCTACACCAACAGCTTCATTATTAATATTAGCAGCACAAATTTCAGTGCAAAGAGTTCTCTGCACCCCTCAGGTTCTCTGCACCACCCAGCTTTGTAGCATGGAAAGAAAAAGAAGCTTTTGTCTGACAAAATCTTCCTGCAGCAATAAGACACATTTTCATTTCTAGTTGCAGAAGTTGGTGTCAGGCTGCTGGATTTTACTGTGCTGCTTTGGAATAAACAGCACCTGAAATGCAGGGAGGGCCTGCCAGCAAACACCACCTAATTTCACTAATTTCTGCTCCTAATGAAATTGGGGAAATGTGGTGTCCTGCATTTGCTTCATTTGTGGTCTGGCCGGAACCAGTGCAGAGTAAATGGATTAAACACTGACTAAATATTTATTGTATTTTATAGACCAGGCCTGTGTTTGTATCTAATGACAAGAGCTGCAGTGGGCTCACCCCCACCCCAGAGCTCAGGTTCTGACAATCCCTTCCCCATGGATCTTTTCCTCCTCCTTTCTCTCTTCTTTTCTGCAGAATGAAAAGCCTGCTTGATTACTTTTGCATTTATCAGGTGCAGAAACTGAACACGGGCAGTTTTCCCATCAAATATGCTGTAATTAGCACACAAACCATCTATCCATGAAACCAGCACCGTGTCAGACCAAGGAATCTGGACTGATTTAGCTGGATTACACAGCCCCAGACTGTTACAAGCTCAGCCATGAGCAGTGAGCAGCACTCAGGTCCCTGGCCTCAGTCACACCATCAGTGCCTGTGCAGGAAGCCACAGCTCCCAGAGTCACCCCTGCTTGTGCAGCCCACCCTTGGACACACATTTAGGAAGGCTGGGAGGGAAGCAGATGTCAGGAACAGGAAAGTCACCCAGTGACTCTGTCCTGATAAAATAACTAACTCCAAATGCATGAAGAGCACCTGGCAGTGATTATTTCAGTTCTCCTTTCATTCTAGAGGGCCAGGCCACACAGGAGATGCTCTTTGAGGTCCCCATTCCTCAGGGCTCTAAAGAGAGGCAAATTACTCTGCTTAAGCACAGTTATCTCCCAAGCCACTGCAGGCCCAGCTCAAAGCCTCTTTAGAGGCTTCTTAATTGATCACCAGCCTGGAGGAGTCTGGAGCTGGTAAAGGGTAGAACAGCACAGAAGCTGTCACAGCAGACCATAATACTTCACTCCTTTGCTCACTGAGATCCCAGAGACTTTTCTTTCCTTGAATGAGGAGTACCAGGGAGCTGCTGATTTGAGGGACTGTGAATTCTGAGGAAGTTTTGATGAGCACAGAAAAGAGGGATTGATCAGATTTATTCCTTGCGTCCCTCCAGATGTGAGGGATCCTTTAGGAAACACAGGCCAGGCTTTTCCCATATCATTACAATCAGCTGCAGTTAAAATTAGTAGAATGATCAAGAATAGGAAAACACTTGTAAAACACAACATTCAGACATCCATTCAGACACTTCCTTATGGACTCCCCATCCCTGGCAGTGCCCAAGGCCAGGCTGGACATTGGGGCTGGGAGCAGCCTGGGACACTGGGAGGTGTCCCTGCTCATGGCAGGGGTGGCACTGGATGGGTTTTGAAGTCCCTCCCAACCCAAATCATCCTGGGATTGTGGGATTTCTCAGATCAGAAAATTAATTGTGGAGTTTTACAAGTTGCTGGAGCTCAGAGTCACAACTTTCCTTCCTTAAGGACTTCTGTACCTCCCCTTCCCTCCCAGTAACAAGCAAATGTTACCTACAAAAACCCCAAGCCAGCTATTCCAGGAGGAAATGAAAGTAAATGATGGAAGAGCACTTTTCTGCAGTTCCTATCTGTCTGAGATTTTGGGCTCATTACTCCAGAACTCCCACTCTGAAGTACTCAAGGATCTATATAAAGATTTTTACTTAAATATTTACTTCTTTTAATTCAGAGATGATTGAAAAAATAAGAGAGACAGAGAGAAAGGAATGTCTGTGAGCTGCTTTATGATTTAGAAAGGCAGCTTGAATAAGTTTTAGTTCAGCTTCATTAACAAAAATGTGCAGGTCTTGTCTCTATGACAACTCCAAAGGGAATGGAATGATTCCCTTCCTCTCAAGAGCCTGGAAAACTGAATAATTCAGAGAGGAAGAGATCCTTAGTCAGACTATTTACAACTGTTTGGTTTTGTTAACACCTATTTAAAGCCAATGCCTATGGAAGATTTTTGGAGAAAGGATGTCTTGTTTAAGACAAAACTTCTTTCCTTGTTTATTTCAGAGGCAAGAGAAGTTCCAAAGAGACATCTGAACACCCACTGAGTCTTTAGCAAATAAGACAACCAGTCCAGCTTTGGTATTTGTAATATGAAGGTAATTAGAAAAGAAAATAAGCTCTGTATTTAAAAGCCACATAGGTCTGGGCATGCAGATTTACAAAGCAATAAAATAATTCTCCTCTTTCTCCAATCAGAGCAAAATTCTGCCTTTAACAGTCCTTACTGCACCAGAAAGTTTTAGTCATGGCAATAAACTCCCTCTCAAATAGCTCACAGAGGAAAAGGTAACAGACTTCTCCAAAGTCCTCCATCCCTCTGCTGCTTTACCAATTTAGAATGAAAACCAGTTTTAATTCTGTCTAGCACCAAAAGGTGTGTTGGTAGGAATATTATTAATGCAAATCATGAATAATCATAGAATCATGGAATGGATTGGGTTGGAAGGCGCATCCCATCCCATCCCTGCCATGGCAGGGACCCCTCCCACTGTCCCAGGCTGCTCCCAGCCCCAATGGCCAGCCTGGCCTTGGGCACTGCCAGGGATCCAGGGGCAGCCCCAGCTGCTCTGGGCACCCTGTGCCAGGGCCTGCCCACCCTGCCAGGGAACAATTCCTGCCCAAGATCCCATCCAGCCCTGCCCTCTGCCACTGGGAAGCCATTCCCTGCCTCCTGGCCCTCCACACACAGGTGCAATTCTGGCAGGCTCTAAGAACTTGGAGCAGAAGCTCCTTCATTCCTGCAGGAAAACCCAGCAGTGTAGGAATGTCTGTGCTGTGTAACAGGCAGCAGATTTGGTCTGGCTGAACCCATCAAGGAGTGACAAAAATTCCCAGCTGCCAAGTTTTGACTCCAACTCCAGTGGAAACAGTCTATGTCAATCTTCATTTTTGTAACAAATATTCCAGGTCTTGCCTAAGCTCTCCAGTTAACAGATTTTTAACACTAATTATTGTGCTGAGCAATTGTATCAGTCCAGCTTTAATACAGCTGAAAGCATTCAGCAATTTGAAATGAGGGTTTGAAACTTCCAACTTCAAGAATGCCATTTGCTGGGACAGCCCAGGCAAAATTGACCCCCTGCCCACCTGGGGACACCTGGGCACCCCTAGGCTCCTGTCCAGGCACTGTCACCAGCACTCACAGGGCCTTTCCCAGCTTTCCAGCCCCTCTTGCCCACGACTGGAGGGTTCCATGGGGTTGTGGTGAGCCCAGGGTAGGACCCAGCACTTGCCCTTGTTGACCCCTCACCCCACTGAGCACAGCCCACGGCTCCAGCCTGTCCAGATCCCCCTGCAGAGCTCCCTGGCCTCCAGCACAGCCAGGACAGCCTGGCACTGTCCAGGAACTGCCTGAGGGAGCCCTGCATCCAGATCACCCACAAACACCCTGAGCAGGCCTGGCCCCAACCCCGAGCCTGGGGAACCCCAGGAGAGCCGGGCCCCAGCTGCATTCAGCCCACCCCACAGCCCTGCCCCAGTGTGTCCCACCCCACACTCACCATATCTGTGCTAACACTGGCTGAGGTAACCCAGATTGGAAAAAAAAGTTCCTGGCTTGATCACCTGTAAAATAAAGAGGACATGGTTTCAGCTACAGCTCCAAACAGCTGGCAGAGGGAATGGGGAAACAGGAGGCAAAAATTTCTGCAACAGAAGCCCAACCCATTCCACTACTGATGATCACTTACAAAGCACCAAGAACATTCTATGTAACAAAACAGTAACAAAGAGGAGGCCTTTGAGACCAAAGTTTGATGAAAATTCAGTAGGATCAGTGAAATGCCTTGATTTGGAGCTTTGCTTCCCACTGCTTCAATCAGTTTAGCATTTAGATATTTCCAAGAGGTCAACCATGCTGATGTCAGTGCTTCACAAACTGAATTTCTAAACCTGATTTCAGTTAAATTGACACACTTTTATTTAATCAGACCTTTTATTCATCACAGTATTAGTGTGATGGGCTGACCCCAGGCACAGACAAAGAACCCATCTCTCCCTTCCCTTCCACAGCAGGATGGGGAAGAGAAAATACCAGAAAATAACAGAAAAGGTGGGGCTGACGTGGCAAGGCATTTGAAAATGGGATAATGTTCAAATTCTCTAATTCTTATGCCCATATGTCTCCCAGGAAGCTCTGTCTATTTAGGCTCACTAGTTAAGATTTAACTAAACAAAATTACAAGGGAAAATTGTTTGTTTACCAGTGATAAATCCAGCTGTTGGTTTCAGACTATGGAACTGTTGGTCATGTTTTGCTCTCTCCTCCACAGTAATAGCCCAGATATCCAGGTTGCCTGGTTCAAGAGAAATGGAGAAATGATAAAAAAACATTAGCTAAAAATCACCCTCTTTTGATTTCTGGCTGTAATTATTTCATATCATTCTGGGCCTCTGCAAACAACCCAGGGGTGGGAGGTCACTGATCCCCCAGAGCACACACAGCTGAAATTCCAGTGCCTTTACCTGCAAAGGCACCTCATTCCTCCCCAGTATCCCATCTGATCCTGCCCAGAGAAAAGCCCTGGAGAGATGCAGCCTTTCTGTGGAACCAGAGCACTTCCTCTGTCTCAGCACTGGCATTCAGCTCTGGAATCCTTCTGCAGAGCAGCTGCAAAACTGAACTCCCAAATGTATTCCCAGCATCTGAAGGGGCCTGCAAGGCAGAGGGACTGATCATCAGGAACTGAGTTGATAGGACAAGCAGGGATGGGTTCAAACTGGAAGAAGGGAAATTTGGGTGAGTTATACAGAAGAAATCCTTCCCTGGGAGGGTGGGCAGGCCCCTGGATCCCTGGCAGTGCCCAAGGCCAGGCTGGACATTGGGGCTGGGAGCAGCCTGGGACAGTGGGAGGTGTCCCTGCCCATGGCTGGGGTGGCACTGGATGGGCTTTAATGTCCCTCTAACCCAAACCAGTCTGGATTCTGTGATTTCATGGGAACAGTAAAAACACTGTCCCTACTGCACTGCCAGGGCCCACCCTGGATTTTTCACTGCAGTTACAGATGCTGCAACTTCCCCTGTTGTAAATGAAGAGCTAAAAATGTGTCACTTTTGTTCTAATCTAAACATGAGTAATGGAAATACAAGCAAAAAAACTGGAAGTGGTAGCACCCAAAGGCATCTGCTGGAACTTTTAGCAATTAAAAAGTCCAGTGACCCTGAAAGGAAAAAGCATCTGCACTTCTCCAGTACAAGGGGAGCAGAATGAGGTGGTGCCCCACTGGCAGGGGCTGAGTGGCCTGGATGTGCCCTGCAGGGACAGAGCGTGGGGCTGCAAGGGATCAGTATAGGACACAGGGATCCTGCCCTGCTGTGCTGTTGGCTGAGAGGTGTCTGCAAAGCCACCACAAATCAGAGAACTCTCAGCTCAGAGAGATGCACTCTGCACAAACACTTCCCTATAGAAAACTCTTGGAAAAGAACACATCTATGCCAAGTTTCAACAGTTCAGAACACACCAGAAACCACTTACCCCCAAAAGGTGTTGGAAACTGAGCCATGGTTCTGTCACGTTTAGCTTGTTAAAAGATGCCTGGAAAAGAAAAGAAATAAAGAGATATTCAACAACAGTATCTTCCATTTTCCATATATTTTCTGTATGAATAATTACTACAGGAAAAAAAAAGCAGTGAAGAAGCAGGAATGTATCAATACTTCCCACACCAACTGTGACTTACAGAACTCAAGTGTCTCATTTTTGCACTTCCCTGTGCATCCATGAGGGCATCTTCCTACCTTTCAGTTCTGCTTTAAGAATGGCCTCAAAACCAGCCTTTATTTATAAAGAGTCAGTGATGGAGGGAAGGACAGAGCTCACTTAGATCCCAGGGATGCTGCTCCAGGCTCCATGACTTTGCTGAGTGTTACAGTCCCTGCTCTGCTTAGGAGGGAAACCGGCTCCATTTCCAACTGTTGAAACCCCATGTTGTCAGCAATCTGGTTTTTAATGCTGACAGAAAATGCACTGCCCTGCTCAGGATCCCTTTGTTTAAACCAAATACATTACAAAGATTAAACTCCATTTCCAGGCTGCTTTGCCCCCAGCCCAGACCCAGCTCTGAGGAGCACCAAGTGCCGAAGGTGCCATTGGAGGGCAGGAGAGCCTCCAGGAGAGCACCACTGGCTCTGCAAACAAAGCAACTACACAGGCTCCAAATTTAATCTGGACAGAAAAAAGGAAAAACATTTTTCTTGCTGCACACAAAGCCTGACATGAGCTGCCTGAGCCAAGGGACAATGAGCAGCACCGGAGCCGCACAACAATGAGCGACAGCCTCTTGTCCTGCGAGATTCCACTCGTGTCTTCCAGGCAACAGCAAAAAGGCAAAGGCAACAGAATCAGAAGGAGAATAATTTAGGCTGCTTGAACAGCAGTAGAAATTTATCAATATCCCCAAGAAAAGGCATTCACTTGCACCAACAATTTCCTTTTGTCTGAATTCCTGTTTGCTCCCCTCCCCATTCCCCCTTTCACACTTCCCACATTCTCTTCTGGCTTCCAACTTGGGAACCTCCTCTGCATCCCCTCCCCAGATGTCCCTGAACAAACCCCCGATGCTTTTGCCAGCCAGGATCCCCAGCAGTTGGAATTTAGGGAATGATGGACACAATCCTGACTCTTTTTCCTCATAATGTGGCCAAGCACGTGACTCCAAATATCTGTCCCCAAGGCCAGGGAATGCAGCTGGTGCTGCTCCATGCACAGCAAGTGTTACCTCTGAAGTTTCAAATTCCAGGGATCCAGAGTGTTCAGAATGAGCTCCCCGAGATGTGGGGCTCCCCCAAAAAGTATTCCTGAAGTGCTGAAAGATCAGCACTTTTATCTTTGCCTGTTTTCTTATTGTACTCTGCTGTGGGCAAGAACTCTGCGATGCTGCAGAGTTTTGAGACTGCAAGGAAACCCTGAGATAAAAGGGAGGGGAAAAAAAGAGGAAAAAAGAAGGGGGGGGAAAGGAGGAGGAAAAAAAAGGAGGAAAAAGAAAAAACAAACAAAAAAAAAACCAACCAAAACAACCTCCCCCAAACAAACAAAAATCCCCCAAACCAAACCAACAACAAAAATAAACAAAAAACAAACAAGAACAACCACCAAAAAAACCACAAACAAAACAAAACAAAATAAAACACCCCCAAAACAGGAAAAACCAAAAGCAGAACTCCCTGAAGTCCCTCCTCTCACAGCTCAGGCAGTTTCCATATTATCTTTTCCTTTTTAGCACAAGGGGAACCAGCAGAGCATTTACAGTGCTCAGCCCTTCAGGGAAGATCCTCCTCTAAAGACTGCCAGGATTCCAAAGGAATTGACTCCCCTTTACCTTGAACACAGGAGGAAGAGGAGAGGGAGTGGGAAGTCTGAACACCAGCCCCATGCTGGATGCCAAGGAAAGCAGAAACTATTCCAAAGAACTTCCAGAGGGGGGCAAAAAAAAAGAGAGAAAAATAACCAAAGCCAGATAAAATAACGATGAGGGAATGGAGAGAAGGAGCAAAAAACTGTGTTTAAATTTGAGAGACTGAAACCCAAACCAAAATCAACTGCAGAGAGAGAGAGAACGGGAAGCAAATTGAAGGAAAGACAAATCTCTCCCTTACTGGAATTTGCTGGAGTTTGCTGTTTATTGCTGATGGATCACCCAAGTTCCATACCCACAGGTTTCATTTTGCATGACTAAGGTGACACCAGGGGCCCCAATTCTCTCTCCCAAAGGCTGAACCAGATGGACTTTTGAGGTCCATCCTGCCCCAAGTTGTTCTGTGATTATATTTTTGGGGTTGAAGAGCTCAGGGATGGAGACCAGGTATTATTTCCAGCTGTTACATCATAAATTATCATATATAAGTATTGTAAAGCACAAAAAATAGCACAGAATCCCAGGACCTCTGAGGCTGGAAAAGCCCTCCCAGCCCATCCAGTCCCAGCTGTGCCCAATGCCCACCTTGTCCCCAGCCCAGAACACTGAGTGCCACCTCCAGCCCTTCCTTGGACACCTCCAGGGATGGGCACTCCAAACCTCCCTGGGCAGCTCTTGCCAAGGCCTGAGCTCCCTTTCCATCAGGAAATTCCTGCTGCTGTCCAAGCTGAGCCTCCCCTGGCCCAGCCTGAGGCCGTTCCCTCTCCTCCTGTCCCTGTTCCCTGGCAGCAGAGCCCGACCCCCCCCGGCTGCCCCCTCCTGTCAGGGAGCTGTGCAGAGCCACAAGGTCCCCCCTGAGCCTCCTTTGCTCCAGGCTGAGCCCCTTTCCCAGCTCCCTCAGCCTCTCCTGGGGCTCCAGCCCCTTCCCAGCTCCCTTCCCTGCCCTGGACATGCTCCAGCCCCTCCAGGGCTCTACTGCAGTGAGGGCCCTGAACTGACATCTCAATTTCCAACCTCATTTGCAATAGTAACCAGTTGTTTAGATGTGCCTTCCACATTCTGTACTCTCTACCAGTTCCCCAGCAGCACTGACTCCACTCCTGGGCCTTCCTTGTCTCTCCCAGCATTCCCAAGAAAAAACCCTTAGTGGGATAAAACAAAAATCATGAAGGAACCAACTGCTCAGACAGCTGCCAGAAACCCAGACTGGATAAGCTGAGCTCTGTGCCATCCCTCTTCCCTTCAGGAAAGCTGTGATTTCACTCCAAGTACTGATATTTGTATTTGCAGGATCTTAGAAATCGCAGCTTTGAACTCCAACAAATTCAACTGTCATTGACCAACGAGTTCAGAAATGATTCACACAGGAAGAAGGGGAGACGAAAAAGGGAACCACAAGTGCACCGTCAGTCGAGCGCACACAGCTCCCTTGGGAAGCCAGCCCACAACTCCCACCCTCTGCAAAATCGGGCCAGCAAGGAAATGTAACCAACAGTCCATCAGAGGGTTCACTTTGCACAAAAGTCAGAAGATGCAACAGAAACTTCATCTTCCTTTTAGAGACCACAATGAGGAACACTGAGCTACTCACCTTTGCCTGTCACTGAAGAGTTTAAGCCATTGCTGCACTGGGATTTGCCAAACCAATCCAACATTAAACACCTCCTTCCAACATAAACCCCTTCATCCCTAAACAACAGAGATCCATATCTCGTCCACTGACCATTGGGATCAGTCATGAGTTTTGTACTTCCCAACCCTCCAGAAAAGGCAAACATTCCAGCTTTCCAATTCCCAGTGTGGTGACAACAGCAGCCATCCCACAGGCTCTCTCCCCACCAAGGTCCCCGAGGCTGGAAAAGCCCTCCCAGCCCATCCAGTCCCAGCTCAATGCCCACCTTGTCCCCAGCCCAGAGCACTGAGTGCCACCTCCAGCCCTTCCTTGGACACCTCCAGGGATGGGCACTCCAAACCTCCCTGGGCAGCTCTTGCCAAGGCCTGCCCTCCCTTTCCATGGAGAAATTCCTCCTGGTGTCCAAGCTGAGCCTTCTCCTGTCCCTGTTCCCTGGGAGCAGAGCCCAACCCCCCGGCTGCCCTCTCCTGTCAGGTCTGTGGGGCACTGGAGCGTGTTGGTGCTCCCAGGTCAGGGAGAGCAGTGTGACAAATCAATGACATCCTAGGAGATCAATAATTTGAATGCCCACAGGACCATTCCACAGCTCTCTGTGCGATTTCCTTCTACTCAGGGTTGTTGGCCTGTGCTGTTCTGGGCAGGCAGAAAGGACCCTGCTGTGACAGTTGTTCCAGCTGCACTGAACACCGCCTGAGCTCAAGGGCTTCACCTCTGTGGCACCTGGGAGGTGGAAAGCCCAAAACATCTGGGAGTAAAATCACAGAATCATGGAATGGTTTGGGTTGGGAGGGACCTTAAAGCCCACCCAGTGCCACTCCTGCCATGGCAGGGACACCTTCCCCTAGGGGAAACCCTCCTACCTCCCACAGCCTCCCCATCCATGATTTTCCATGGAGTTCAGAGCACAAGGAGCTTTTCCCCATGCCTGACCCGGGGGGATGATGAGATGTCCCCCTGGCACAGGGATGGAAAGTGTGTAACAAACATCAGGACCGAGGCCCTTCGACAGCACCACGTTTATATAATGTACAACTGCAACTTCCACCACTACACAATTACCTTCATACACACAGAGAGTGTTAAAACAGACATTAATGAGAAACATTTGCTTCCCCCCAGCTCTGAGTGAGGGAGACAAGGCCCTGCCCAGCCAGCTCAGCTGTCAGAGCTCTCTCTCTCTGCCACCTTACATGCTGTTGCTAAACCTAGAAATACTTAAATCCTTGATCCTCACTGAAAATTATTTCTTCTCATTAACCAATACTCTATACACAAGCAGTTTATATATATAT
>VXAC01003340.1:83192-112008 GCA_013399225.1 Rhipidura dahli
TATATATATATAAACCAGGGAGGATCTAAACCTAACCCTAAAACTTGTTCCTATAACAGTAAAACTGAACCATATAGAGACCAACTCCACATATATGAAATTCCAGATCATATCTAAGTACTGATGTTGAAAGTTTTTACCTTGAAAAAATGAGCAGGTAGAAAATAACTCCAGTAAAAACATTTATTCATAAGAGTCAGATATGCATGAAAATTCCTTTCACGTTGTGTTATACACAGACTTTAAAAACACTGCTCAGAACTTTATTAGTTTCTATTTAAAGTTATCTCTGCTCTGCTGAGACCATGTTTAAACAGAGACAACTGCAATAAAGCCACAGGAGGTATAAATTAAGACTAATTGAGCTATTTCAGTGCTGTGTGTCTTTATACAAACATTTCACACAAAAAAGATCCTGGTTTTGTTTTCCCTAAACTGCAACACAGCATTTCTCTTCCTAAACAATTTCTCATGAGATAGTTCTTGATTTGAATGCCAAAATTAACCCCTGAGGCCACTTATCAGTCACCTTCCTCCTCCTACAGGAAAAAAAAGAGACAAACCCAACCAGATAAAGTCCCCACATCCTCCAAGAATTCCAAATGACAGCAGGACATCACACGAAAGTGTCCCAGGCTGACAGCAGGGTTTGCAGTTTGCAGGTGTTCCATGGGAAAGACCAGGATCAGTCAAGGGACTCAGAGTTTTAGCAAAGCCTGGTAATTTTGGATCAATGCTGGCAAGCAAAAGCAGTTTGAGCCATTCAGGGAGTGTGATCCTTGCTCTTTGGAGATCAGATTTTAACACAGTCACCAGTTTGCAAAACTTTTCAGGGTTTCCGCTCCTTACAGGAATTACTGAGAAAGTAAAAACCTTCACAAATGTCAAGTCCTGCCATTTCTTCCACTTTGTGCCAAGCACCCAGATGAGATTAACAAAGCAACTCCCCACTGCAGATGTTTTTCAACAGCTGTGGCAATGATCAAACTGCTGAGGAGTCACTTCTGTATTCCAGAATCAAGGAATGGTTTGGGTTGGGAGGGACCTTAAAGATCATCTGCCTGACAGGAGGGGACAGCCAAGGGGGATCAGGATCTGCTGCCAGGGAACAGGGACAGGAGGAGAGGGAACGGCCTCAGGCTGGGCCAGGGGAGGCTCAGCTTGGACAGCAGCAGGAATTTCCTCCTGGAAAGGGAGCTCAGGTCGTGGCAAGAGCTGCCCAGGGAGCTTTGGAGTGCCCATCCCTGGAGGTGTCCAAGGAAGGGCTGGAGGTGGCACTCAGTGCTCTGGGCTGGGGACAAGGTGGGCATCGGGCACAGCTGGGACTCCATGGGCTGGGAGGGCTTTTCCAGCCTCAGGGATCCTGAGATCTCTCACACATGTGCTCATTTTAATCCTGACAGCATTCCCCCAGTAATTCCAGTCCCAACTGAACTGTGACTGGATCACAGCACCCTCTTCAAGAGGTGACTGACTCTTATTTTAAAAGATTGAACACAGTGAAAAGCCAGCACATCACTCAACTGTTTCTAAACCCCTTAATAAGAAATAAAGTATTTTGTTTTATTTTCAGTTTAATAGTTGTTGGCTGACATTAACTTCAAGAACGATCCAGAAAGCAGGACGAGGAAATGCAGGATGTCCCTGCTGGGTGTGAGTGTTGTGTGCCCTTGGACCTCCAAGGCTGTTTTGTTTGAGAGCCCTCTCAGTTGGGGCTCCTCTCGAGGCAGAACGGCCCCAGCTCCCTCAGTGTCTCCTGGGCAGGGAGATGCTGAATCTGTTCTGGGAGCTTAGCAAGAACCAGCCCAGCTACAGAATAAATGATTATGTGGCTTTTTTCAGATTATCCCTTTCCTTATTCCTGCATCAACTCTCACACCTATTCCACCCACCCCAGGCCACCTTCTGTAGCAAGGGGGACACTACTGCAGCACATCCAAGTCAAGAAGATCATGGAAATATTCCAGGAAGTGGCTGATAAACTTCCTCCCTGCCTTTCCTACAGATGCCTGTGACACAACTCTGCAGGACCTTCCATGTTTCAATCCAGCTCGATGTTTTTAAAGGAATTAGGGCAGCCAAAGGAACAGGTCAGAGCCATCAGGTCTATCTTGGACAATAGTGGGGGCCTTGCAGCCCAAGATTTAATCACTTGTAGGCCTGACCTAGTCCCAACCTAGCTGTGCTGTGAAAATCCTCGTGCTTGCTTCAGCTTTAGAGCTGATCCTCTGAAATGGGGACTATGTAAAAAAAAATTAAATCAGCTGTTCTTGTGATGTTTCACTTCACCTTCTCCCTCTCTGCCACTAAGTAACAGCTCTGCTGGGGGAAGGGTAGGAAGGAAGGAAAAGCCCTGAGTCAGCACAAGTGTTGAGTCAGGGAGCTCAGGATGTGCACGTCCATTCCCTTTCCCTTCCTCCGAGGCTAAACCAGCAGATAAAAGGTCTGGTAGGGCAGGGAGAGGCTGCAGCTGGTGATGAAAGCAAAGGCTCTGTCCTTTGAAGGACTCAGGGAGGTCACTCTGTGCCCTGCAAGCAGCTGCTCTCCTGAACTCTCCAAGTTACATAAGTGCAGGGCTCTGCTGGTGCAGATTTGGGAAGCAGATTTTCAAACCAGTCATTTAATAGGAGAATTATTCAGTGTCTACCAATCCTTATCAGCATCTCAGTAGCTGTGTCAGCCCACGTCACCACTGCCTGAGGCAGCTCCTATCTCCCACCGAAGGACATTTTGCTCTGAATTGCTTCCAAGCTCTGTCTTCCCAACTTCTGCAGGACACAAGGAGCTCTTCAGATGCAAGAACAGATTTAAACTGTGGCATTTAGACCAGGATTTCTGTTATGCACCTTCCTTCTGGTCACACTTAGCCCTGTTGCTCCAACACTGGTTGATCACAGGTGGCCAACAAGAGAAGGTGTCCAGCAGGCAAGAAACAGCAGCTTTAGAGGGGAGAACTGCAAATGCTGGAGGAACTGACAGTGAACCTTCCAGGGCTGTTTCTCACAGGGACATGACAGCCCTTGGGCATTTGGAAAATCAAGGGATTTCTTTACACTACTGATGCCTTAGGTTTTAACTTTTATATTTTTCAAATTCACTACTAAGGGGGCTGAGTGGGCACCAGTTCACAGGGAAGGTCAGGGACTCTCTCACATTGTCAAGTGTGCAGAGGCTGCCTAAAGCTTAAACAAGGAATTAAACATGTTAAAGCCCCATTGCCAGAGGTCCTGTCTCCTATTTAAAATATCCTTAAGCACACTCTAAGGAAATGAAGCAAAAAAGGCTTCACCGCATGAGATGGGGAATATCCCAAAGCAAGGGTTTCCTAATTGCATGAGATCAATTCCCTTCAAAATTCCTGGAAACAGTTTTCACACAAGAGCAAAACCATCCCGGGTGTGACCACAAAACCAGGCAAGTGATGCATGCAATAGGATAAGAGAAAGAACCAACAGTTTGCAAAAAAAAATGCAAAATGTAGATACATATAGAACATATGTAAATATACACATACATTTCTAAAAGGCACAATCCATCGAAAAATCCTGTTTCTATATTAAATACAATTATTAATTGACTGCAATACATTTGAATGGCACAAAAAAAATTGTGTAAGGGCATGTGCCAAGCTTTCTTTCCAGATGACAACTGTGCTTTCCCTCCAATCCACATACATCAGGCTCCTGCATCTCAACAACAACTGAAAAACTTTCAGTTTTTGGCTGGAGTAAAGAACCACTGAATGTTTTAGGTTGGGAGGGATCCTAAAGCTCATCCCACTGCAGGACAGCTTCCACTGTCCCAGGCTGCTCCAAGCCCCAGTGTCCAGCCTGGCCTTGGGCACTGCCAGGGATTCAGGGGCAGCCCCAGCTGTGCCAGGGCCTGCCCACCCTGCCAGGGAAGGATTTCTCCCCAGTATCCCATCCAACCCTGCTCTTCAAATGTTAAGATACAAGGCCAGGAATAATCCTGCTGGATGCATTACCAGAGGAAATGGCAAGTTCAGACAGAGCAAACCAATGAGCAAAACAGACACAAAACAAGGGAAGACTTTTCATGTATTTCACTGCATCTGAGGTGCAAGGATTTATGGAACAAGACTTCCCCAAAGCAAACAGAGAGCGAGGTTCACCTTTGTCTCTACACAAAGCTACAGGTCAAGGCAAGAGTTTATTGGGAGAACAGCCAGATTTCAGCTTTAGCTCTGCCCCACAGCAGCATCACTGAACCGCTGAGGGAGCAACAGGATTGCTCCAAGTGTCCCCAGGAGTTCCAGCTACTCTGCATTTCTGCCAAGGGCTGGGAATCATTTCAGGCCAGGCAAGAGAGAACAAGGATATGCACACAAAGCCAACAACTCCAAGGAAAAATCTAGGTATGGAAGATAGGGTCTCTTTTTTTTAAGATCCCTGTGTCAAACAGTTAGGGAGGAGACACTCATCTGCAGCAAATAAATACTTGGAGCTGCTCTGAAGGATGCAGGGGAAGCACCATGTGCATGGGCATTTTCCATGCTCGACCTGGAAAACTTTGTTACGGTCCTCCTCTAAATGACCCAGGAAGTCTGGACAGTTAATAACACTGCAAAGAGTAATTTTCCTGTCCTGAAATGCTTTAATGCGTCTTTCCAGGATAAAAATTCCTTTCCTGCAAGAGGATAAGAACATTAAGGCTGTTGTTAGTGCTAATGGTTTATTTACTGTAAGTCACAAATCTGCGGCATGGGGAGGTTTGTTTACTGTAGCTCACAAATTTCTCCCCTGTGGGTACTTCAAAAGTCAACTGGTTTGCAGTTCCCTGTAATCAGGAAAATTTGCTACAAGGTTGTGGGGCAGCCTTGGACTGGGAAAAAAAATCCAATTGCAAAATTGTAACATGATGCTGATTTCCCAGCATAATAGATCTAAAAAACCTTTCAAGTTTGATTCAGAAAGAAAGCCAAGCCAGCTATGAAAACAAACCTCCTCCTTAAAACCCTCACATTTGCAAGTTTTTAACATGCTGACTGATAATCAGTGCCCAAGTACACCCACAAATGCTTCTCCTGGGATGTCACAGCCTGATCCTCACCCACTGATGCTGTGTGCTGGCAGCAGGTTGGTTACTACAAAGACACCCTGAACTCTGCATCCTCGAGAGAGGATCCCAGGATCCCTGAGGCTGGAAAAGCCCTCCCAGCCCATCCAGTCCCAGCTGTGCCCGATGCCCACCTTGTCCCCAGCCCAGAGCACCAAGTGCCACCTCCAGCCCTTCCTTGGACACCTCCAGGGATGGGCACTCCAAACCTCCCTGGGCAGCTCTTGCCAAGGCCTGAGCTCCCTTTCCATCAGGAAATTCCTGCTGCTGTCCAAGCTGAGCCTCCCCTGGCCCAGCCTGAGGCCGTTCCCTCTCCTCCTGTCCCTGTTCCCTGGCAGCAGAGCCCGACCCCCCCCGGCTGCCCCCTCCTGTCAGGGAGCTGTGCAGAGCCACAAGGTCCCCCCTGAGCCTCCTTTGCTCCAGGCTGAGCCCCTTTCCCAGCTCCCTCAGCCTCTCCTGGGGCTCCAGCCCCTTCCCAGCTCCCTTCCCTGCCCTGGACACGCTCCAGCCCCTCCAGGGCTCTCCTGCAGGAGCCACAACTGGACACAGCCTTCAGGGGGCCTCTCTGTGCCCAGCACATGGCACAATCCTTGCCCAGGTCATGCTGGACATACTGGGGCTGATCCAAACCAGGACATTTCCTCAACAAAGGCAGGGAGAGAAAAAAGGCAAGTGAAGAGATATAAAGAGAGGTAAGGGAGAGGAGGGCCAAGGAATGATGGAAGAGCAGAAAGGGCAGGACACTGCAACTTCATGGTATAAACACAACTCATCCCTTTTCCCCTTCCAACTCCCACAGCTCTTACAGCACTCCAGTCAAACCTCCCAAAGACTGAGTTTTCCAAGGTTCACACCTCTGGGCAGAGATCAAACCTGCTCAGAAGATGGTACCTACGCCCACCACAGAACAATGATCTGAAGACAGAAGTTTCCTTTAGGGTCTGACTTGCCTTGACAGCACCTTTGAGAGAGAGAATCTCTTCCTCATCTCTAGTCCAGACCTCCCTGACACAGCTCAAGCTGTTCCCTCAGGTCCTGTCCCTGCTCACAGAGAGCAGGGATCAGTGCCTGACAATGACAGATATGAAAGGTTTGTACAATTTATAGCACAGGAGGAACAAGTTGCACAATTTATAGCTCATACTTGCAGCAGTGGATTAAACCCAACGATCCAAATTCATCCAGGTGATTTCAGAAGCTGCTGTCACATTGAAGGTGCTGTCACTCCTGACTGTGGATCAGGATTCCTCTATTTCTCCATCTGCCTTGTTAAAAATAGGGGCAATTCACCTTGGCAGTGGAGTCTTGTGACTCCAACAGGAGATGGCTCGAGGGCCACTTGCTGCAGCATGAGCTGCCCAGCAGGGCCTGGGGACAGCTGGGGAGGCAGCGAGAGGAGCAGAGGCTCTCCCAGCTGGCCCCGCAGCCACCAGGAACCTCTCAGCTCCCGCTCCTGGCTCCAGCACAGCACAGCATTCTCTGCGAGCTGGCAACTGCCAGCATCTCCAAAATAAACTCTGCGTGCTAAAAATACATTTCTGGTTATTTACCTCCTGAGTGAGACCTCAGAATGAAAACTGGCATTCTAATGATGAGTCCACAACTTCATCAATCATTACCTTCTGAAACAGGAAGCAGGACTTTATGGCAGTCATTTGGCTGCAGAAGTGGAGCCTAAAGATATTTTACAGGAAAAATTAAGTTGCCAATATTTCAGCTATTCAAAACCACCCTATACTGAAGCATTTACAATCAAACCTTCATCAGTCAAAAAAGCCTTTTTCAAACTCAGCAGTGAAGTTTTCAATTCTCCTGAAAAATACCACAGGCATTTATTGGTGCTTAAAGTGAAGAGAAAACCCAAAATGAACTCACTGGGGTGAAGAGTTGGCTACTTTCAAAGGAAGGAATCTGAACTTTTGCCTCAAAATTACTTGCCCCTCTTTGAGGAAAGAAAAGGGTAATAACACTCAACCACCACTGACACCAGGAAAATGAATTCACAGAACCAGAGAATGGTTTGGAAAGGACCTTAATGCACATCCAGTGCAATGCACATCCACTGCACTGTCCCACAAACCCTACCCCATCCAACCTGGCCTTGGGCACTGCCAGGGATCCAGGGGCAGCCCCAGCTGCTCTGGGCACCCTGTGCCAGGGCCTGCCCACCCTGCCAAGGAACAATTCCTGCCCAACATCCCATCCAGCCCTGCCCTCTGCCACTGGGAAGCCATTCCCTGCCTCCTGGCCCTCCAGCCCTTGGCAATTGGCTCTCTCCAGGTTTCCTTTGGCTCCTTCAGGCCCTGCAAGGCCACCCTGAGCTCAGCCCAAAGCTTCTCCTGTGCAGGCTGAACAATGCCAGCTCTCCCAGCCTTTCCTCCCAGCAGAGCTGCTCCAGCCCTCTGCTCATCCTGCTGCCTCCTCTGGCCTCTCTGCAGCAGCTCCACGTCCTCCCTGGCCTGGGACCCAGGGCTGGGGCAGCTCTGCAGGTGGGCTCTCACCTGAGCACAGGGGCACAATCCCAGTCCCTTCCCTGCTGCCCACACTGGGGATCAGCACAGGGCACGGGGGTCTCTGGGCTGGGGCAGGTCCAGCTCTCACCCACAACACCCCAATCCTTCTCCCAGGGCTGCTCCTTCTGCTCATCCCAGCCTGGATTGATCCCAGGGGTTGCCCTGACCCAAGTGCAGCACTTTGTACTTTCCTAATCCAGAACCAACGGAGGCACTGAACGTGCCAAGGATGATTCACAGCATTTCCCAGGTGCTATGTTCAGTTCCCAAGCTGTGACCAGCCAGACCAGGCCCTGTGGAGCACTTATTACATCAAATCCACTTTGCTTTCTCACATGAAATGAATAATTAAGTACCTGTAGAGATAAAACTACCTGAACATGCCTCAGTTCTCATCTGCTTAAAGGCTGCTGCTGACAGTTTGAGAACCCAAGCACTTGGAGCATGCCAGATGTTCAGCTGGGCTGGTGCAACTTCCAAGCAGGAAACCCCAAATTACAAAAAAAACCAAAACAAAACAAAAACAAAAAAACAAAAAAAAAAAACAAAAAAAAACCCAAACAAAACAAGAAAAAACTAGTAAAAAAAAATGCCACTCCATATATTAAAGAAAACAGCAACAGCAAATAATCCTCAATTAAGGCCCCCAGCAAGAGATGCCCTCACACTCTACATTGAAGAGGCCATTTACTCACACACTTCTGTTCTTTTTCCTTTTTATTTGTAGTTCTCCAGCAAACATTGTCCATGACAACTTTCAAGCTACAGGAGATCTACATGGCAACAGCTCAGGGCTTCAAACCCTGCTGAAGAATATTACTAATTATTTCAACTCTTGGTACTGAAGTGAGGACAAACAAAGGAATAAAACAAGTATCTGAGGTATATGTTTGCCTATGGTTCTTTTAATCATTGCTTGGACAGCTGGGAATTGGAATGGTCAAGGAGTAGGAAGACAGGGAAAAAAACCCCAAGCAGCACCTCCCGTTCCTTCAGAACATGAACAAAGAAGAAAGATTTTTGAATTGGGCCCAGCAGAAAAATCAGCATCTTCCAACCCTGAGATCATTCCCTCAGCTTTCTGAAAGGTTCCTGTTTAAGAGCCCCCAACAAGGTCTTGCAGGGGCCTCCCAAACCCTGGCTGCCAGCAGCCAGTACAGTGTCAAAGCACTGTGTTAAAATCATCCAGGAACTGGAGGTACCAACTGGGAGAGTCAGGCTGGAATGAGGTAAAGAACCTGGGCAACAGAGCAAATCCTGCAGGCTGGGGAGGAAATGCAACACCTCAGGAGGAGGAAATGCACTAGAACCTGTCAGGGAACACTGGGAAGACACCTACTGCCTAACAAGCATGGGAAAGGGAGGCAAAACTTCCTGAAACACAGATTGGTATGGCAGAGGTAAAGCCAGAAATCACAGAATCCCAGAAATTTTGGGTTGGGAGGGACCCTAAACCTCATCTAATTCCACCCCTGCCATGGGCAGGGACACCTCCCACTGTCCCAGGCTGCTCCCAGCCCCCAAGTCCAGCCTGGCCTTGGGCACTGCCAGGGATCCAGGGGTAGCCCCAGCTGCTCTGGGCACCCTGTGCCAGTAGCACAAATCAGACTACACAGAGGACTAAGTTCTGTGTTTTGTTCATCTGCTTCAAAATTTGGAGAGTCTTTTGTGTGTCTTTCTCTGGAATTCATTTCATTGCTGACAGTTCAGGAAGCTGTTAGAGCACTTCCAAATAAAACATGCAGAATATTAAGACACATCCAAACACACCTGCCTGAACAGGCAAACACCACACGTGGCTTCCCCCAAAACCTGGAGAGAACATTCCTAATAAATCCTGAAGGGATACAGGATGAAGGGCATGAAGCACCCTGCCCACACCCTGTGTTTCAGGCTGGTTTCCCTGAACACTAAAAAGCTTTGATTAGATAAGCAAAACCTTTAGGTTTCTGTTCCAGGGGACTGCATATGGGAATTCAGTGGAACCCTGGAAAACACTCTATGTGACACAAGAATCAATCTGCTTTGGAAAACAGCAGTTGCAGAGTACCAAACCCCAGTAACACAGAGAAATCATGTGTGAGTTAAGCACTATGAAGAAAAACCCCACACAGAAAAAAACCTAAAAAGCCTGAGGGGGAATCACAGATGTTCCAAGCAGGATCTCACAGTTGCAGGAGAGATTTAATTTGGTTTCAATGAGAACTTCAGTGTTTGAGACCCATAACAAACTAGGACAAAGCTCAGTTTTTGAATGCTTCTCCCTAGACTGGATGGACTGAACAGATACACAGGGATCTAAGGGGGAAAAGAAGTGAGCCATAACATTGAAATGTAACAGCCTGGCCAAAAATATGAGTAACCAGATCCACAGTGCCAGAGGTCAGAGATCCACCAGCACTGCTCCCGCCAGCCATTGAAAACCAGGAATAAAGGAGTCCTGCAAGGAGGCACTGATCCAGCACCGTCCCCAGAGACAAAGAACTTCACACATTTTTTTCAGTTACCCTGCCAATAACTTCCCCACTGTATCCAACACTAACCATTAAATCTGGAAGGAATATAATGATTCTATAGCAACCAGCTGTGGAGATATTTTTCAAACAGAACAAACTGGATACAAATGCCAAATATTTTTGCAACAAATTTAGCTATTCCTAGTGGGAGGAGAAAACTATGTTCACTGCTGTGATCCAAAACACAGTGTAAATCTGAGTTCTGTACAAAACTGGGGCACTTTAAAACAAATCTGATAACCAGGAGCAGATAAACAGATACCCAGGTGTGCACCTTCTGTTACTCTGCCAGGACATCATCCCTTCTGCAGCCTCTCTCCTCTGGAGCAGCATTTCCATGAGACATTTCCACACTGGTTACACTCCCACTACCAAGAGGCCAACTTCACCAGTATTTCCATGTCCCTTGGAAGAGTTTATCAGGGGATCTTGTGGGGATGAGAAGCAGTCACATAACACATCAGCTCTACAGTGGCACCTGCACATGAATGACATCAAGAAAGACCCGGAGGGGCTGGAGCATGTCCAGGGCAGGGAAGGGAGCTGGGAAGGGGCTGGAGCCCCAGGAGAGGCTGAGGGAGCTGGGAAAGGGGCTCAGCCTGGAGCAAAGGAGGCTCAGGGGGGACCTTGTGGCTCTGCACAACTCCCTGACAGGAGGGGGCAGCCGGGGGGGGTCGGGCTCTGCTGCCAGGGAACAGGGACAGGAGGAGAGGGAACGGCCTCAGGCTGGGCCAGGGGAGGCTCAGCTTGGACAGCAGCAGGAATTTCCTCATGGAAAGGGAGCTCAGGCCTTGGCAAGAGCTGCCCAGGGAGGTTTGGAGTGCCCATCCCTGGAGGTGTCCAAGGAAGGGCTGGAGGTGGCACTCAGTGCTCTGGGCTGGGGACAAGGTGGGCATTGGGCACAGCTGGGACTCCATGGGCTGGGAGGGCTTTTCCAGCCTCAGGGGTCCTGGGATTCTCTGTCTGTAATTTGGGTCCTGAAAGCTCTCAAAACAATGCAGTGATCTGGCTGCCCCAATGTTTACATGAAGCCATTCCTACTCTATGTTTCCTGATGTGCAGAGCTGTAAAAAGATCCAACCTCTGTCCCGCAGGCCAACAAGCACCTCAGTTGAAGCATTTTTCTCAGCAAAACAAGAATGAGACACTGTGAGAATTCATGTGTGTGCTTTCCCTTAGCTCAAACACAAAACAGGAATCCTCCAGGTAAAAATAAGGAAAATCAAGCCTAATATTATGTTCATGTACATTAGCCCAAGTGCATGTCCTCAGAATGCTTATTTTAAAAGTCTACAAATCAAAAGAAAGGTGGAAACCATCTAACTAGGTAACAGCTCTGCTTTCTTCTATCACAACAAGGCTTTGTTTCTATTTAAATCTTCACAGAATAAAGTTTTTAATCTTTAATGAGAGACAAAGCTAAGCTAATGCAAGATGAAATTATTGGCAGAATGTATTCCCCGGGTTTTGTAATACTGTACAGAACAACGGAACTCGGTGGGTAAATGTTCGAAATCACAGAATGGTTTGGGCTGAAAGGGATCTTAAAGCTTATCCACTTTCCCTGGCTGCTCCCACCTTCCACTGTCCCAGGCTGCTCCCAGCCTCAATGGCCAGCCTGGCCTTGGGCACTGCCAGGGATCCAGGGGCAGCCCCAGCTGCTCTGGGCACCCTGTGCCAGGGCCTGCCCACCCTGCCAGGGAACAATTCCTGCCCAAGATCCCATCTAACACTGCCCTCATTCATCCTAAAGCCATTCCCCTTAGTCCTGTCACTTCATGCCCCTCCAAGGACTGAAAAGTGCCTCAGTTGAGACAGATTCCACTTCCCACCTTTGGCTAATTCTGCTCACTTGGTGTTTTCCCAGCTCTCCTCCCCAGCTGCAGAGCCTGGCTTCTTGTGGGGATCTCAGCTACTTCACAAAAGTACTGAAGAACTGGCACAGGGTGCCCAGAGCAGCTGGGGCTGCCTTTGGATCCCTGGCAGTGTCCAAGGCCAGGATGGACACTGGGGCTTGGAGATGTGGCACTGGATGGGCTTTAAGGTCCCTCCCAACCCAACCCAACCCATTCAGGGATTTCCAGGAAAGCCAAGGCAGCCCCTTGTCCATGGCTGGTACAGAACCAGACACTGCTGCTGCCACATTAAACACGATCATCACAGCAAAGGCAGCCTGGGAAGCTACATCGTGGCATATCCAGGCCACCTGCAGCCTTCTGCCTCTTTATAGCCCTAATATTTACTGCCTTTCCAAACCTCTCCAGCTAAAAAGTATCTCGGATGGAGAGGAATTGCACACATGGGTCTCTGTGGATGATTCAAGGAACTTTTGTTTAATAAGGATTTATTTTTCCCCCTTCCCTTTTTTTTTTTCCCTCCCTTCTGAAGCTGGGAAAGGCTAGTAAAGCACAATAAACCTCCTCACAAAAGGAAATGAAGTGTCACCAGAATTTCAGTGCTCAAGTTTCCTGGGTTTCATTTCAGTGCACAAAGCTGGACTGAGTCAGCATTTTTCATTCATAATGCTGGCAGGATTTTGAAGGGGGTGTTTTAAACATGAGGACCAAATTTCTGTTACTAGTTTGTACTTCCCAAGCAGAATGTCTCATTTTAACATAAAAATTGAAGAAATTCATCATGATTATATTCCCTGCACACATGTAGTTGTTGCCCTGCCCCAGCTAGACTGTGCTTTGCTTTCCCTAACAAACCCCAGGTAGTTTAATCCAGGATTGCATCAAGGTAATCCAGGGAAAGCCGGAACTTGGCATTACCATAACAGATTCTAGAAATTCCAGGAATTGAGCAACTCCAGCAGGATAGCCTGATTTCCTTGGAACTACAGAGTAACATTTTCCTGGTTGAAGCAAAGAGAGCAGGAAAAAATGCAACATTATTTCTGAAGCTTCATGTGATTCCTGACTGCAGCAATTTTATCACCCATCAAAACATCCTCCCTGCCTCTTACATTCACAAAAGCCCTTAAAGCCCCCCAACACACAATGGGCACAAGGTTTATTATTCAGCCATCGGCAGAGTCCACACAGCAACAACTGCAGCTGAACAGAGTGCAGCCTGTGAGGCTGCTGAGATTCCAGCTAACATGTCATCCCTGGAACACACTCAACTCTGCGAGCCAACCACCAACATGAGCCAAGACGCCGAAAGGTCACAGCTCCGGTTCTCTTTCCCTGCCTCCAAGCAAGTGGAGATCCCAGCAAGGAAAAAGCAATCCTGCATATCCCTACTCTTTTCAGTCCTGCAGTTCTCCTCCTGTCTCAGCAAGAGCTCCAAAGTCTGTCATGAGAGACAAGCAGGAGCAGAGTGAAAGCAGCTCAGATCCCACCAGTTCACCTGAGACATTCTGAATTCTCCAATCGAAACCTCAAGGGTTTGGC
This sequence comes from Rhipidura dahli, assembly GCA_013399225.1. Taxonomy (NCBI): domain Eukaryota; kingdom Metazoa; phylum Chordata; class Aves; order Passeriformes; family Rhipiduridae; genus Rhipidura; species Rhipidura dahli. Next base: position 96,696 of record VXAC01003340.1, read on the forward strand.
TGCAGTTTAACCAAGGAGCACAGCACAAACACATCAGCATTGGACAGAGCTGCCCAGGGAGGTTTGGAGTGCCCATCCCTGGAGGTGTCCAAGGAAGGGCTGAAGGTGGCACTCAGTGCTGTAGGCTGGGTGACAAGGTGGGCATCGGGCACAGCTGGGACTCCATGGGCTGGGAGGGCTTTTCCAGCCTCAGGGATCCTGGGATCCTGTGGAATGGTGCTGTCTAAAGGCTCAGAGATCCCACATTATATTTTGCTGTAAAAAGACTGTATTCAAATTAAAAGTGAGATTAACAGAAAACTTTACCAGATTTCCTAAAATCACAGAGTCACAGAATATCCTGAATGGGAAGGGATCCATAGGGATCGAGTCCAAGACCTGGCCCTGCCAGGGCTTTGGACTGTTACCCCAACAGCCCCAGCCTGGGCATCCCTGGCAGCGCTGCCCAAACGCTCCTGGAGCTCTGGCAGCCTCGGGGCCGGGCCCATTCCCTGGGGAGCCTGGGCAGTGCCCAGCACCCTCTGGGGGAAGAACCTTTCCCTGCTCTCCAGCCTGAGCCTGCCCTGGCCCAGCTCCAGCCACTATCCCTGCTCACCAGAGGGAAGACCAGGAATGGGCACCACATGTTCATGGAGGGCTGGGGGGAACAGGAGAGGTACTTGGGGGGCTGGTTTAAAGCTCTAAAATAGCAGATTAAACTCTTTGGGTTAAATATCGCCACTAGTTAACACAGATAAAGTGATTTTTTTTTTAAGCCATACAATAGCATTTGTCAGCAGCTCAGAGTAACATTGAGAGCACTTGACTCTAAAGGATGCAGCTTCTTCCCTCCTCACAAAGCAAAATTGTTCTGCTTGCATCATGTGCAGACAGCACGAGTTTGAAGCAATGCCCTCGGATTTAGATGTGAAGTTGAAAGAGCAGCACCAACAATCCATGCCAGACAATCCTGCCAGACTGCAGCTGGAGAACTTCCTACTCCCGTGTCACAAAGAGCTTTCCAGTCACCGCGCAGAGCTCTGGGATTTACGGGCCATCCTTAACTTCACACCCTGCAAAAAGGATGGCTAAACAACCTAAAAAAAGCATGGAGCTGGTAAAGTGAAAATGCTGCACAAGCTTCAGCTCCATTCAGATTACTCTGTTAACAGCTGTGGTAAGGAAGCACATTCTGAGCATGGATAACACCTCAGCTTCCTGTCAGCAGGCTGGGGTCAGAGACCAGGAAGAACCAAACAGGAGGATCCATCTGGTTCAGTCCCGCGTCAATTAAGGATCTCTTCACAAGCCCAAGATCCCCCTTTTGTCCCACCAAAGCCATCTGGAAGAGCCTTGGCCCACAGGAATTTCCAACCCTAAGACAGACCCACTGACCCTGATGAAGCCAGAGATTCCTGAGCACAGCCAGCTGGAGCTGATCAGTAATGCCGACACAGCATCAAGTGCTACACCAACCAAAAAATGAATTGCATTTGCCTTCTTCCTCTGGCCATGTCATCATTATTTGACATTTCCTTGAAGCAATCTCATTTTTCAGCAGAAAATATCCACAAAAACTAGATTTTGGTCATATTTCTTAAGATTCATGCATTATGTTAAATAGCAGATTACTGTTTGTTCTTTAATGAGCACATTATACTTGTGTGGTTTGAAGTATAGAATAGGAACAAAACAGCAGAACATGCAGCAGTTTGCAAGTTGGGTAATGGCTGTTTCCCAACTTTGCCCTTAAACACTTCAAAAATCCACAATGTCCTGCCATGAATTTAAGAACAAATGACCTTATGTGAAAACATATCCTTGCACTTTTATGCTTTGAACTCTTCCTCTGAAATTTTACAAACCAGAATTTTAAAAATACGTATATATAAAAGACAACTATAAGAAACAGTTGGAAAAGGATAGGGGAAAACCTTGTTACATGTCTGCTTTTAAATTTAGTAGTACCCCGAACACCTACAGTGACTTCATGCCACACTATTCTAACAAAAACATCTGCCCTCTTCTCTTTGACATTTATTCTGTTGTTCGTAATTCAAGCCCACGCTGAAGAATAGAGGTGTTAACAAGGAAGAAAATTTTGAAACTATTTCAGATCTCTCTACAACCCAGTACCAGTTACAAAGTTTTTCCTGGTTGGGATTGGCCCTTACAGTCACCAACAGAACAAAAACCTATGAACATCAAAATACGAAGGGTAAGGGAGAGAACACCTGCCAACCTTCAGATAATGCTGAAACTCAAGAGACCATTAAAATGAAGATGTGAAGAGGCAAGACAAAAGAGAGGGAAAAAAGAACAGGTAAGAATGGGCATGGCTGCAGGCAGGGAGCTGGGAAAGCAACCACAGGCACAAGCAGCAGCCACACCAAAGGTGCAGGGCAGAGAACTGCCTCTAAAAAATCTAATTACACCAAATGTCCATGCAAGACAGCCAGGCAGCAACCCCAGCCCTGAGCATCATAGGAGCCTGCCTGTCTGCCTGAGAGCTCCAGAGAACTGAGTTCATCCAGCTGGGGCTCACATGTGACTCTAAGGAAAATGTCAGGATTTTTGCTCTCAAGAAATTCAATGATTACATCATCCCGTTTAGTACATGACCAGATTACTGGCATTTTGTTACAAAACACAGCTCTCAAGTTGTCAGCTTTTATGATTGCCTCTAAGAATTAACTGTACTTCCCCAAAATACCCTGAAGATTTATGAAGTTATTAGAACAGAGCTCCTGGCTGCACCTCCTCACCAAAAGCACAGGAATCCCTATAGAATCTGTCCATCTGTCCACACCTGAAGGCCAGATGCAAAACTTACTTAAAAAACATTAAATATTACACCTTGCAGCTCACAGGCCAGCCCATAACCTGGTGCCCGGGAATTTGAAATTGTAATATAAATGAAAAAAGTATTTTTACAGTTAGAATAAGAGACTTTATTGCGGCTAGCTCAGCTGGTTCTGATCCATCACCATAAAGACGTGATGATTAACATAGTTGCATGCTTAATCTGTGATTAACACAAAATTAGCTCAATTGTATCTTCAGTTTTCAGATCAGTCTAGTGAACACTTAAGACACAAGCTGTAAGTTTCCAGCACACAATCACAGGTGTTAAATTGTATCACAATATAAAGATTGGCATCAAAAGAGCCCTCGCAACCTCACCTTGACCTCTGAAAGCTGAATGTGCAGCTGCCTTTATCCAGCCTCAGCTAGCTGGGCAGCTCAGGCTGTTCAGACACAGCTGAATTCCCTGCCCAGTAGCCAAGGCTGGATCTCTCCTTCACAGTTCAGCTGGGAGGGCAAGGAACAAAAAGTCCATGTGTGCTTGGCAGGATGAGCATCAGGCAGAAAACAAGAGATGCCTCTTTTCCTTCCCCCAAGATGGGTGGGTGCTCTTTTACAAAAATACAACCAGACACCATTTAAACATTTCTCTCATATACTGGTTCAAAGGACTCAAACAGAGAGACTTAAAGGTACTGTCAGAAAAGACTGAAAGTTCTTGTTTCCCCAAAGCACCTCTGCCATGGGCATCCTCTGGGTGTCAGCAGCCCTGCAGGATCCCAGAGAGAAGTTGGGAAACCTGGACTACACACTCACTGCATGAGTGATTTTAACACAGGATGGGTTGGGTTGGAGGGACCTCAAAGCCCCGCCAGTGCCACCCCTGCCATGGGCAGGGACACCTCCCACTGTCCCAGGCTGCTCCCAGCCCCAGTGTCCAGCCTGGCCTTGGGCACTGCCAGGGATCCAGGGGCAGCCCCAGCTGCTCTGGGCACCCTGTGCCAGGGCCTGCCCACCCTGCCAGGGAACAATTCCTGCCCAAGATCCCATCCAGCCCTGCCCTCTGGTAGTTTACATTATTTTACAGGAATATTTAAATGCTGTAAATATTTACAGTTCCGTATGGAAGTACAGAAATCCATGTGCCCCAGAGGAGGGTCATTCTGAGTCCTCCAGAGAGGTGCCAACCATTCCAGGCGGCTCCATGGGAACCCTCCTTCAGGAACCACATGTTTAAATCCAGGTGTTCTGTGTATTTTGAAAGTACATTAATAACTATTTCCTACAAACTGTGCATTTCTATGAAGCAAGTGAAACTGTACCTTGAGATGATGCAAAGCTAAACCCCTGGCCAGTAATTTACAGCTAATTAGTCATGCCCAGGGCTAGATCCTTCAAAGATATTGAGGGACAGAATCCCCATGGAAATCTGAAGGATCAAAACACAAAGGAAAACCTGAACTTTTAAGACAATGGGTCTTCAGTGAAATTATTTTAATAGTGTCATTAGGGTTTGCTAATCTATATTACTAGTAGCAGTATATTTACCTGTAATATAGAATATACCATCAAGCCCTTGATTTTCCAGGATTGCCATCCCAAAATACCTTACTCTTTTAAATTCATAGAATTGAGAGGTCAGCTCTCACAACTGTGGGCACACACAGCCATGAGGGACAATGCAGGGAAAGGAGATTGGGAACTGCTGTGGAAGAGAAACACATAGCAGAGACTGAGGTTTCAGACACTCATGATTATTTCAGAATCCCAGACACACATTTTACAACACAACTCATGAAAAGCTGACATCACAGAAAAATTATGTCCACTTGGACACTAACACTAATTAATTCAATTACCTTAAAAAAAAAACACATGAAAAAGTAAAATATAATATCCAACACATGTAAGGTTGATAAGAGAAAACCAAACAAGGATTTATTACATCAGTTAAATTTTATGCGTTTTTACTGATTGCAATGAAGGGAATACTGTAAAAATGCATGTTTTGCATCAAAAATAGAAAAAACTTTCTTCCTGGGAATGCCCAAGGATACCTCTCTTCACTCCTTCCTACTCAAAATTATTTAATTTCTATTAAATAGAAATCTTCTATTCTGGTCAAGAAGCTGATCCTCTGGAGGGGACAGACAATGCCCCGTTTGCATAGGAGAGATTAGTTTCTAATTACTATCAGTAATTAGTGCTTTCCTACAGCTGTAGCTGGAATTTCTCTGTCAGGAACCCGACCACCTCCAGCCCTGCCACACACACAGCTCCAGAGAGACTCATTCCAGACAGGTGGGTCCATCAGAGACCTCCATGTGCCCTCCAAAACCTCACAGTTTATGTCTGTTGGATGGGGGACTGGCAAATGCTGTTATAAATCCTTCCATCGGCAATTAGAATCCCAACACATGCCTATAGTGACAATGCCAGCCAAAAATAATCAGTGGAATCGAGTACATTCTTTTTAAATTATACAAAACACACTTTTAACAGAGGGTGACTCCTTGTGCCACAAACTCCACAGAGGTTTTAGCACCTCACAGGGAGGTTTTCTGTGCACAAGCCATTTATCACCAGATCTCAGCCTGGACCTTGCTTCTGATTGTCCACCACCCTCCTCCCCCTCCCAATTTCATGCTTGGCAAGTAAAAACAAAACCAAGTTGCCGTGGAGGGGGCATCCCAAGTTCAGCAGCTGTGTCCAACACAACAGCAATGAGCACTAAAAGCTCCCAGCACACAACAGCAGCTGAGGCAGCCATTGGGTTATTTTATGGTAAAAAGAAACCAAAACCCCTCACATCTCTTTGGTTCCAAGTAGGTCAACTCTGAGCTACCCCCAGTGGAAATGTGCCCCTCAAACCAATCCTGCTCTGTTACTGCACACAGCACAGGGAAATGTTTGTGGTTGGTAACTCCTGATCCCAAAATCCCAGACTGGTTTGGGTTGGAGGGACCTCAAAGCGCATCCAGTGCAACCCCTGCCATGGCAGGGACACCTCCCACTGTCCCAGGCTGCTCCCAGCCCCAATGTCCAGCCTGGCCTTGGGCACTGCCAGGGATCCAGGGGCAGCCCCAGCTGCTCTGGGCACCCTGTGCCAGGGCCTCCCCATTCTCCCAGGGAAGAATTTCCTACAGAAAATTTCCACCCCGCTGATCTCCCCATTCCTCAACCCATTGCTTGTATTTTCCTTACCTTTTTTTTCTTTCTTTTTCTATTCCTCTTTTCCCTGGTGTTATCCTACTAAGAGCTAAAATTACAATCCCTGATTACATTACAAAGACAGATCAGAAAAGGCTATTCAACATCATAATTTAGAATTATTTCATTGCTAGATTCACATTCTTTCCTGAACTCAAATCTACCCTAATTCCATGATTAGAGGCATTAAGGAAAGGGCACCTAACAGCAGCAAGAGACAGAACTGGCACTGCAGGTCATGGCTTTGAGACCCCAATTCTTACTTCATCTAAGAACCAGGACATAAAGGAAAATTATCAAGCAAACACAGCTACTCTGCAAAGGATCTTATGTGGAATGAAAGACAGTGGGATATTACAGAGGGAACACAGGAACTGAAGAATGGAGTGTGGTTTGTGAAGCAGTGAGTGCAGGGAGCAGCCCACTCAGCTCCAGGGAAGTCTGAGCCTCAGACACTGGAGAAACTGTTCGGAAACCGTTGGTCTGCACGAAACATGACCCCTGTCAGGCTGCCAAAATCAGGGAGGGCACACCAGCGCTTATCACGCAGGCTGGACGGGCTCAGCCTGCTAGGATTTGCAGCAATAGCTGCACAGCCTGAGCTCTGAGGGAACAGAAAATGCAGCTGCTTTCTCTACCTGTACTTGGGATGCAGTCAGGACACCTGCTCAGCATCCACAGGCAGGTACCCCCCTCCTGCAGCTGGGAATGGGGATGCAGAGACATGCAAGACTCCTCCTCCCACACTTCAGACCCTCAGGCAGGACTCTGGGGGTGCAGTGGGGGAATTTCAAAAGAGAAAGGAGAATTCGGTATCAATTCACTGGTATAAACTATCACAGAGCCAGGGAATATCCTGAGCTGGAAGGGACCCACAGGGATCACCCAGTGCCAGCCCTGGCCCTGCCCAGACCCCCCAGCAGCCCCAGCCTGGGCATCCCTGGCAGCGCTGCCCAAACGCTCCTGGAGCTCTGGCAGCCTCGGGGCCGGGCCCATTCCCTGGGGAGCCTGGGCAGTGCCCAGCACCCTCTGGGGGAAGAACCTTTCCCTGCTCTGCAGCCTGAGCCTGCCCTGGCCCAGCTCCAGCTGTTCCTCGGGTCCTAAGGACGTTTCCTGTGTGAGAACATCACCAGGTCATATTCAGCAAGGGAAGTTACAGGTGACTACAGCAAAAGGTAAAAGAAAGAAGGAAAGACCGTGTGGAGTAACTCTCCAGAGTCATCAACACCCAAAATATAGTTTGGCTTTTTGACTTAAGGAAATGCATTCATTTGGACCTTGACTCCAATATATATTTAGTTAATGCAACAGCCATTGCCTTAAATATCTATTGCCATGTGAGCTCTAAACAAAAAGCACTTTAGAACTGAGCAGGGGGGAGAGGTAGAGGAAGACAGAGCATTTCTTGTTTGAAGCAGGACCACACTATCCCACCTGCAATGCTAGCTGGCTTACTAATAAGAATTATTTACTAAACAATACTCGCTGGTGAGCCATGGAAGTGTTTTCCCTTCATGGGGCAGAGAAATACAGAATTAACAGAAAATATTGTTTCCTACAAGCAAACCCCATACTTCACCCCAAATAAAGCAGCAGCTGAACCAGAACAAAAGATATCCACAGGAAATATCATCCATAAACTTGTCTGCTCATCCGAGGCAGAGGCACACACAGGGACACAACCGCATCCACGGGCAGGCTTCCTTTTCCCGACGCCCCGACAACATTCCCTCGTTCCACTGGTGCCCTTTTCCAAGCCGCAAGGGACAGCACTCCCAAGGGATGGCGTTCCTAGGGAATGGCATTCCCAACGGAGGGCACTCCTCAGGGATAGCATTCCCGATGGATAGCCCTACTGCGTCCCCCCCGTTCAGGGCGCAGCGGGTGCAGGGAGCAGCGGCCGGAGGCAGCGGGACCAAGGAGATTTAAGGCGCCGAAGAAACCCTGCGGCGGTACCGCCACCCGTTACGGCAACCGGAGGAGGAGAAGGCAGCCAGCCACAGCAAGGGGCGCAGCATCACTCACCGCCCGCACCGGCCACCGAAGCAGGCGAGGAGCAGAAACCGGGCCCTGGCACCGCGACACGCCCGGGCACCGTGAGGGGCTGAGGCGGCGCTGCCCCCCCGCCGGCCTGGGCTGAACCGCCGCCGCTCCCGCAGCCCGCGCCCCGCGCTGCCCCCGTCCCGCCGGGCCGTACCTCATGTCTGTGCGGGCCCTACTCACAGCCCCGGCCGCGGCCAGGGGACCGAGGGGCCGGAGGGGTCGGAGCGGCGCCCGCAGCCGCCTCCGCCGGACGCGCCATCGCCGCCCTCGCCCCGTCTGAGGGGTGGGGGGAGGAGCCCCTCGCGGCCGCCGTACTGACGCGAGGCCACGGCCCCCACGTGACGAGCAGGGCCTTTCACCAATCAGAGACCGGGGAAACGGCAGAGCCCCGCCCCCTCCGGCCAATCAGGGCTTTGACAGCCCCGCTCTGACGCGCGACCTCTGCCCGCCCCCCGCCGGATGGGCAGGGCAATGGACCAATCAGAGACCGGAACAGCGGCAAGACCCGCCTCCTCGACCAATCACGGCTCTGCCAGGCTGAGGGGTCAGCCCTCTGGGAGCGCTGAGGGGCGGCCGCGCTCCCTCCTCGCCGCCCGCGCGAGGGGCCTTCACTGTGCATACGCTGTTACTTTATGAGGTAATTGCGGGTGGCGTCTCCCCCCTCTCCCCGACGATGTCCCAGAGGTCGCGCCGGGCGCCGTAGCCGCCCTCCTCGTCTCATCACATGAGTGACATCCGCGATGGCCAATCGTCCCTCAGCTTTCACCATGAGTGGCGGCCATCAAGACCAATCGCTAGGCTCTCGAGGTTCCCGAGGCTGTGATTGGTTGCGGGGCGAGGGGGCGGTGCCGGAGAGCAGAGGCGGAAGTGAAGGAGCGTCATGGCAACCGCGGGCGCGTCGCGGCGTTCGGGAGTCCCGCGGAGCCCCTGAGCCCTCGAGGGCGGGCCCGGGCCTGCTGGAGCCTCTCGGTGCGGGGCGGGTTCTCTCGGAGCCCTTGCGAGGCTACCCGCGGGTCGTGGGGCGAACACGGGCCCGACATGTGGGGTGTCTCGGGGTGGTCCCTCAGGGATTAGAGCTGCAATAATGGTCGCGTGATTTCCTGCCTGTAGTCCGTGTTTTCGTTTCTCCTTATTAACTCGATTTTGTTGGGATTTTTTTTTTTCCTTTCTAAAAGGTTCCTGTTCGTTGTGGACGACGCGGGCCGTGTCCGGAGGGGAGACCAGAAACCCGAGTGGTGATTTTTGGTGAAGTCACACATAAGGTTCGCTGTATTCCTGGACACGAATTCCCTGTATTCCCTATATCCCCTTTGCACTGCCCCGTCTGAAATGTGTGGCTGGGTGGCAAAGAGTCCCTCTGCTGCATGGGGCACCCATCAGTAAATCCTGTGTAATTCCATGCCTTTTCTGCTCTATGTTTATCAGTACCTGAAGGGATTCTCCAGGAGAGCTGGAGAGGGGCTTTGGACAAGGGCCTGCAGTGATGGGATAAGGGAATTGTCTTCCCAGTGGCAGAGGGCAGGGCTGGATGGGATCTTGCGCAGGAATTGTTCCCTGGCAGGGTGGGCAGGCCCGGGCACAGGGTGCCCAGAGCAGCTGGGGCTGCCCCTGGATCCCTGGCAGTGCCCCAGGCCAGGCTGGACACTGGGGCTGGGAGCAGCCTGGGACAGTGGGAGGTGTCCCTGCCCATGGCAGGGGTGGCACTGGGTGGACTTTAGGTCCCTTCCATCCCAAACTGTTCTGGGATTCTGTGATCCTCAGTCCTGTGGGTTTTCCCTGTTATGGCAAACTAAACCTGTTGATCTGGTTTAGAACTTTTGTATCACAAAGACTCAAATTGCCTATAAACAGTTGCTGTGTTTCCTATAGAATGTTCTAATTTAATGTGACAGGGCTTTAATTCCTTGTTTGCCCTACAGCCCCTGCAGATGTCACAGTTTGGTTGCTGTGTTTTTCCAGGTCACTATGAAGGCCTTGTACGGTCAGCAGAATTCTCCTGGAGAGGAAATGACATTTGTGTTCCAGGAAAGAGTGAGTTCCCATCAGAACAGCTCTGTTCATCAGGCAGTGGAGAGGAACCTTTGGCTGAATGCCACGGGGGAATTGAAGCACTGAAATCTTCTGCAGGCTTGGGAAAGGACTGGTAGGATCCTTGCACACACAGGCAGGGAAAGGAACTTAGGAGAGGTGTATTTTGTCATCAGGCAGCACTTGCCAAGACCAGTCCTGGATTTCTCTGCAGCTTTGGTGTCCAAATTTTACAAACAAGCTTTGCAGTCATGAAGAATGAACTCCGAGTCCACATTTTCTGGCTGAATTTTCTGGTCACTGAAAAAGTAGAAATAGAGCTTGAGGAATTTATCATCTTTGGGGTTAGAACACTGGTTCTTACTGGGGTTGTTTCTTTGATGCCATTTGGATTTCATTTTGCACTTGAATATTGACCTCAGTGGGTTTGTCACATTTTGTGCCTCAGATAAAGGAGAAAAAAACCTCATAAGAAAAATAAATGTCAGTGTCTGATGAGGTTTAGTAAGGTCTAGTGGTTAGTTTGCAATAATAATATAATGATATAATAATATAATAATAATGATGGTTATAAGGGTAAGTAAGGTCTAGTGACCATTTTGCAGTAATTTTATAATAATATAATGATGATGATGATAATAATAATAACAGTAGTAATAATAGCAATACAGATGTATTCAAAATAGTGTGGTAAACCTCTTTTCCTTGAAAAAAACTGTTCTGCCTAGAAAACAATCTAAAATATGGGGAAGTGCTTTCAGGAGCTGGAGAAGCTCCTGTGGGCACATCCATTGTCTAATGTAGCAACTGTGAATCTGTCCTAGGAGAACCTTCCTCCCACCAGAGACCACGATGTGAAAGTGCAGGTCAGAGCCTGTGCTCTGAGCTGGATGGATACAAAGGTATTGGCTCGGTGTTTTGGAGGAGCTGGGGGTGTCTGTGGTTTCCATGGCCCTTGGCTGGTGACTGGCACAAGCTGAGGCTGTGGCTTTGCTGCTGAGAACGGGCCCAGGGCTGCTGTGGGGCTCTTGCACATCTCTGAATAAAAAGCATCTGGAATTTGGTTCCTAATTTATGGAGACAGACCAGTTGTCAGGTGTGAGATCTCTTGCAATAAATCCCTTTTATCTTCATCTGCACTCTAAGTCACAGGTTAGCTTGGCTGGTAATAACTCTCCACTTTTATGTGTTAATATGTTTCTAAATTTAAATACAGAATTCAGTGCCATGGCTTAGTATTGACTGAGGGATGTGTGTACTTTTTTCCCCTAGATAACAATTTGATAATGGCCCAAGCTTACTGTGGTGATCCAGCAGTGTAAGGTGGTAATAAATATACACGTGTAGAACCTTAGCAAGACTGATGTAAGCATTGTTCTCATTTAGCTCCTGTCAGAAATTAAACTGAAGAACGAACTTGTGCCTGTTGGGCGAGAAATTTCAGGAGTTGTGCTGGAAGGTGAGTGATGTCATTGCCCAGGGAGGGGAGGGAGCAGGGATTGCAGTCAGAACAAAGAACTGCCCTTTGGGTGTTGATGTCTTATCCAGAGAGATGGAACATTCACCTTTATCATGATTTATTACTTAAAATCAACAAGGCATCAGTCTCAGAGGCTGTGATTTAGTGACAAGTCACAAGTTGTGAGTTACATGGTAATTTATAACTTTTTGGTCCAATAAGCAATTAACACAAAACTTTGTTTTGACTTTACAACTTATCACCTTTGGTACTTTTTACTGCATTGTGTCTGTTTCACAACCAGTAACTTGCTGGCTCACACACACACATCTACTTCTATTATAACATCTAAATTCTTAACTTAAACTATAAAATCACATTCCTATACTAAAAACCCTTCACCATATCACCCAATACATATTCTTACTTATAACTATAGAAACATAGGTTTCTAATTCTTCTGCCTAAAGTCTGTATAGTTTTGCCATTACATTAATCCAAGTTCTTTCCAGGGCTGTAAGTCAAATTCACTAATGCCTGTGGAGGTTTCTGCTTCTGTGTTTCCCACATTTGGGTAGGGCACCTTAGGAGCAGGAATTCTTTGCTTCCTTGTTGCTCTCCCAGTGCTGCACTGGGGTCCCTCCCCTGAGGTGGAGTGTCCAGCCTGGCTCCCAGGCACACACTGTGTATACCTGCATGGAACTCTTTGTGGGTGAGGTGCTGAAATTTAGGGAATTCAGCATTAGGCCTTGGTATGTGTGTAATCAGTAGAATTCTTTTTTTTTCACTAGAAATGTGTATCTTTAGTTTTGTGAGCTAGTGATAACCAGTGCTTCCAAATGCACATCTCATTCCAGCTATAAATATTTATCTTCTTCCCTTCTTTCCTCCTTTTCACCTCTCCTTGGTGAGTTGGAAGCAAGGTGACCTTTTTCCAGCCAGATGATGAAGTGGTGGGTAAGTTAATGTCTATTTGCCTCATCAACTGACACAACCAGTCATATTTTTGTAATGAATGACTGAGGTTAGAATAATTGGTAAAGCTAAATTAACCATATATTTTCAAAACTAAACTGCTGTCACATTAATAACCTTTAAATGGAAATTTTGTTCTAAGAATGTTCTCTTAGGATTTGAAATATGGTGTTGTATTAACCAACAAATTGTGAATGATGCCTTAGGAGAGAAGAGTTATTTCTTAGGCACATTCTTTCTCCCCTGTTTATATTTTGTGTGCTGAGTTAAAGGATCAGAGGATGACTGAAGTTCTGAAAGTAGGACAGAGTCAAGAGTGATGTGGGGAGAATGTGTGTTTGGGATTGTGGTCCTTCTTGCATTATTCCCTCATTGCACAAGAAGTGCTCTAGGCAGCTGCCCTAGACTGGGTATTCCCTGGATAAACCCTGGACACAGCTCCAGGTGTGCACAAGCACATTTTTAATTCAACTGTGAAACACTGGACATAGCAGCCAAATCTGCAAGGCAAAGCCCTTTGGTCTAAATGGACTGTGAGATTTGTGTGGGAGAGGGAAGAAAAGAATGGTCTTCCCTGGGATGGAGGGGACATTAATCCAGGAGATGGGGCAGGTGCCAGAACCTCCTGTTCAGGAGAGTTCCATGGCCAGTGAAGGTAAAAAGCTCAGTTATGACCAGGATGAAGGGGTTTTTCCTGCCTACCCTGCCTTTGCTTTCTCTGCCATCCCTGGGTAGTTTGGTTTTCCTGCACATCCTTTTTCCTATTCCTGCTTTTTAGCACTTCCATTCCCATGTGTTCTTCCTCTGCTTCTTTCTGTGCCTTTGTTGCTGCCTTTGCAAGCCACCTGTTCAGGAGGTGGAATGGGAGAGGAGAGGGGCTGTGGGGTGGCTGCTCCGTGCCTCAGATCCATCCTCTATGATCCATGGCCTGGAGTGGAATGGGAGCACTCAGGCTGTGGAATGAGTTCAGACATCACCAGACAAAAATGACACCCACCAGTACCAAAAAGCACTTGGTTGTGTCCCCATTCTTCCTCCCTCAATCCCAAAATGCTGTAGAAGCACCTCTGGAATTGCCTCATGCCCACAGACACCCCGGACTGGGACCTGGCCAGGTTCTTTTATACCTGTCCCAAACCTACCAGGAGGGGACAGAACCCAGACCAAGTGGGACCAGGGAATTCCTTGGGAGAATGCTTTGGTTGGAATAATTGCTTGTGCGAAATTCCAGGTCTGTGTTCCTTTTTTTTCCAGGAATTTTGCCCCTGGATTCTGAGGAGTCTGGTGTCTGTGAAGTTATCCTGGTTCATGAGCATTACTTGGGTATGTAGATTATATATTTTGCTAATAATTGTTTTTACTGTATCTGTAGAATTTAGTTTAGCTTTTTTAACAGGGAGCCCATTACCTTGGACCTCTGGGCACACTCCTTCCATTGCAACATTCCAACATTCCAGCTGCCCCACCAGCTCACAGAAATTTGAACCCTCAGTGCTCTCAAGGGATTTTTCTTTACTGTCACCATTTCACAGCTCATGATGGCCTAAACCACATAAGCTGACTGGTTTTTTCCTTTTCCTTTCTTTTTCCTTTTAACTTCCCATTTTGTTGCTTCATTGTTATTATATTTTTTCCTAACCCATTAAAAACTTTAATGAGGAGAAATTTGCTTTTTTCCTCCCTTTGACTCATTCCAGCAACATCACTTGGGGCCAGACTAACAGATAGGATGAAACAAGCAGACTGGAACTGGAGAAAGGAATTTTCAGAGATGGGGGTCAGGGAAAGCCTAATATTGCAACATTGTTTTCCATTGTTGTGAGCTTCCAGTTTTCCCTTTCTGGGCATAGAATGCTTTAATAACTGGGATACTAAATGTGGGAGTCCCTGTCTTCCATCAGTTTGTTACCTTGAGCTTTTGCTCAAAATTTGCTCTTCTCAAAGAAACTGTTGCTATCCCATCCCTGGAAGTGTCCAAGGCCAGCTTGGATGGGGCTTGGAGCAGCCTGGGACAGTGGGAGGTGTCCCTGCCCATGGCAGGGGTGGCACTGGTTGGGCTTTGAGGTCCCTCCCAACCCAAACCAGTCTGGGATTCTAAAATCTAAATTTGTGTTGTGTTGTTTCTGTGACTGCCCATGAATTCCAGCTGTGTAGCTATAAGGTGGCTCCTTTAAACTTGGTTTAACCTAAAGCATCAATACCAAAATGGGATCCCTGCTTTCATTGTGTAAAATATGGTGAAATACCCTCTCCATGGCTTCTTAATACATGAGAGGGGAAACAGGAGTTACTGATGTTGAGCTGTTTGCAAGTGGAGCCTTCCTGACTCGCTGGGGCTGGTTTAGCTAAATCAGCCCCAGGATTTCCTGGTTTTTTACCATCTCTTTTGTGTGTTTGGGTGTGTGTGTCTCTCTTTGTGTGTGTCTGTGTATCTGTGTGTCTGTGTATCTGTGTGTCTGTGTATCTGTGTATCTCTGTGTGTCTCTGGTTTTGTGTCTCTGTGTCTCTGTGTCTCTGTGTCTCTGTGTCTCTGTGTGTCTCTCTGTGTGTCTGTGTCTGTGTGTGTCTGTGTGTCTGTGTGTCTATGTGTGTCTCTGTGTGTTTGTGTCTCTTTCTGTGTCTCTCTCTGTGTCTCTCTCTCTCTGTGTCTCTGTGTGTCTGTGTGTGTCTGTGTGTCTCTCTGTGTGTCTCTGTGTGTGTCTGTCTGTGTCTCTGTGTCTCTCTGTGTGTCTGTGTGTGTCTGTGTGTCTCTCTGTGTGTCTCTGTGTGTGTCTGTCTGTGTCTCTGTGTCTCTCTGTGTGTCTGTGTGTGTCT
>VXAC01003340.1:112300-125520 GCA_013399225.1 Rhipidura dahli
CTCTGTGTGTCTCTCTGTGTGTCTGTGTGTTTGTGTCTCTCTGTCTCTGTGTGTGTGTCTCTCTGTGTGTCTGTGTGTCTCTGTCTCTCTGTGTGTCTCTCTGTGTGTCTCTCTGTGTGTCTGTGTGTGTGTCTCTGTGTGTTTGTGTCTCTCTGTGTGTCTCTGTCGCTCTGTGTGTCTCTCTGTGTGTCTGTGTCTCTCTGTGTGTCTGTGTGTCTCTGTCTCTCTGTGTGTCTCTCTGTGTGTCTCTCTATGTGTCTGTGTGTGTGTCTCTGTGTGTTTGTGTCTCTCTGTGTGTCTGTGTGTGTGTCTCTGTGTGTTTGTGTCTCTCTGTGTGTCTCTGTGTGTCTGTGTGTGTGTTTGTCCCCCCGCAGTCCACAAGCCAGAGAAGGTGTGCTGGGTGGAGGCTGCCGGCGCGCTCCGGGACGGGCTCCGCGCGTACACGGCGCTGCACTACCTGTCCCAGGTGTCTCCTGGCACCAGTGTCCTCGTCCTGGATGGAGCAAGTGTGGGTAACAGCTGGGCAAGCATCTCACCTTCCCTCTGTGCAAATAACTCCCTTAGCACACGGCCCCTGCGTTTCTCACCACGGGAGTCACCAGGGCTTCTGTGGGACTGCTGGCAGTGCCCTTCATTCCATGGATTTGCAGGAAAGGCCCTCCCCACGTGAGAGCCTGAGCCAGGAATATTGTCCTGCCTGGAGTGTAGGGGGTGCAGAGAGGGAGGGTGTTCCTGTGTTCTGCAGTGACACAGTTTTGCCCTGAGTCCTCAGGGGTGACTGCAGGAAAATGCCTTATTTTTCAGTCCTCTCCCAGCTCTGCTTATTACCTTTTCTTATAAATAATATAAATATAAATAACTGGATATAAATGATTGGATTTGCATCCCTGCAGTTATCAGTGCTAATGAAGATGTGGGGGTCCCTCAGCCAAAGCTCTGTAGTGTAAACATGGCTGGGGCTTTTTCCTTGGAGCTTTTCTTCCTTCAAGCTCCAAGTTCCAACTGCAGTGAAGGTGGCTGTGGTAATTAAAGTAGAATCTGAGCTATTTTGTTGATGACAAGAACCAGTTAATGACTAAAAGTTCGTTCAGAGCTTCCCAGTCACTGAAAAGACTTGTTTTGGCCTCACTTAGGACAGAAGCAGAGCCAGCAATATTCAATTCTTGGTTCAGCTGTGTTTTGTTGCAGGAGTAAGTTCATTTCTGGGTACTCTCCTGAGTGGCCTTTGCAATATAATTGTTCTTAAACAACATCAGATTGTTGCTGTAAATAAATGAATTAATAAATTAGTCAATGAACCTGCTTTTCCCTTCTCAGCCCTTCGGTACCATCGCGATTCAGTTGGCTCAACACAGAGGGGCCAAAGTCATCTCCACTGCCCACAGCCTGGAGGACAAGCAGTACCTGGAGAGGCTCAGACCTGCTGGGGGTGAGTTTTACCCTTCGGTGCTAAAATTTGTCCTGAAGAGTGTTTCAAAATATTTTCTTTTGTCTGGTCTAGAGACTTACTTCAGTAAAAATTAAATACAACTTGATAAATAGTCTAATTAAATAGTTTTCAGATTTGTTCTGTACTCCACAGGTATTTAATTTCTGGTTTAGCTGTACTTAATGGCATTTTTATTCTCCATTTAAGTTGTAATGACTGGCAGTACTTTCCAATAGTGCTGAGTGCTGGCTTTTGGCCTAAGTGCTCAGGAAATCTTTCCCTTTGATGAACTGGTTGCTGTGGGCAGAGGGAGGGATTGCTGACTCACCACTATCCCAGTGTGTGCCCGAGCTCACACACCTCACATCCAGTACTCAGCAGCCTCAGATTACTCCTGGTAGTGTTTATCAAGTTTCAGGTACTGCCACAGCTGGAGCTGGACATGCACAGGCTCTGCATTCTCCTGCTTTCTAAAGGAGCTTGGCCTCACACACAACATTTGCATTCTTCCCTGACTTCTTCCCTTTCTTCTCTTTCCTACTTCAAGTTTGGGGTTTTTTTTCCTCTGAAAGTAACATAAGAAAATACTCTGTGTAGGAGCTACTAGCATCTTTTCTGAACAAAATTTCTTTGGTGTTTTGTGGAGGAAAAGTGGAATATTCCTCTATTCAGACAGTTTTAAAATAAAGGATGGTTTGTCAAGTCTGGCTGGATTGCAGCAAAAGGTTAAAACTGGTGCCTGCTATTTCCTCCTGCAAATACGAAGTGCTGCAGTATAATCCCCAGATTTCTTTTTCAGAGTATGATTTTTGTTGTCATTCACTGAAGTTTACAGAATAGCAGCTGTAAAATGCCTTTGGGGGGAAGCCTTGTGCAGCCACATCTGTGTGGTCACAGCTGCACCCCTGGGCTGGGGGAAATCAGCTGCAGGAGGTGCAGCACCTGCCAGGCTGATTTCTCCAGAGCTTGATATTAACTCTGGTTTTGCAATTAGACAAAAAAATCCCCTATTTTTTTCCTGATTTCAGCAGCCTTTTTTACTGTCTCCATGTTTATATATTTTACTGCACCAGTAGTCATGGCAAACATCAGTACTGGAGGATTTTTGGGAATGCTGTTGCTATGCAGAGCCTTGTTGCACCAGCTGTTACAGGGCCAAGGAGGAAATATGAAAGACCTAAAACTTCCTTTTGTAATATTTTATGGGTATATTTTGCTAATTATATGAAAAATTCATGAGCTAAGAAAGGACTTGGCAATTTTATTCTCACAGTCCTGAGTTACTTTTTACAGCATTTTTAAGTTCTTTGAATGTTAATATCAAATAGATCCTAATTAACCCAAGCTCAAAGTGGCTTCTTGTGTCTGTGGGTGGAGAATATTTAGTTTTGTACTGTTCAGTGGGTTTTTGGTTAGTTTTTGGCAAAGTTTTCAGTGAGCAGCAGTTTGTGTTATCATTGTTGAGCATACCAAGCTGCTTCCTGGAATGGCTGAGGGGGAAAAAATGATAACTGCAACTTTATTTCAAATAAAGAAATAGAACCTGGGTACAGCATTAAAGAGAGAAACAGTTTGAGTGCAAAAACAAAAAGCTTTTAAAAGTGTTGTGGCTTTTTGATTTGTTTGTTAATCAGTGTGACTCCAGTGCCTGAAGTAAAAGTTCCTGGTAATGCTCAGGACCAACAGGATGGGGCTTTTTTTTTGTCTTCAGTAATCTCTGAAGCAAAGATTAGAACAGAAGGAAGGAGGGGATTTTAACAAATTTTGACATTTTTATGTCTTTGTTTCAGGCTGGAGACAGAATATTCCTTAAATAACAGGATGAGTTTCTGTTAGAGAACCCAAGGAAAAGTTTCTTTACCTACACAGATATTTCCTCTGCTCCCAGGGCACCTTCTGCTATTTGTTCAGTTTGGTTTGTGACATTTTGTTCTGTGCCATCGACACTGAGCTCTCAGGGGCTGCCTCTGCTCAGAAGCCAGCAGTGATGTCCTGGCTCTCCTGAGCACAGTCCCTATACCCCCAGCACATCCTCTGGGTGACAGGGTTTAAACTTTGCAGCTCAACTTCTTGGGGGAGAGCAAACTCTGGGAACAGGCTGTGGAATCCTGGTGTTTCTGTGCCTCCCAACAGTGGAGGAGGAGAGAAACTGAAGTTTTGCCAGTCAGAAAAATGTTACTTTGGAAATTGTGCAAGTCACAGCAGAAGAAACTGAACTAACTTACAAATGTTCTGTGAGAAATACATAAATGACAAAGGATTATGGAAAATTATATTACAATTTATTGCTTGGCCTTTTCCACAGTGGTGAGAACTTTTTTCAGCATTTTTTGGGAAGGAAGTTGACCAGGATTTCAATAAGTACAGTTTGAACTTTTGTTCTGAGTTAAGGAAAAAAACTACATTTTTGCTAAACAGAAATGTCAAATAGTCAAATATATATAGTATATATATAGTATAGTTTGACTATTATACTATATATATACTATATATATATTATATATATAGTGTAATAATCAAGCTGGTAGAACTCTGGCCTTTCTATTTGATAGTCAGGCTTTTGGGCCTATGAAACCAGAATTATTTTCAAGAAGTGAAATTATTTGCAGAAATAATACCATGTCAAATTGCCCCGTTAAGGAAAACCTTTTCACCTCCTGACTGAAGAAAACTAAGAAGAAAAGGATATTATGGGGGTCTATTTGCATATGTGGAATGTGACTATCATTAATTAATTAATTATTATCCCATCCTCAGTAAATTTTGACTGTGTGTTCTCTCTAGTGAAATCATTTGACTTTGGTAAAAAAAGAGAGGGAATGACTTAGGATTTTAATGCATCCTATGATTGGATTGGGGATTTGAAGTGACAAAAAGAACCAAACCCAAGGCATTAACTGATGATTTTTTAATATCCTCAATGACCAGCTCCTTGCCTTTTTTTCTTCCCTCCTTCTTTCCCTGCTGCTGGGATCACATTCCAGAAGGAGTCCGGCAGCCTTTGGTGGGTAAGTACAGATCAGAGCTCAGGCCAGGAACCTCTGGAAATGGGCCTCCAAATTTGTTTGATGTTCTCTCAGTTCTCATTTTGCTGTGAAGTTTTTGGCCTGTTTAGTTTCTAAATGTTTGCTCTACCTCATAATGATGCAACAAAACCTGCTCCTTCTCTGCCCTTGTATTATTGTTATTACATTAAAAATGGCTTTTGCCTGCCAGAGAGCAGGGCTGGATGGGATCTTGGGCAGGAATTGTTCCCTGGCAGGGTGGGCAGGCCCTGGCACAGGGTGCCCAGAGCAGCTGGGGCTGCCCCTGGATCCCTGGCAGTGCCCAAGGCCAGGCTGGACATTGGGGCTGGGAGCAGCCTGGGACAGTGGGAGGTGTCCCTGCCGTGACAGGGGTGGCACTGGGTGGGCTTTGGGGTCCCTCCCAACCCAAACCATTCCAGGATTCTCTCATTCCTGATTCTGTGGTTCATCTTTATAACCAACCATAAATAGGGCATCATAGATACAGGACAGCAAAATGTGTTGGTGTCTTTCAGTTCAGCAATTTCAAGAGCAGATGTAAATCTCTTCATCTGAACATTTAATGAGTGACCCAGAGAGCCAGGACTTGGTAGTTTTTAACAAGAATAGCAAAGAATGAACTTAGAGAAGGATTTCTAATCTTGGAGTGCCACATTTTATCCTTTTGGGCCAACAGACTCATGAGTTGAACTTCTGCATTCATATTGTTTGGTGTTGATTTTGCACTGTGTTGAAAATGGAAAAAAAGAAAAAGATGTGCCAGGGTTTTTGGGTGTAGCTGCAAACCTGTTTGTGGCACCTGCAGAGACCAGAAGCTGCATGTGCTGCTCAGAATCTGAGCTCTCATTTTGAGCATCTAAACTCCATTTTCATGGATTTAAAGTTGGGGTTTTTTTTGGAGTTAACCCCATGTCCTGCTCTGGCAGCCCGGGTGATCGACGTGTCCCATGGGAAGATTGACGTGGCCGAGAGCTGCCTGGAGGAGACGGGCGGGCTGGGCGTGGACATCGTCCTGGATGCTGGAGGTACTCCTGAGGAGTTCCTGCTTCCTTGGGAATTTCCTGTGCTTTATTCCAGAGAGCTCCTGGATCATCCACTAGTGGAAACATCTCTCAGTCAGCCACTAAATGTGGCTGAAATATTCCTCTATCTACAACTGAAAATTAAAAAATGGGTTCAAAGAGTAGAGCTGTGACAATGTTGTTTATGCTGCCTTGTTTGAATACAGAAATTCATTAACAGCAAAAAAAATTTTTTTTAATTAATTAATTTTCCCTGTATTGGAAACCAACTCTAACAGGTGAAAACTCTGAAGTTACTATTCAGAGTAATATAAATAAAATATATGTAAATAAAATATTGCTATATATTATTATACTGAGTATTATATCTANATAAATAAAAACAAAATATTACTCTGAATAGTAACTTCAGAGCTATTGTAAAATATTACACTGAAGTCTATAAAATATTCAGGGTATAAATAAAGTTATAAATTCAGAGTTTTCAACAATTTTTAGTTGAAACAACTTCGAAGAACTTAGAGTTCCACTGAAATGTGTGGAAATAAATACATACTGAATTTTCTACATTTTCTTCTGAGCTCAAATGAATTTATTTTTGCTCCCCAGTGAGGTTATACAGTGCTGAAGATGAACCAACTTCCAAATCCCAGCTGCTGCCTCACAAACATGACATCATCACTGTGCTTGGGGTTGGGGGACACTGGATAACGATGGAAAAGAACCTGCAGGTAAAGATGCCTGTGGCAGGGAGTGGTTTGTCCCACAGAATCTGGAGAAACAGACACATAAAACTGTCATGTCAACCCATCAGTGTTACAAGTTTCCTCACTTTTAAGAGTGGACAAGGGGTGGGTTTGGTTTGGTTTAACTATGTGTATAAAATAACCATTTAACCTTTATTTTTGTACCTGTATTTTGTAGCTAAATAACATTTTTCTTCAATTTGCTTCAGCTGGATCCTCCAGACAGCCATTCCTTGTTCCTTAAGGGAGCCACAGTGTCCTTTCTGAACGATGAGATCTGGAATTTGTCCAATGTGCAGCAGGGGAAATATCTCGATATCCTTTGGTGGTCCTGTGGAATTCTCACTGCTCATAGGAGTGAAAATACAACTGGGAAATCCCACTGAGAGGTTCTCTGCTGCTCAGTGTTGCAACCCAGCTGAAAGGTGGAGCTGAAGAATAAGAGACACTCAGGTTTTAACATATTTTCTGCATTCCTTTAAAATATATCCTGGAATCTCAGGCTGGTTTGGGTTNATTCCTGATTCTGTGGTTCATCTTTATAACCAACCATAAATAGGGCATCATAGATACAGGACAGCAAAATGTGTTGGTGTCTTTCAGTTCAGCAATTTCAAGAGCAGATGTAAATCTCTTCATCTGAACATTTAATGAGTGACCCAGAGAGCCAGGACTTGGTAGTTTTTAACAAGAATAGCAAAGAATGAACTTAGAGAAGGATTTCTAATCTTGGAGTGCCACATTTTATCCTTTTGGGCCAACAGACTCATGAGTTGAACTTCTGCATTCATATTGTTTGGTGTTGATTTTGCACTGTGTTGAAAATGGAAAAAAAGAAAAAGATGTGCCAGGGTTTTTGGGTGTAGCTGCAAACCTGTTTGTGGCACCTGCAGAGACCAGAAGCTGCATGTGCTGCTCAGAATCTGAGCTCTCATTTTGAGCATCTAAACTCCATTTTCATGGATTTAAAGTTGGGGTTTTTTTTGGAGTTAACCCCATGTCCTGCTCTGGCAGCCCGGGTGATCGACGTGTCCCATGGGAAGATTGACGTGGCCGAGAGCTGCCTGGAGGAGACGGGCGGGCTGGGCGTGGACATCGTCCTGGATGCTGGAGGTACTCCTGAGGAGTTCCTGCTTCCTTGGGAATTTCCTGTGCTTTATTCCAGAGAGCTCCTGGATCATCCACTAGTGGAAACATCTCTCAGTCAGCCACTAAATGTGGCTGAAATATTCCTCTATCTACAACTGAAAATTAAAAAATGGGTTCAAAGAGTAGAGCTGTGACAATGTTGTTTATGCTGCCTTGTTTGAATACAGAAATTCATTAACAGCAAAAAAAATTTTTTTTAATTAATTAATTTTCCCTGTATTGGAAACCAACTCTAACAGGTGAAAACTCTGAAGTTACTATTCAGAGTAATATAAATAAAATATATGTAAATAAAATATTGCTATATATTATTATACTGAGTATTATATCTATTTATTACTATTGTTATACATTCTATATATATTATAACATTGCTGATATGTATTTATACATAATAGTATATAAATATATAGTAGCATATATCTATATAATTTATATATTTGAATTATATATTATTTTAGATTATATATACTGTATTTTATAGTGTGTTATATATTGCATTTTATATGTTATACATTATGTTATATATACTATATATTATNAAACAGACACATAAAACTGTCATGTCAACCCATCAGTGTTACAAGTTTCCTCACTTTTAAGAGTGGACAAGGGGTGGGTTTGGTTTGGTTTAACTATGTGTATAAAATAACCATTTAACCTTTATTTTTGTACCTGTATTTTGTAGCTAAATAACATTTTTCTTCAATTTGCTTCAGCTGGATCCTCCAGACAGCCATTCCTTGTTCCTTAAGGGAGCCACAGTGTCCTTTCTGAACGATGAGATCTGGAATTTGTCCAATGTGCAGCAGGGGAAATATCTCGATATCCTTTGGTGGTCCTGTGGAATTCTCACTGCTCATAGGAGTGAAAATACAACTGGGAAATCCCACTGAGAGGTTCTCTGCTGCTCAGTGTTGCAACCCAGCTGAAAGGTGGAGCTGAAGAATAAGAGACACTCAGGTTTTAACATATTTTCTGCATTCCTTTAAAATATATCCTGGAATCTCAGGCTGGTTTGGGTTGGAAGGACCTTAAAGCTCATCCCCTTGCCGTGGGCAGGGACACCTTCCACTGTCCCAGGCTGCTCCAAGCCCCAGTGTCCAACCTGGCCTTGAAAATGTCTCTACATGCCTCATTAAAAGTAGTGCTGCAAAACATCCATTCTGGGGGAAAAAAATGCACTGTTTTGGTTCAATATTGAACCAATTAATTGAAGATTTGATTCCATAAGTATTTTATGCAAGTGACATTTTGGATTTTGTTGCTGTTGTACTTTTGGGCATTAGATGCATCACCTGTAAACTTAATGCACTCGTGTTCATTGCAAAAGTGGAAGTGTTTTGGCTTCCTAACCTTTCCTTTATTTGCAATGTACAGAAATGTTATGTACATTAAATGTACTGATTTGTTTTGTACCTAAAATTTATGGAGGGACAGTGTGGGTTGGCAAAAGGGAAAGGAATGTTTCCTACATTTGGGCTGATGCAGCTGCACTGAGCTCCCTGGGCACGACATTTTCAGCCCTGGAAGGTTTGGGTGCTTTTGGCTTTAGGAACTTGTTTATCTTGTGAAATCTTGTGGAACATCTGGCATTACTGTCATCTGAAGAGATCACAAATTTATCACTTTTGAAAAGAATTTGAGCTTCAAATATCAACCTGATTGCCCTTAAAATGAAGGATGAACCTTATTGTTTGAGTTTCATGCAAAGACTGAATACAGCCCAGTGTGTTGAGCTGTATTGGCTGTTGATCATTAACTCACAGACCCCTCCCATGGCAGTGGTGCTCCAAGAACTTCCAGCCTCTGCTGTGCTCCCAGCTTCACTTTGGCTTATTATCAGGTGTCTGTATGAATAGGCACAACAGCTACCTGGTCCCAAAGTCTGTTCTTTTCATTTTGCACAGAAAATACCATTGATTATTGATTGACTGACATTGTACCGGTGCAGGCTGCACTTGTATTTCATATTGAAATACTGAGTATTTTCATATTGAAATAATCGAAATATTCCACATTTCATTTCTTTCCTGTTTCAGGAAAGGAAGTTTCTGACATAGAAAGTGCAAAAATCTGATCTAAATCCTGGAATTGAGGTTTATTTTCATTTTGCCTTGATCCTGCTGGGTTTGTATCAGTGTATAGCTCTGACCAGCAAATGTGGTTGTAAAGAGATTTCTCTCCAGCCCTGTTGTTCCTTAACAGTCCTCTTGGATACCCATTCTAGAAGATATCATGGAGAAATTATCAAGTAGTGTTTTCAGGTGAGATATGGGGAGTTTTTTGTGGGTTTTTAAATTCAGCATTAGAAGTGGAAAACTCTTGCCAGCACTAACACTCCTAAGCAGAGCTTCAGGAGATAGGAAGACTCCCATAATAAGGTGGGAATGGAAGATCCCTTCCCTTAAAGCAGGATAGCAATGGCTGCTGAGCAGAACCCTCCCCACCACCCCCTTTTTTTCCCACTGCAAGAAGGATATCTTTTAATTCACTTGTATTATTTGTATTATTTAATTCACTCCTGTTTGCTTTGGGGCTTTTCCCTTGTTCTGTGCACTGGAGCAAAGCTATAAAACTGCTACTTTGTTTGAGGAGGGAGGTTGACACAGTGAAAGTAAGATCTGTCCTGTGATATTTCTGTTGTTCTGAGTGTGCTCACCAGCACTTTTTACTGTTTCATTTTAGGCCTCAGCTGGATGAACCGGTCCCATTGTACGAAGCCAAAGTTTGTATGGAGATAGTTCAGAAGAATCAAGCAAGAAAGAGACAAGTCATCCAGTTCTGACACACAACTGCTGATTTCTCAGCCTGGGGAAGATAAAGAAATGTAATGTATTTGTGGAGTAAATCAGTGTACACTTGCAGGCAGTTCTGTAAACAGAATTTAAACATCCTTTGTAACTCAGCACAAATGGTCTCTGAAGCTTCCATGACTTCAGGGTTTTTTTAATTCCCTTGAGCAGAATGTTCCCATCAGCAGCTTCTAAAGAAGGAGCCTTGAAATAAAAATCTTGTCTGCCCTGCCCCAGTTACAAATGTCAGAAACATCTACAGGCAAACTCAGTCACTGTTGGTTTACCCTAAGAAATTAAGGAGGGAAAAAGATGGTTTTATTGGTCTTTTTTTATCAAACCCCTGCTAGTAGTTACCTTTATAGTTACCTTTGCTTTTGAGTGCACTGAGACCAAATGCTACACTTAAAGACCTTATTCCTCATTCAAAAATGTTATTCAAGTGAAGGACAGGCAAAACTATCCAGGCTGGCAATGATGCCAGAAGGGAAGGATGTGGTACTGACAGCAGGACTTTCCCCCAGGTCTTTGCCTTCATTTCAGCACTAAGGCAGTAAAAATGGTGAATCCAGAGTCCCCATGCTGGTGGAATTGTGGGAGTCAGATGTTTGAAGCACTTAATGTAGCTTGTTACCTTTGATATCTCCCTGTGCTGTGCACTTTCACTTCCTCTCTTTTAAGCTCAGCACAGCCCAGATCTGTGTCTCCAGCATTATCCATAATCGTGGCCCATCTGCAAGTCAGCAGTGGAAGAAGGAACTGCATTTTTCTTTCCTCAAAGCATGTGCCTTCCTACATGCTCTGATTTGAGATGCAAAACTACTTTATCTTCAC
This sequence comes from Rhipidura dahli, assembly GCA_013399225.1. Lineage (NCBI taxonomy): Eukaryota > Metazoa > Chordata > Aves > Passeriformes > Rhipiduridae > Rhipidura > Rhipidura dahli. Next base: position 123,302 of record VXAC01003340.1, read on the forward strand.
CTGTGTTGCTCATTTTCACTGTAGATGGCTCAAACCATGCACACAGGCACTTCAAAGCAGTGTCGGGAGTGGGGAAATTGGAGAGAAAATGGATTATCCAGAGGCACACTCGCTGTGTCTCCTCTCAGCCAGCAGCCCTGCAGGAGGTGCTGGGTAAATGCTGCACGGCAAGCCGATGCAATCAGGAGTGACTCTGATTTTGCTCGGCGTGTGCTGCAGTGCAGCCTCGGAAAGGAGAGGCGCTTTTGTGCCCGTGTGCGCACACACGGCTGGAGCGCGGGAGCCGCCGCCAGTTCCGCACCGATGCTGGAGCCTTGCACCCAGCTGCTGATTCTTCCCCTGCTGCTGCTCGGTTTTGCTTCAGGGTTTCCAAAAATAAGATCACAGGAAACAAATGTAAAAGTCTAAAAAGACAAGAACAACAAGTGACAAACTGGGTAAGTATTTTATAGCATCATTTTTCTTTTATTAAATCTTTTGTCAGTAGAGTTGTTGCTCCTGACTACGTCGTTACCACTTTTCTGCCACATGGATTTCTGATGATACCTTTCTAGGATTTGTTATGCCGTTTAAGAGCAGTGTACAACAGAATAGTGCCATCAAATGTGGTTTTCTATCGCAAGTAGATTAAAAAACTCGTTTCCTTCTCCCAAACAGACTAAATGCTGTGGGTTTAGTGTCACACCTCACACAGCTGGGCCCGCGTGGCGATGCTGCCGCAGCCGAGCGCAGCCCTTGGGGCCGCTCTGCGAGTGCATTTGGAAGGGCACGGCCACCATTGGCAGCGCCGGGTGTCTTTGTGCTTCGTGTTTGTGGCGCCTGTGCGGGCGGAGCGGGGCTGGCGGGAGCCGCGCTCCCCTCAGAGCCCCTGAGGGCGGCAGCGATGGCGGCGCCGCTCCCTCAGCGCCCGGCACTGAGGAGCCCCGGGGCCCGGGCAGAGCCCTGAGGGACAGCCCTGCTCCCCGGCCTCCCGCGGGACGCGGAGCCGCTGCCCACAAGTGCCGGCCACGTCCGTGCGGCCAATTGCTCGTGCCCTGCCCAGCGCAGCCTGCAAAGCCAGGGCTCTGCACTGTGGGGCTGGGGCTGTCGTGTGGCAGCGCGGCCAAAGGCCCTCAGGGCTCTGGGCACAGCAGGGGCCACAAGGCCACAAGGCCGGGGGATGCTCCGGGCCAGTTCCTGGCTGCCCCACTGCTGCTGGGGTGCCGGGGGTGGCCCTTTGTGACCCAGGCGCGGGGTGTCAGGGCCCTTTGTGATGCGGGACACGCTGGTGCCCAGAGACCATTGTGACATCAGAGAGCCCAGCCCTGGCTGAGGGTATCCAAGGGGCGCAGAGCCTGCGGTGCCATCACAGGAGAGCCGCTCTCTGACCAGGAAGCAGCTCCCTGCGTCTGTCTGATCCAGACAGAAAACAGAGATAAGTGATAAGATGGATAAGAAGAAGGGAAACCCCAACTCCCAGCCCTTCCAAGGCCAACTGCTGAGCCTGCGGAAGAGGCCAACAGTGAGGGATGAGGTAGGAAGGAGAGGCCAGTGGCCGGAGAGGGCCAGGATCTTTGCCCTGCCAAGGGAGCCATCTCCGTCCCAGGCCGCCTCCTCGTCCTCCAACTCCTCCCCGACGCACATCAAGCTGCCCCCGGTGAACGTCGGGCAGCCAAAGGTGGGACCCAGAACTCCTGAACACCTCAAGGTCCCACAGGTGGAGCTCGGGCAGCCACAGGCAGCTCCACAGGGCAGCCGGAGCCAGGCCCTGTCCCTCCGTGGGGACAGGCTGCCACCGCTGCCGCCTCTGCCACGGCTGGCACCGCTGCCACCAGTGCCATGCCTGCTGAGCCCCAGGGACACTCGGAGCCAGGACACAGAGCTGGGGAGTGCAGGGGAGAAGGGGCCACAGCCCCACAGCCCCTGTCCTGGGCAGCCCTACAGCCCCGTGCCCAGGGTGTTCTTGCCCCCGCTCAGGGTGGCCCAGGAGAGCACAGCCCGAGTGTCCCCGAGCTCGAAGCTGTCACCTTTACCACCCATCCCCTCGGGAGCTCGTGGGGCAATGGAGAGAAAAGATTCCCAACAAGAAAATGACAATGAGCTGTCCCAGAGGGAAAGCAACAGTGAGTCGGAGCTGTCCTCAGTGACAGAAGACTGTGAGCTCTTTCAAGGGGACAGCACAAGTGACGAGGAGCTGTCCCAAGGAGAGGAGACCACCGAGGTCCTTCCAGAGGACAGCA
>VXAC01003344.1:6210-56472 GCA_013399225.1 Rhipidura dahli
TTTGTATTCCTGCCATGTCACCTGACCTTGCTTCCACTGGGCATACACCTTCCCTTTTTTGCCATAGTTCCAGAAGAAGATCCCTGCTCAACCAAGCCAGCTTTTTATCTTGTCTCCTTGACTTCTGACATTTGGGAATTGCCTGTTCCTGTGCCCTTAGGAGGTGCTGCATGAAAAGTGGCCAGCACTGATGGACACCAGCACCTGCAGAAATGTTTTCCCAGGGGACCTTACCTTCTACTTCCCTGAGCAGCCTCAAGTCATGTCCAGGGTTGAAGTTTTGCTGGCACTTCTCCTCACTGTCAACAGAGATTTTTAAACTCAATGGTTTTGTAACCCCTGTGGCCAAGACAGCCACCAATGACCCTCACACTTGTGAGACCCTCTCTGTGAGCAAGCAACAAATCAAGGAGGGCATCTTTCCCAGCTGGCTCTCTTAGACCCTGTACCATGAAATCATCATCCAGGTGTTTTAGGAATCTTCTGAACCTGTTTGTGCCAGCTCTGTGGTGTTCCCAGTCAACATCTGGCAAGTTCAAGTCCCCCATAAGGACAAAGACTCCATACGTGGAGGGATTCAAGTCATGCAGATGTGGTGCTCAGGGGCATGGTTCAGTGGTGGGCCTGGCAGTGTCTGGTTGATGGTGGGACTCCATTTCCTCAGAGTGCTTTTCCCACATTCTCTGTTTCTGTGGTATGTGGGAAAGGGGTTTTGCAGGTCTGTCCACACCTGGACAGCAGGAGGGGGTTTGGGGCCACTTTGAACACGAGCAGTCACGGACAGGTGGCTGTGGGAGGAAAAGGTTTGTCCTGCTGCAAGAATCACAGGTTCTCACTGGCCCTTTGGTCATTGGGACTGCACTGGGGTGGGTGGGAAAGCTTGAAAACTTGGGAGCTGGGATGCAGTTGCTTGTTCCAATGCTGCTGAAAACCCAGGCAACTGGGACAGTCTGATTCGCTGCTTGATCTGACCCCCAAAAAACCCACGGGGGTGTTTGTCCCTGAACATCCATCATCCTGTCAGGCTGCAATGAGCTGGGAGAAAAAAAAAAGGATTTTTTACTTTATTTTGCTAAATGATGACTGACATTTTAAAAGCAATATTGTTAAAGCTGCATGTCAAACGGCCTAATTGCCTAATCTGTGTGGCTCCTAATGACAAGTTAGACTATTACAGCTGAAAGAATTTTAAGCATCTAATAATTTATACATCATCACCTGGGCTATTTGCTTTCCACACCTCAGAGAGTGTAGATGAGGAGAAGAGCTGCTTGTGTTTCAAGGTAATTTCACCTGTTTCACTCAGTCCTGTCTCAGGATAGTGCAGCCCTGGGGGAAATCACAGCCTTCAGCAGAAGCTGGTTAAAATGTTGTGATGAAAACACTCACTTCTACATTAGGATTTTTTTTTTCTCCCCTCCAGTAATTGAGTATTTTTTTCTTTTATAAGACAACAAGCAACTTGGGCTCTGCTTCTGTGTCACCCTGGGGTATCAGCACCACTTTAATTCCAGGTTATAACATTATGTGTTATAAATGGAGAAATGCCTCCTCACTCAAACACCCGTCACAGAAACAGACTTGGGCAGCAAACTGAGAGGGTAAGTCTGTCCCTAACAAGTTATAGCTGGCCTCATTTCATTGATTAGCTAATTGCTATTAGCTAATTGCTGCCACTGGTGAAGCAGGGCCCTATATGAGTGAGTGGGCTGCCAAGCCACCCCCTTTGCTGCAGGGATGTGTTTTGGAGAGGGTTTGGGAAAGGTGGTGATCTCACATTTGCTCTGCCTGGGGGGGTTATTCTCAAGAGAGAGAGGGAGGTTTTTTCTTTCTTTCTTTTCTTTTTGTCTTGTTTTAATGTTGTCCCTCTGGTAAACCTCTGCCATGAAGCCTTTTCCCTCTCCATTTATTCTGGCCCTGCTGCTGATGCCTTGGGTGCTGGGGCCAGCTCCTGCTGGGCAGGGCCCTGGGGTGATGCTGAGGCCCTGCTGTGATGCTGCTGATGCTGCTCCAGGGGTGAGTGATGGGAAGTGGGGACTCTGTTCCCTGTGAAAAACTCCCTTCTTGGGTGCAGTATCCTGCCTGCTTACAAATCCTTCTCTTTTCTGCATGGCCTCCAGGGATTAAAGCCCAGCTGGCTTTGCTTGCTGTGTTTTGGGGGTGTTTTTCTATTGGTTGTGGTTCAACAGCATGCATCAGGCAGTGCTTCTGGCTGTAGGGAGAACAGAAGATTTATAATCACCTGGAATAAATGATGTGACCTTGGGGCTTGGTCCAGGTGCAGGCAAAACCCCAATCTACCAGGGTGGATTTGGTGCTCCCTTCCCACTGGGCTGGTGTTGGCATTTCTCTGAACAGTGATATAACCACTGGGAATTGGTGTTTGGGCCTGAAATTGGACTTTTTTTTTTTTTTTTTAATAGGCGAGGGGATCCTCTCAGGAATATTGGAAGGTTAAACCGGGTAAGAGCAAGTTCTGGGATCAGCCTCCTTTTTTACCCAGAATTTGTTGGGTACTTCAAGCCACCAGTAAGTGGTGTGGAAAAGCAGGAGCAACAACCTGGCCCTGGGGTGGTGTGGAGAGGCAGGGGGATGTGGTTGATGAGTGTGTGAGTGCTGGAGTAGGGAAAAATCAGTGCTGGTGTGGGAGATAACCTGTGCCACTGTCCTGTGGCGGCCAAATCGATGCCACAGAGCAGGTCCTGCAGGCAGGAGCAAAGCACTGCAACAATTAAAACAAGTGGCAAAAGTTTAACCCAAGCTTTAATTGTGCTCCTGTAGGGTAAGCCTACTGTGGACTTGCCACACTTCTGGCTTTGAGAAAGTGGTTTTGGAAAACACTGCTTTTTCCTGCTTAAGGGAAGCTGCTTCCCACTTTGAGGGCTACGGGGAGATACTAATGTTGGGGCTCTAGTGGCTTCTGGCTTGGCTGAGCCCTTTAAACCAAAGAGATTGAAAAGGCCTTCAGGAGAGCTTTGTCTCCCAGCTCTGCAGGTGTATAAACAACAAACATCTCCCACAGGTCCAAAACCAAATGCAGCAGTGCACTCTTGGCTTTTGTAACTCCCCCAGGTGTGGCAATTCCCTTTAGCCTTGATCCCTAAATAGCCTGACCCTGCAGAGGAGGAGCTGCCTCCCTGGGACAAGTGGCCCCCACTATGTGGCCATCCTGGGACCTCTGTGCTCCTGCAGGGCCAAGGGGGGGCTTAAAGCATGAGTGTGCCCTGCTCTGGGGCTGTAGCAGTGGGGGCACAGCCACGGAGATCTACTCCACAGGTCTCCATGGAGCAGGCAGTGGTGGTGGCCAGGGCTTCCCCAGCTTCCCAAGAGGCTGCTCTCATGTTCTGCCACTGATGGGCTGGCAAACAGGAGCAGGAGGTACCAAAAGGGAGAGAAGAGGGACCTTGAAAATAATTTCAGGAAATAAAGATGGCAACTATTTCTTTGGAAGTGGAAATGGGGGGAAAACTTGGTTGTTGCTTCTTGTCTTCCAGAGCTGGAGTCTCCTTGGATGTTGGCCTATGTGCCTATAAGAAGCTGCCACAGAGTGCTGAAGGACAAATCCGGGGAGTTTTCTCCTCCAGCACTCCGTGCTGATTTCCCCATAAACTTTTGGTGCAACTGGACAATCTGGGCAGGCTCCAGGAAGCACATCATCATTTATATCCAGGGATTTACCGCTAAGGAGGCTTGCAACAAAAATGAGGACAAAATTCTGTTGGAAGGAGTCTCCTCCCTGGCAGAGAGCAGCGTTGTTTATGCCTGCTGGAAAAAGGAGATGCACGTTTTTGCCACCTTTGCTCAGGCTGTGCATGTTGTGCTGCTCAAGAGGCACTTTCTAAACCAGAGAGATGCACGGTTTAAAGGGAAGTACTACATCTTCCAGGACCAGCAAGGGGAGTCTTCCTCCAAAGATGATGCCATTTCTGCAGCTCCTGCTTCAGAACTGCCAAAGCAAGGAATCTTTCAGTCTGGCTGGGTTGAAAACCTTAGAGATGTGCTGGGCTTTGCAACCACACGTAGCACCAGGAGCCTTGGCAGCACCACAGTGCCAAGCAGTGAGCTGAGGCAGGGGAGAGGGGTCCCTCTGGACAGCACGGCTGTGGGAAGTCCTGCAGAGCTTATCCCATGTGAACATGCAAGGACACAGGCTCTGGAAAGAAAAGCTCCTTGTGGGCTGGAGTCTGAGCTGGCAGGGGTTCAGGAAGCTCCAGGCATAGGGACACCTGAGGGAATAATCCCCACTGCAGCACAGGACAACACCTGGGGGCAGAATCCCTCTGTGAGAGAGGATGGTGCTGTGAGTTTTGGTCCTATGCACAGTGCACTTCTGGAAACTCCTTTGCTTGGTGCCTCCCAGAGAGCAGAACCTTTTAGGCAGCCAGCAGGTGTGAGTCTGGAGAGCAGCCAGCCTGTCCTGAACCCCACTCCCAAGCCAAAAGGTCTGGGTCACCTGCAGTTTACCATTAAACCAACAGGCACGGGTCACCTGGACTTGGCTGCACATGCTGAGCCTCTGTCCCCTGGCACAGGACAAAGCCAGGAGGGCACAGGTGCCACCACTCCCAGCCAGCTCAGCACAGCCAGCCTGGAGAAGGATGGAAGCTGTGCCCAGGTGAGTGTCCCAGCTGCTGGCCTCGCCCAGGGCCTGATGCCCAGCCTGAGCAGCCCCTACAATGTGGGTACCAGGGACCATCTGCATCTGCTACCTGAGAGAAGCCAAAGCAGTTTGGGGCATTTGTCCCTGTCTAACCCTGAGCTAGGCACAACTGGCCTCCAACATACAAAGCTCAAGGATGTTTTCCCACCAGGAAGTTTTAGGGGAGCTGCCAGGGGGAGAGCAGTGCTGCATCCCACAGCACCGGGGCTGGCTGTCCATGCTTTGCCAGCAGGGCTGGAGCATCCTCTCACACCTGTGCCTGTCCTAGGGACAGAGACCATCCCTGTGCTGGTGACCCCCACTTCAGTCCCTGCAGACTTTGGCTCTCTGGATTTAATCCCTGAAGCACCTCTTCCTCCACAAGTGGAGTCTGTGTCCATGGTGGCCTCTTTAGCAGCTGCTTTGAATCAGGACCCTGCCAGTCTCAGGCAAAGGGACATCTCCCCAGCAAGCCCAGGAGGACAGGAGATGGTCTTCCCTTCACCACCTTGCCACCCATCAGTAGCCTCTGAACTGGGCCCAGAGGGGTCCTCCAGGTGCCTTGGCCCTGTGCAAAAGGTGATGCTGGGGGAGGCAGATGGCCACGGGGGAGAAACCACAGCCTCTGTGGGCTTGCTGGCCAGGAGTCCCTCCCCAGTCTTTGTCACTGTCCCAGGGCCCAGTGTGGGGCTTACTCAGCCTGAGGGCAGAGTCAGCAGTGGCTCTGGGACGACAGCAGCTTCCCTGTCTGACACCAGAGAGGAGCACGTGGTGCAGCACCAGGACAGTGCTGCTAGTGACAAACCAGCTTCTGTCTCCAACTTTGGGGGATTTAAAATGCAGAGAGCCACAGAAGCTCTGCAAGTGGGTGCAGGACAGAGGACAGCTGCCTCCTTCAGCACCTCTCCTGCACACCCTGACCTGCCTGCAGCTCAGTGGGGAGAAACGCTGCCAAGAGACCACAAGCCTTGGGAGCCCTCTGATGTACCCAGGAGCAGCCAGATGCCAGGAGGACAGCAAGGGGAACATGCTGGTAGGTGTCCCAGCTCTTTGTGTCTTGGCTGAGGGCGTCTTTAGAAGTCAAAATGACTTGGTGGGGGCAAGGGCAAGTCTGTGCCTTCACCTGCAGCCTCCACCTGGCAATCACAACCTGCTCTCTGGGGAGAACTGTGGTGGGCTGACCCTGCCTGGACACCAGGCGCCCTCCAAAGCTGCTCTCAGTCCCCTGCTCAGCAGGGCAGGGAGAGAAAATGTGATTAAAGGCTTGTGAGGTGAGATAAGCACAGGGAGAGATCACTGACTGCCTACCATCATGGGCAAAACAGACTTGACTTGGGGAAATCAGTTTAATTTGTTACCAATCAAATCAGGGTAGGATAATGAGAAATCAACCCAAATCTTAAAAACACCTTCCCCTCACCCCTCCCTTCTTCCCAGGCTCAACTTCACTCCTGGTTTCTCTGCCTCCTGCTCTGTCTCTGGAGGTGCAGGGGGATGGGAAATGGGGCCTGCAGTCAGTTCATCACACCTTGTCTCTGCCACTTCTTCTTCCTCAGGGGAGGACTCCTCACGGGCCTGGCCAGTATTNATGTGTGTATATAATAACCTTTGACTGCATGTTTCTTTTCCATGTTCCTGGCGTGTCAGAGCTGGGCCCTCCCTGGGTAACTGAGTACTTTCCCATCAGGAGCTGCCACCTCATCTTCCGGGATGGGTCTGGCACGTTTTACCTCCCGCTGCACGCTGACATCAAACCCAACATCTGGTGCAACTGGACCATCTGGGCAGGCCCTCAGAAGCACATTGTCATCTACATCCAAGGGTTCCAGGGGAGCAATGGCTGTGCCAGCAACCAGGACAAGATCATCTTCCAGGGGGTATCGTCGAGCGTGGAAACCAAAGTGGTCTTTGCCTGCCACAACAGAGGCACTCTGATCTTTGCCTCACAAGCCACTGAGGTGCAGGTGCTGTTTCTGTCAGGGGGTGGTTCCAGAAGCCATGAATACAGACTTTTTAAAGGACAATATTATGTATTCAGAGACTCTGAAACTGTGGGCTCTTCAACTGATAACACAGCAGCTCCCCAGGAGCCTTTCCAGGAGGTCTCTAAGAAAGAGAGCTGGAGGGCAGTGGTGACCAAAGGTTTATTGTCCATGCTGACAGCTCCTCCAGGCCTACCAGCTGTGCCTGCTGATGGCAGGATCCAGCCTGACACTGGGAGACCAGATGAAGAGGCTCAGTCTGGTGCTAACCTGAGCAATCTTGACCTGAGTGAGCATGGTCAGGATGAAACCAAGCTGGAAAAGAACCTTGAGGACGGTGGCAGCAAGGGCAGAGAAACTGAAGGTGACATGTTGGTGGAGCCAGCTCCAGCTGGGCAAGGCACTGGGAGTAAAGCTGAGCCACGTGCCTCAGAGCTGACCGAGGGGGACACAGAGCCAGGGACTGCTCTGGTCACCAGGGTCCCGTGTCACCCAGCTGGTGCCCCTTGCTCAGAGATGCCCAGCAGCAGTGCAGGTGTCTCTGACACATCACCTGCCCTGGGTCAGGACAGTGACAGCCCCTCAGAAGTGGCAGCTGCTGCACATCACACACAGACACCAGTGCTGGCAGAGCCACCGCTGAACACCAGCATGAATCCACCTCTCTACCCCTCTCCTGGTGTGACTGCTGCTGATGTGGTGTCCCCGGGAGGAAGGACTGAAGACCTTTTTGGTAAGGTGGTTTTTGGGTTATTAGTGGCTGAACTGATGCCTGACCATGTGCAGTATCCACCTCCAGTGATGCAGCACTCTCTTAAAAGGTTTTATTTGTGGACATGGCTGTTAGCCTCAGCTGGGTGTGTGGTCCCACTCTTGACTCCTGTATCCAAGGAGAGAGGCACTTGAGAAGACACAGGATTATCTGTTGTAATGTGGGCATCTGTGGGATTATGCTGCTTCTAACAGGGACAAACTGGTTTCCAATCCAAGGGTTTTGAGCTATCCATGGAGGAGCCAGCCTCCCAGCTGTGACTTCAGCCCCAAAACAGGCTGGGAATGCTCATCTTGGTTTTAAACAGCCCTGTCTTGCATTGATTGCTCTGTAGCCTGTCACAGTGCTCCCAGACATAATCACTGAGTTTGAGCTCCAGAAGCTGGAGAGGGGTTAAAAAAGTCCTTTGCCTCTTAAGAAAGTTCAGGGGTTGATGGTAGACCCCTGACACAGCAATATTTAGCTACTGATATGTTTTAATTTCTGCCTGAAAGGAGAAGATATTTTAAATTGCTGTTTCCCTGCCTCCAAACTGTTCTTGCCCCTCCACTGCAGATTTTACTCAGATTTTTTGCATTTACTGGCGTGTAATGCACAAGCCGTGTTGCTCCACTGGGATCCAAGGCAGCTCTGGTGGGTTCACAGGGATAATACTTCACCTGCTTCCAGAAATGGAAATGGGGTTTATTGGGGTTATTCCTTTCTAAAGAACACTTTCCACTGCAGAGGAGAATGCATCCAGAGCTTGATACTTAATTTCCATATGGAGAACAGAGAAAGGACCTGGCACATGGCAGTCTTTTTGCAAAGTGACACACACCTAATGTACTTTCCCTCCCCCATTACTGCTACATCAGTGACAGCAGCCTGATGCTTTCCCTTGCTTTGGCAGATCTGATATCATCTGTGGAGAATGACACAGGACTGCAATCCCAGCACCATCCTGGAGGTGAGCTGTGCAGAGATAAGCACGTCTAAAAACTGCCCTGAGCTCAGGGAGCTGACTGAGGCTGGGCTGGACATCACCTGCTCATTACACTGAGAAAGTGAGAGCTGTTTCTGAGTAGTAACCACTTTGAAGGTGTTATTTTTGAAGAAACCACTGCATTCCCACTTGTTGTACTTTGCTCACTTTATATCTCCCTTGGACGAACCTGAGTTCAGGTGCTAACCCTGACATAAATGCTGGCTTGTTTGAGTCCAAGCACTGCTTGTTGGCTATTTAAATAAGGTTTTTCTAAGATGAATGAAGGTCAATGGACCTCAGTTCCTCCAACATATTCCAATGGATGTCCTGTGACTATCAGGATCAGGAACCTGCTGAAATCCTGTTCCTCCAACCAGGGAGAGAAGCAAAACCCTCCTATGTGGGAGCATGAGCAACTAAACAATATAAATTATAATAAATGCAGGGCTTGTATGGCCCAGCAAGCCACAGAAACAGCTTGCAGAAAGGAATCAATACAGAAGGAGCCTGAGCTCTGAACAGGGGAAATATTGATGAACAAATAGGTTTTAAACAGCAGACTGGCAAATCTGTGCCAGCCTGGATTCCAAGAGAAATGGGCTTTTAGGCTCCATCACTAATTATGACAATCCCTTTGGGAAACAGAATAGCCAAAGGCATGTGTATGTGATTGGATATGTACTGCTTCTTTGTGTAAGTTTGTCACTGAAAAATCAATTCTAGTGTTCATCAACAAGCATTAACCAAGGTTTGTTTTCACCTGTTACTCAACAACTTGCTCTGCCTGATGCAGAGCCCCTGGGAACACCCACGTGGCACTGACCTGCACAAGCATGGTACTGTTCTAGTGCTGATGTTTCAGGGCCAACTCACTTAAGGAGCCTGCTTGTGTTATGTGCATTCCAACATGCCAGGATCTTGTGTCTTCTGGTAGATGTGCTGTTTGAAGTCACTGTTGAAATCAAACCCGAGGTCTGGATTCCTCCCAGTGGAAGTGAGTTCCAAAAGGATCTCCTTGAATCTCTGAAGAAACATGTAAGTCTGGGGATAGGGAGGTGGAGAAAAACAGCTGGGATGTCCCAAATCTTCACGTAGAAGAGACTGTGCTGTGCTTTTGTGTTTGGGGGAGCTGACCTGGAGCTAAGCAGACGGGAACAAGTAGTGTTCTTCTACAGAAAGGGCTCAGAGCTGTGGGATATGGCACATCTTCTTCATCCCAGGTGGTTTGTGAACGGGGAGAGCAAGATGGGGAGGTAGGGTGAGAAGCTGTTTGCTGTCATACTCCTGCTTGTCGAAAATCAAATCAGCGCTGGTCACTGTTCCTTTGCAGATCCAGAAGAACCTGAATCTTTCTGCCAACAGAGTCAGTGAAATAAAGTTAAAGGATGCCAAAAGGTAGGGTTAATGCTGTATTGCTGGCTTGGCAGGTGATGGATATAACATGTAATATTTCTTGGATTAGCAGTGTCTTGGCTTCTCATTGTCCTTCCCCAGGAAGAGATGTCTTTTCTCCTCTTCCTTGATAAGTAATTTGTCCTGAAAGTAGGAAAAAAAATTTGTTTTCTAGAGGACAGATGGTGAAAATCTATGTTTAGTGATACCTGGGGCCTATGTAGGTCTAAGATGGATTTAAACTCTGGAGGAAAATGAGGATATTCTCACCTGCCACAGTGCCTGCTGGAGAAAGCTGGGAGCTGTCAGCAAGGTCCCTGCTTACCTGGCAGAGGCTGATCTGGGACTGCAGATTGCCACTGCAGTTCACTTTACAGAAATATCTAGTCATTTTGATGCCTTAGGTTTTAACTTTTATGTTTTTCAAATCCTGTACTGCCCAGTGTGTAACTCTGAAGTTTCTTGTAGCCTGTTCATTTCTGCTCTCTCCTGCTAACTAGACATAACAAAACCTCTCTGGGCCTGCTCTCCAAGGACACCCAGACCATCCTGGACCCAAAAAGTATAAACCAAAAGCCTTTGAGAGGGGGGCAAGCTGAGGGGAATTACATCATTAACTAAAGCTTTAATTGGAGAATTTAACCCTGAACTGAGGTTCTCTTTGCTGAGATGCAAATGAACCAAACNTCATGCAGCCTCTCACAGGGGCTCAGCTCCAGCTGTAGTGTGGATCTGTGGCTACAGGGGCTGAAACTACAGAAATCTTGTAGCAGGAGAGGGTCTGAAATGTCCCCTCTCCCGTGGCAATTTGCAGTGCTCTAAGAAGTCTGATGTATAATATAATATAAAATGTAATATTATATATATATATATATATATATAATGTGTGTATATAATANAGCCTAGCTCCAGATGAGGAGCCATTCCTGGGCTTTCCTTTTCCCCTGGTCCAAGTGCAAAGCTGCCTCTTGGCACAGACGATCTTTGCAGCACCACGATCCCATGCCAGGGGTAGAAGGTCTAAGAGGGCTGTCAGAGCTGTGCCTGCAGTGATATTTTCCCCCTGCCTCACCCTGGGCTCTCCCCTGCTTGCAGGACAAGTGATGCCAACCTGCTGCTCACCTTCTGGCTGCACCTGGAGCCGGAGGAGAGGAACGTGTCTCTGCTGCTGCGCTCCCAGCTGGAGGGTCTGCTTGGCACCTCGGTGGGCGTGGAGAAGCTGCAGCTTGTCTCGCTGTTTGTGGAAGGTGGGTGCTTCACTTTATTTTTCTCTTTCCTGGGATAAACCCTTTTATGCCAAGCCTGACGTGGCTTGGGGCGTCTGTTCCCAGACGTGAACGAGTGCCAGGCTGGGGTTGGCCTCTGCGGGGAGGAGGCAGAGTGCTTCAATGGCGTGGGCACCTACCTGTGCCGCTGCAAGAAGGACTACGAGGATCTCTCTCCCACCAAGTCCGGCACCCTCTGCGTCCGCACCCCCCGATCAGGTAGAGGATGGAACTGCAGCTCTGCTCCCTCCTGCAGCCCGGTGCTTTCCCGGCGGGCGTGTTGGGCGAGTGGTTTGTGCAGCAGCAGCAGCACCTGGAGTGAGCACACCAGGCCCAGGGGCTCCCTCCTAGCCCGGGGTCCTGCGCCTCTGCTGATGTGCGATGTCACTGGGGTGGTGGCTTGGTGTCCCTGGTGTGGCAAGGATGGGGCAATTACGCCTTTGGAAGGCAGCTCCCAGCTGGAGCTGATAACCTCTCCATGAGTCTTGGCCTCCCTGCCCCCGTCTGCTGCTTTCCCTGCATCAGGGTTACACCTTGGCACACGTGAGCCTTTAAGCCATAAGCAAAGTGTGGCCAAGGGTGATTGATGAGCTGCCTGTGCTGTAACTGATGTGATCAGCAAACCTGGCGGCTCCTGGGAGTGCCCTGTGTTCTCCTGTCACTCTGTGTAGATCTCGGTGAGAAGGACACTGATGTTCCTGGTGTTTGCCCCAGAGCTCCCCTGGTGTATTTGACACAAGGCTGAGCCCATGGCACGTGGTGCTTGACTATAATCAGAGGTGACTAATCCAATCTTGCAGAGTAATGGGGCCTTACAGGCTGAAAACCAGCAATATTTTGCAATATGTGCTCCAAACAATGCTGCTGCTTTACCAAAACTACTTTAACACCCCTGCAGTAGCTTAAACCTTAATGTGAGCTTATAGCCAAGTATAATTTCTCACCCATCCTACCAACTCCAGCTTAATTAATCAGCCATTTGTGCAGTCTAAGTCTGTACAGATCAGCTGGTTATTGTTACATTCTGATATAGATAACTTTATAAATCCATCTTTATCTGTTGGGCCATGGAGAGGGTCCCTCCAGGCCTGGATGGGAACAGCAGCAGATCTTTCAGTCTCCGTGTAGCTGCACGTGGGTTTGGCAATGGCTTTGCTCTCTCGGGGCTCTTCTGGGATGGCACCATCGCTGTGCTGCTGCTGCAGGCTGGCTCCTGGTCTAAGTATTTCCCTGGGATGGAAGCTTGGCAGAGATGCTCTGGCCTGGAGCCAGGTGTGAGGGCTTCTGGAGAGCAGTAGGAGCAATTTCTGGGGGAGGTGTGGGGCTGTGCTTTGTGAGCACAGTGGGGTCCCCGGGGCAGCGGGCACTGGGATGAGGCCGTGGCCTTTCTCTTGCAGGGATCAGCACCTTCCTCCGCCATGCTGACATGCTGGTGGGCGCAGCCCTCGTGGCCGGCCTGGTGATGCTGGTGGCCTTTGGTGTCCTCTGTGTCATGGCCCTGTGGGGACGGCCCCCCAGGAGGAGCCCCAGGCCTGAGGAGCCACCGGGGAGGGCCGTGGAGGAGCCAGCCATGGAGCTGCATGACCTGGGGGAGTGCCTGCGCCTCGACCCCTTCCAGCTGAAGCTGCGGGCCAGGCCCCCCGAGTGGCTCTGGAGCATCCGTGCCCACCCTGGCCAGGCAGGACGGGTGTCCCCAGAGCAGCTCTGAGCGGGTCCCCCCCAGACCGTGTGGCCTCAGTGACCTGTGCACTCACTCACTCCTGCATTTCCCAGGGTTTCTGACACAACCCCTGGCTGTGCCAACCCTTCTGCTGTGTTTTATGGACCGTGAATATCCCACGACAGTGTTCCTCATGTTGTAATTTAATTTTTTTTAATGCTTGCTCAGCTTGGGGAACAAAATGTTTGCTCCACACCGCTGTACATCTGCTGATTTACCCTGCTCGAGATCTGTACTGGAAAATTAAACACTTGTTTGGTTTTTTTTTAAGGAAAAAGGAAATAAGATGTCTTGGTTCTTCATACAAAATTAAAAATTATTCTGCATCCTGCTCAGTGCTGCCTGCTTTCTCCCACCCCTAAAGCAGAGCTGTATGAGACAGTCCTGGCATGATCTGAGGGATGTTTTCTAGCAGCCTGGCTGAGAAACACCTCCAGAACTTGACTTAATGGTTTGGTGAGAAACCTGGGCAGGTTATGGCAAGTGGGGCCCCACTCACTGAACGATAGGTACAGCATTTTTGGTGCTTGCATGGATGCTGGCTGCAAAAACCACCACCAACCACCACCCCATCGCTCCTGGCTGGATGTAAAGCACAGCTGCCTTCCCAGCCTGAGCTACAGCTGGAGCCTGGTAACTTCTCTATTTGTCTTTCTGAGGGGGCTTTCTATCGGAATTCCCCGTTTTCTCGGGAAGAAGCGTTGAATGGTGCGGTGGCAGATGCCCCACTGGAGGGAGCTGTCTGCCACCAAAAGCCCTGGAAGGGCGCTGGCTGCAGCTGCCCGGGAGATGCTCCCAGAGCTGGGGCACGGCCGGGGCTGGGTGGTGCCCCTGGGTGAAACAGGACCAGCCAGTGCGGCTCCGGAGCGCTCTCCCAGCGCTAGTTGAGCAGCTTTGGGCAAGATCTGCTGTGATGGTGTGTGCTGAATGGAGAGGATTACACATGGAATATGCCCAGCGCAGGGTTTGCCCTCCAGGGTCGGCTTAGAAAGAGCTGGAAGTGGCCCTGCTGTGTTTCTCTGCAGGTGAGGCAGGCATAAACTGGTGGAGAAGTCAAAAGGGGACCTGGGGTCTTCCCCTAGGGATAAGTCTTTTCCATCAGAAAAAAAAAAAAGAAAAAAAAAAAAGAGAGAGAGAGAGAGAAAAAGGGGGCAGTTCCATTCTCTGAGCCGTTGAATTGGTGAAGAAGCAACATTTGCACTGTGGAGGGGGATTCGCCAAAGGAGTGATTGGCAAGATTCAGCACAGATTGAGGCACCGTAAATGCCAGTGTTGTGGGAACCAGGTGAGAGCATGTTGTTCGCACTGAGGTGGTAAAGAAACAAACATCCCCCGTGCTTGGCTGGCAGCGGCCGTGCCCCTCTGGTGCTGCTGCTGCTCTCCAGGAGCAGGCTCAGCCGAATGGGCTGATGCCGACGGGGCTCTTCTGCCTGCAGGGATCCGTGGGGCAGAGCCGACACCTCCCTGCACACGCTCCCCCAGCAGCAGCTCTCCTCAGCACTGTTTAGTGCCGTCCAGCTTTGGGTACTGAAACAGAGAAAAATGGATCTCCCAAAGACATCCTGATCGCTGCTTCCTTTGATGTACGTGGAGCAATCAGCTCTCACCAACCATTTTCTATGCATGGCTTTCAAAGTATTTTGTAAATAGCAGAGAATTAAATGCAAACATCTCCCTAGGAGGCAGATAAAGGTGAGTGTAATTTTCCATTGTAAAGAGAAGGAAACCATTAATGCGTTTGCACAGAGTGCGCTCGTTTCCTCGCTGAGATCAAAGAAAAGCAGCAGGGGCTAAAATAATACTGTCATTGTCTTGGCCTTGGATTTGGTCAGTCACCATCTCCCCTTTTCCCTCCCTGGATCCACAAAGGGAGGCTCTTCAGGTTGCTAACTCTGCTCTCTCCCAGTTATGTACGGTTTGGGTCCCAAAGCCAAGCAACTGATGAGCAGATGGATGCTTCTGCTTTTATTTCCAGGAGCAAGATGAGCCTCACACGGTGCTCCTCTGTTGGAAGCCATCTCCTTTAATACAGCTGTAGCCTGCTCTGTAGCCCAGGCATGAGGCTCCCATTGGATCATCTTTCCCTTCAGCTTTTCCTCCAGACAGAATGTCCTGCTGATGCTCCTGTGCTGGCACAAGGGACACAGGAAAGCCTGGAGCAATGTGCCTGGGCAGGGCTTTCTGCAGCCAAACCCACCACAGCAGCAGGTCCATCTGGGCTCTGGGGGATGCAGGAGGTGGAGATTGAGTGCTGCCTCCCTCCTTATCGGGTGTGAAGTGACATCACCTGCCCGTCATGGCTGTGCCAGGGAGAGATGTCAGGCTTTTATTGGAAGCATCTGAGGTGTGTGTGTGAAACAGCAGGACAGAGCCAGACAGCAAGCTTATCATGAGTAGTAAGTATTAGGGTTTTTCCTGTTACAAAAATCCACCATTTCAGTCCTAAACAGTGTTGCTTTTTATTTTCCACTATGTCCAAAAGAGCTGCATGCAGCCCTGTTTTGCCTTGTGAACACCAGGCTGGCTTTAGGAACAGCCTATCCCTCCTTTCCTGCTCTCCCAGTTGAACTGAGAGAGGCTGACTTCCAAGAATGCCAGGATGGGTCAGGTTGGAAGGGACCACCGTGGGTCATCTGGCCCAACCTCCCTGCTCAAGCAGGGTCATCGCAGAGGACGTGGTACAGCAGCATGGTGTCCAAATGGTTCTTGGATATCCCCAGTGAGGGAGGCTCCACAGCCTCTCTGGGCAACCTGTCCCAGTGCTCGGGCTCTGCACAGTAAGGAACCTCTTCCTCATGGTCAGGTGGAACTTCCCGTGCCTCCGTTCCTGCCCGGTGCCTCTTGTCCCATTGCCCGGCACCGCCGAGCAGAGCCCGGTCCGTGCTCTGAGCCCTCCCTGCAGCCACTGACAGCCATGGATGAGGTTCCCTGGGAGCCCTCCCTGCAGCCACTGACAGCCATGGATGAGGTTCCCTCTCAGTGTCTCTTCTCCAGCCCGAACAGGCCCAGCTCCCTCAGCCTTTCCTCAGAAGGGAGGTGCTCCAGGCCCTTCATCATTTGTCACCCTCTGCTGGACCCGCTCCAGGAGCTCCACATCCCTCTTGTCCTGAGGAGCCCAGAACTGGACACAGCACTCCAGATGTGCCTCACCAGGGCTGGGCAGAGGGGCAGGATCACCTCCCTGACCAGCTGGCAATGCAGTTCCTAATGCAGCCCAGGATCCCACTGGGAATGTGCCACAAGGGCACTGCTGGCCCATGGACAGCTTGGTGTCCACCAGCACCCCCAGGTCCTCCTCCCAGAGCTGCTTCCCAGCAGGTCACCCCCAGCCTGTGCTGGTGCCTGGGGTAGCTCCTCCCCAGGTGCAGGACCCTGCCCTTGCCCTTGCTGAACTTCAGGAGGTTCTTCCCTGCCCCTCTCTCCAGCCTGCTGAGCTCCCTCTGATGGGCTCACAGCACTCTGGGGTATCAGCCACTGCTCCCAGCTCTGTGTCACCAGCGAACTGGCTGAGCAGGCATCTGTCCCAAACTTCCTTCCCTCTGCTGCAGGTCAGGGTATTGGCATCTGCTCTTCTCTCTCATCTGCAGTGGAATGAATTAATAGACAATAAAACAAGACAAATTTGCTGGATCTGTAAATGTGAATTTGGTCAATCCAGAGATTGACTGAAAGTTGTGCTGCTTCTGACATCCAAAATGAATTTGTCACCTCACCGTGCAGCACTCGGCTTGCTCACAGCCCTTGGCTATATGAAATGACACAGTCTGATGATCTATGGGCCACCACAAATGATTTTTTTCTTTTCAGCAGGAACTGTTCTCCATTATTGTTGTGTGACTGAGGAGCGTGCAGAGGTTTCAGAGGGTCCAGGATTTATTGGAGATTGGGACATGCCCTAGGAACTGCAGGGGAGGAACAGTATTTGAACATCAGCTGATTTTTCTTTTTAAGACATTTACTAAGCCTGGTTGAACACATTCTTCCCAAATCCTTCAAGTTCATCTGTCTGGGTTTTTCCCTGGGTTTTGAAGCAGGTAGTGGAAGCCTCATCTGGCCACAGAGCACTGTCCAGAGCACTTGGACACGAACCATCAATCTAGGGCAGAAGACGTGGAGGCAGTTCCTTTTGGGACACCCCTTGTTCTGTTTGCACCCACTTTATCAGAAAAGCCATGAAAAATGGGAGACATCCAACGTGTGGTGGCCATGGCTGGTACCTTAACCTGAGCAGTGAAAGCTCCAGATAATGTGTGGGGAGAATCGCTGCCAAGGGAGATGCTGGACATGAGTTTGGTTTTCTTTCCCACAACCAGGAAAGAGCTGAGGAAGGGATGTGGGTGCTCACAGCCCACTGGGACACCACTCGTGTGCCTTTGCTGCCCATGAGTGTCTCTGCCAGTTGGTAGAGGCTGGGGTACTGCCGAGGTCATTGCCATGCTGAGGGTCACCTCCAGAGGCTCAGATGTGCTTGTGTGAAGTGGTGGGTTTAGGAGAACACTCCAGCTGAGCACTGGCACAGGCTACTGGAGTGAAAATGTGGGAGTGTGGCTTCATGCTGTGGTTTGAATGGCACTAGGCTGTAATATAACCACAAACCAGGGACAACCACGCCTGGAGAAAGTGGGTTTTGCCTTATCAGCTCAAGTGCAGAAAATTTTAGTGGTATTTTGCTGACTGGCTGATGATCTTCTCTCAATGAGTGACTGTGATTAAGTGCAGATGTATCTGTGAGAGCTCCAAATTAATGAGGCAGAGCAGAGAAATGAGGCCTGGAGACGGCATTTTTCTTCTAGCCTGGTCTAAAAGCCTCTTCTGTATCCCAGAGGATGCAGCTGCAGCTCCCTGCCTACCCTGTGGGTATCACCTGAGAGTTTGATGTCTCTGCTGGAGCTGCTGCTGGGCACACAGTGATCACCTGCAGGTGTGTGTGCATGCAAGCAGGGGCTCTGCAGGGCTGGAGGCTTCTGGGGGGTGAGGAGCACAGTTTGAATAGTCATAGTTCCTGGAGGGAGGCAGCACAGACTGTGAATTGGGTCTGTTCCCAGGGCATCTTAACTCACGAGTGATTAGCTGTTAATTAATATGCAATAAGTTACTTAATAAATGAGTATTCTGCACAGCACCTCTTGTACTACGTGACATCAGCTAAACTGTGTGAAATACATGTAATTACTGCCACAGAAATGTAATCATAGCTCTCCCCCACCCCTAAATTCTTGTGTGCCTGTCAGCCATGGCATGGGCACTTGGACCAGGGCGGTGCTCAGCAGTGCCACCGTGCACCACCAGCCACTCTGCCACTCACTTCCAAGCCTGCTTTCAGTTTTCCAATGAAGGCCAGGATTCAACCTACAAGAGGCAAAAAAAATCCCTCCTCACTTGTGCATCACCTGTGTCTCAGTGTCAGGCTTAAAAGCACCCTAAGGATAACGTTGAGCTCTCATAGTTTGCCTTAAAAGAGAATATTTAAAAAAATCCTACTACACACACTGATTTCATCTCAGTTTTGTTTATAAATGTTTCTGCTTTATAAGGCTTTAACAGTTAAAACCCCAAGGAAGGGTGCATTCTCCTGCTGGAGTACTTCAGTCCAAAATGTTTTTGCAGTGACCTAACTTTGTTTGTGGCCCTGAAGAGGGAGAGAGGTGGAGTCTCTTAACTGAGATCATCAAAATATTTGTGCTGGTATGTGCATTTTAGACCTGCCCTTAAAATTATTCAACTTAGCTGTGCTTTAATTTGTTTTGGGCCTTTGAACTTTAATTTTTTCCCCTAGTTCTTGCTGGTGTGACATGTGCCAGTGTCTGTGGGGGTCTGTAATTGCAAATTTGGGTATTTTCAGCTGCTTTTTGGAAAATGCTGTGGTCCAGGCTTGCTCAGAGGTGGAAGGAGAAATAGGGATGGAGAAAAATATCTGCATGGGGCTGAGTAAGTGCAACAGTTTGAACTTAATCAGCCAAAATGGCTCTCTTAGGAGTGAGCTGCACATGTGAAAGATATATTGCAGTAAAGTCGTGCTTGATTATGCCAAAAAAAGTGGAATAGCAGGAAGCTATCAAGAAGGATAACAAGCACTGGATATTACAATGGGGATTTCTCACATTGCTAGCAATAGGAAAAGCTGCCCTGCCCCTCTGCTGGCTGAAAAACACCATAGAAGATATTTTCCAAATTTTTTCCCCCTCTAAAGGGATCCAGGCAACAGCATCCATGTGCATGCTGCTGTCAGCAAAGCTGGTTTTTCAGCAAAGCCATTTTTCTTAATTTCCAGCTCCTGCTGCTGCAGCAGCAGACAAACCAAACTGTGAGCAGTCCCTGAACACAGCCCCAACAAGCACCATTTATGTGTCTGACCCATCAAAGCCACACAGAAGGGAGAGCAGGACCAAACTGCATGTCAGAAAGCCAACAGAGTGTTGATGGTGTACAGTAAATGGGTGGTAAATAACAGGACTGTCACTGCAAGGCTGCTGCTTGTGCCTGTTCTGCATACAAACAGCATCAGGATTTCTGCAGGGCTGAGCCACACATGCCTGGAAAAGTGCCTGGCTCCCATAAAGTATGGGAAGATCTGTGTTCTGGATGTCCTTCCTACAGGGTGGTGATCTGATGACACAGGATGGGCAGCACCATATCATGTATGGAGTAAGCAGGACTG
Source organism: Rhipidura dahli (assembly GCA_013399225.1). Classification (NCBI taxonomy): domain Eukaryota; kingdom Metazoa; phylum Chordata; class Aves; order Passeriformes; family Rhipiduridae; genus Rhipidura; species Rhipidura dahli. The sequence goes on from VXAC01003344.1 coordinate 25,606, forward strand.
GCTAAAATCTTTCAGCTTTGGAGGAGAAGGGTCCCTCAACCCCCAGACCCAGGACAAGACCTGTTCACTTGCTGACTTTCAGCAGCACTAAAAACAAAGCAAGAAAATGCCTTAAAGAACTGCAAAACTTCTCTGAACANAAGGGTAAGAAATTATTATTTTATTTCTACAAGCCCAAACAGTTTATTCAGCAGGGCAAGGGGCAGAGTTCTTGCCTGAAAGAGGTGGGGGTCGGTCCCTTTTCCCAGGTAACAAGTGCTAGGACAAGAGGAAACAGCCTCAAGTTGTACCAGGGGAGGTTCAGATTGGATATTAGGGCAAATCTCTTCACTGAGAGGGTGGCCTGGCAGTGGAACAGGCTGCCCAGGACAGTGGTGGAGCCATTGTCCCTGGGAATGTTCAAAACCTGTGCAGATGTGGTGCCCAGGGACACAGGTTAGTGCTGGGTTATCAGCTGGACTCGATGATCTCAGAGGTCTTTTCCAATCTCAGTGGTTCTGTGACTCTGTAATTGAAAGCTGTCCTGAGAAATGCAAACTCAAGCAAACATGTCCCATCCTACTCACACCTGTTGGGTTGCTTTCTTGCAGGTGATGTTTAGAAACAAAGTACTCTTTCACTGCATCCTCCCCAGATGATTTTCCTTGGTTGGGTTTTTATTCTTATTATCCAATCTCTGTTATCACTGTAATATTTCATGCTCCTGCAAAAAAAAAAAAAAAAAAAACCAAAAAAAAACCCAACAAAAACATATTCAAGAACAAAGCAACACAGAGCTTTTCTTCATTCCAGTCTTTTGTGTCCGAAGGGCTGTCCTGAACTCAATAACTGAGCTTTTATTGTGTCACATTTCACTGTCCCTGACTGCAGCCAGCTTGGCTAATCCTCTTGCTGCTGCCTTATCAGTATTGCCCTAAAAAAGACATTGTCCTTTTATTATCACCTTGACACCCACTCCTGAGTGCCTGGCAGGGTTTGAGAGTTTAATTTTTTTTTTTAATGCAGTTTTACTTGGGAAAAAGAAGCATCTTCAAAATTTTTCCCCACCCCATGGTTTTATCCATGATTTTTTTACCATGATGAATAATTTGGGAATTAAAAAGAAAAAAAAAAAGAAAGAAAAAAGGAGTGAGATTCAGGTTTCTCCAGGATTTTCAAAATGCAAGTGTTCAAAGACTTGCTGTTCACCTACTCCTGGCTGCTTTATAAAAGGAAGATTTTTTGCATTTCTGGTTGTGGTAAGAATTTGCTTCAAATTGAGGTGTTTTAAAAGCAAACAACAACAACAACAAATCAGAGTGCTTTAGCTATATATTTTAATTGTTGGCTTTTACATTAACACCCTGCACAAGACACTCACGTATCTTAGCCTCACAAGTCTTAATGCTGTGATAAATTTTATGTTTCCTGTGAGAAAGGCCACAGGGCCAAAGGCAAAACAAAGAGAGGAGAGATGTCCATGCTAAAATCCTTTCTGTGATTCAAACAGGAGCTCAGGCACACTGACAGGCAGGAATCACTCTGGACTGGCACAGGCAGTGGCTGCATGGGCTGAGAGGCTCTGTTCAAAGCTCAGCAGTGCAAGTGGTTAGGAACAGGTATGTCTGGTATTCTTCTCACCTTCATGAATTCAGCTGATGTTGTGTGTTCAATACACTGAGAGTGTGGTAACTAAAGGCTGCTCAGGCATTTTTTCTCTATTATTTTACCTGGGAACAGCATGGGCCCACCAGTGTGAATATAGAAGGGTCTTTGCTGTCCCTTAAAGAATAACAGTGCCTTATTTCACAGACTGCAGGAGCTCCTGCCCTAATACTAGATGTTCAAGGCAGCTCTCAAGGAAGTCATTAATACTTCCCAAATTCACCAGGGAAGCCACAGGCCTTGGCACGGCTGTGCTTGCAGCTACCTGCCAGATTTGTTCATTTCTGTCTACAGTTTCTCTGTTGTGCTCATGTCCCTTGGCCAGTAAATGCTTCCCAGGGACTGTGTTACTTTTGAACCTCCAACCATCTGAAGAAGAAAAAGTGCTTTTTTTTCCATAAGAAACTGCAAAGGTTGCATGTATTTAATGAATGTGGAACTGTGTGCTTTAGGCTGCTGCTTAGCTGGGGGAATAACATTTCTGCTGTATCCCTGAAGATTTCCAGCTAGTAAATTTTCACATTTATTTTCTTTTAATAAATTCTCTCCTTCGTGTACCCAGGGGCAACTTTGGTGGCACCAGTCATCAACATACATGTTTTCTGTCAGTGTTACACTTCTTGAACCTACTTATGCCATTAAAGTTTAAATTCTTCTTGCTCTTATCAGCTGACCCTTACATAAGGCTTTGCCTGCCTCCTATAGCAAACTTCTTTATTACCTTTATTTGAAGCACTGAACAAAGTTCTTTTTAATTGTTGCTATCTGACCTTTTTCCTGGAGAAACAATATCTGTTTTTCAAAATAAATGATCTCTGCAGCCTTTCCCAGCTATTGGCCGTCTTATCAGACCATGTAATGATGTCAATTCTGCCTGCTTCATCAACTATTTAAAGATTCACTCCAAGCCCAGTCCAGTTTATAAGAGCCAAAGGCAAGAGTGAAATGTATGATCTCATTCCTCTGGGTGCAATTCTTGCAGAAATTGTGAAGAGTGAGCTGTTGATATGGAAAGGTTAATTCTGTACCCCCTTTTTTATCAATTGTCTGTTTTCTATCAAATCTATGTCTTATCTCATGTCTGCTTTGTCAGATCTGCTTAAGTAAGGTATACATTTGAAGCCTCTTCTAAATTTAATTTCTCCTTCTTGAAACTTTTGCAACTATTAGAAAAAGAGAAATCCTTTTACAAAGTCGATTTTAGACAAGAGACACAGGCCAAGTTCAGGTATTAACTGTTTGCCAACTATGCCCTTGATCACAAAATACTCCTCTCATCTTCAAATTGATCAGTAACCTAAAATAGACCATTTTAAGATAATGTGCCTATTCCTATTTATTTTATTCAGTTAAAGGAAATAAGTTGGTACAAATTTCCCTTAAAATTGGCTGTTGGCCTTTCCTGACAGTAAACTTCACACAATAAAATAACTGATTTCTGTTCCTAGGCTTTAGCCACTCAAATATCTTGATTGTGAAGGGAGAGCTGCTGGTAGCTATCTAGAGCATCAAAAAATACATTTTGGGGGTTTCTTGGCACAAACTGCAGTGTGGTAGAAAGCCACTGTTGTACAGCTTGTATTCGGAACTGTCTGGATGCTGCTCAGTGAACTCCCACATGTTTCCAGCAGTTTTGAGTTCTTTCTTTTTACTTTGGTTTCCATCTATTCTGTAGAGGTGAGGAAAACCATCAACCCCCCTCACTGCCCAAATACTTGCTCTGCTGAACCTTAAATTCTCATGTTCTACTTGCATATTTTTTTCCTGCTTGCTTGATGTCCCACCACTTCTTGTGAAATTTGGAAACTGAAGGAAAGTTTTGTTGTAATTCTCCATCTGTTTTTGTTCTCCTGAGCATTACTGTAATTTTATTCTCTTGTCTCTGGTGCACAAGGAGCAAAAAGCTCATGGGAGAGCTGCAGCTGTAGGCACCGTGCATTTTAGGCGCTTGCAAGCTTTGTCCACTGGAAGTAATGACAGTAATGGTGAAATTAAAACCAGTAACTATGAAATTAAAAATGGACTAGCAGATCTGTTAGGAAGCCTGAGCAGAGAGAATGCAGAGATCTTGTGTTTATCAAATATGTTGCTGGAGATTTACCTCACAGGCTGGTTTCTACGTTTAGCATTTCCAGGCAACTCTACTTCTAACAGTGTTTTCCTCAATTCTATTTCCCCCTCCTCCTTCCCACCTCCCAAGAGCTGTGTGTCCTTGTGTCTTTGGCTCCAGTTGTCTTGCATGGCAATTTGATCTTCCAAATGCATCATTTCCTTATCACTACAGGCAAGGATTTTGAGTTACATCTCATGGCCTTAGCCTGGAGGCCAGTTCCTTGTTGGTTTATGGTCGACTTTTTCAGCTTCGTGTTATATTTCATGTACTCAGGGTTAAAAACCTTCCTTCAGCCCTGTTTTTTAGCACTCTCCAACTTTGTAACTGTGGCTGACATTAAAAATGCCCAATGTTCCCCCTTGCATCAGTCAAGAATGTTTTGACAAGGATTTTCTAGTGCTGAAGAAGTATTTTTGAGATGATGTAACTTCTGCTTAAACCTCACTGTCTCCCTCTCAGGCTCTGATTACAGGGCTCTGAATGTTTTATATTAACTGTAAAAGATGCTCTCAGAAACACTTAGAGAAATCCTTTCTGTGTAAAAGGCAATCCAAGATGGTAGTTTGCTTAAAAACTAAGGGGCATGTGCTCTGATAACATATGCTTTATGATAATAAAATGAAGAAGGAAACTTGGTGCAATTAATTGTCCCATTCACTCATGGATTGAAAGGAAAATTTTGGTAAAAGCATTTTTACCATTTTGGTAAAAACAAAAGCTAGTGACTTTTTAAACTTGGGTTCTATAAGCTTTAAACATTCAACAGCTTTAAGCATAATGTGCCTTTTTCATGCTAGACTCATTTTATTTCCAATCCTCTGAGCACTTTGGATGCCAGCTCTCAACTGGCAACTCTCAAAACTGACAACTCTTGCCCTGCTTAAAGGACTCAAAGGATTCAGATGAAAAATTTATTTTAACGCTTGATCTCCACCACTCCTTGACAGAAAAAGTGAACTTTTAGCCATTACCAGAACTGCAGAAGACAGTCTAGAATTTAATACACATAACAGGAATGAGAGAACCTCGGTATATGCCTTGGCTTGGGAAAAACAGGTTCTGCGTTTCAGTGACATAAACCCTTTTTTTTTAATGGCTATAATTTTGTTACTGTTCTGTTTGGGAAAATTGCACCACTCTGACTTGATAGTTAAAACTGTTACTAAGCCAAAGGAGATGAGCATAAGAGTTTTGTGGAATGAACACCTTTGAAGTGACATCCCTAGTACAGCAGTAAGGAATTTCTAAGTGCTGGAATTACCTGGAAGACCATCTCTGAAAACGTAGCCTTTGCATATGAGGCTTTTTTTGAACCTCAAGATCTCCTGGGGTTTTTGTTTAGGGTTTGATTTTGGGTTGGGTTCGTTTTTTTCTTAACTGAGGTATCAGACATCAAATATGTGCAACACATCTGGAATACATGCAAAACTGGTACCAACACAAAAAAGTGTAGAAAAGATTTATTGTAAACAAAAGAATTTTGTGCAAACAGTGAGGAAAAAGGCTTCACAAAAATGCACAAAAATGCCACAACTTCGTAATATGCAAAAGTCTCCAAATCTACTCAGTAACAGTCCACAAACAGTCCACTCAAGTCCATTATGGAATTGGCTTTGATTTTCCTTGCAGAGAGGAGCTCCAGACTCTGAGGTTTAAAGTCGATTCTTGAGAAGATCTACTTTTTTAATACCTCTGAGGCAAGAAGGCAAAGAACGACCCAGCAAAATGGAAACAGAACAGTGGCAACGCCGGGCCGGGCTCTGTTACCTTGTCAGGCCCTCGGGGCGTGATCTGCGGGCGGCACGGGGCCCCTACCAGCCCCGGGAGCTGCTCCGTGCGGCCGGGCTGTAAATGCCGGGCCCGGGCCGCTGCTCCTCCAGGCGGTGGAACTCGGTAAGGCGGAAGCGAGTGGCCAGAGTGTTCACCATCCTCCTCAGCGTGAAAAAGGCCGCGACCACTTGGAAGGAGAGGAAGGCGGCAAAGATGATGTGGACGGCTCGCTCCAGAGAGTGGATTTTCAGGCCTTCATTAAACAGCAAGAAGAGAATTACAGGCAACTGCGGGAGGAGAGTCAGGAGCCAAAACCCAGCCAGCTCAGGCACCTGTAACAGGGAGACAACACCTATTAAAAACTTGACAGCTGGGATGAAAAAATCCAAAGTCTTGTGAAGAAAAGACATTTTGTTTTAAATTTTCAAAAGCCAGCACATAATGTGGGAAGGCAAAGCAAGGTGGTTTCATATTTTCATATCCTGTGTTTTTAAGCATACTTGTATTTTCTGACCAAACAGTTTTAGGGAGTGAGAGGGCTCTCTTCTGAGGGAAAACTACTTGGCATTCACAAAATTTAAGTGGAAGCTGATGCCAAGGGAATAGCAGATGAAGAGAAACAACCATCTCCCCAATTTAAATCTCATAAATAAAATGCCTGCCAGCTAATGTTAAACTCCCAAAAGCAGAAATTCTTGCAGAAATTTTGTACATCTGGTAACATACTTTCTCCAGGAGGTTGCCCACGTATCCCAGGTAGAGTCGAATGAGCTCTGTCAGAGAGACCAGGATCATGATGGTGACCAGGATGAACTTGTAATAATCTGATAAAGCTGGATACTGGAGGGGAAGAAGAGAGTAAAAGTTTCTGCCCTGCTGTCTATGATTAACTGAAGATACTCTGTGCTATTGTCAGCTGACTGTAGTGGCATCCCAATACTCCTGAACTTCCAGTTCCCAGGAATTCCCAAACCAATGCAATAACCTCTCACTCTAGTGAGCTGTACCCCATACTAGGAGGTGGTTGACGTAATATACATTTACAAACCAGCGCTTTCCTCCGTTCTCACCTTCAGGTAGAGGATGGCAACTGTGATGAGCCACCAAAACGGGAAGAAATAAACATTGAAATAGAGGGACATCTGCAGAGGCAAACTGGAAAGGATTTCACAGTCTGTGGAGAGAAGGATGATTTTATCACTCCTGCTGTAAATACAACAGAAGGATACTGCTCCATCTTAGCTTCGTGCAGGGCAATAACACTCTTCCCAGTCAAATTAAATGTTAAGAAAAATACTTTTATTTATCTAGAGGAAATCTTCACACCCTATCTGTAATTATATAATTTCCTGGAATCTAAGGCACCTTTTGGTTCCTGGGACAGAGCATTTTTATCACCGAGTCATATATTCAAGTTGAGTGTCCAGTGGTTGACTACCTGGTGGCTTTTAGCTTATTCCACCATGTCTGAGGCTCAGCTCAAGAGAGCTGCTAGGGAGCAGGCTTGCATGGCCCACTGTTCATTTTCAACCTTTTATTTAAACAGAAACTTGGATGGAAGACTGTAATTTGTCTGTTTCTTAAGAGATAATTTCAATTTTAAAGCTCACCCTTTCAAGCCTGTAGAGAACAAAATACACTCACACAATGCAATGCAGAGAACAGCAAGTCTCAAACACCAACATGCAGGCAGTAAATTCTATATTTACAATCTTATAATAGACCTAACAAGGTCAGATTTATGAAAAAATTTTAAAGGGAATCATTCATTTTTCATCAGTGGAGTTGTACTGTCATATTCTAGTGAACTGGTATTGCATCCATTCTGGTTTGTGTCTCTAGGCACATCTTCACTTGGTTACCACCTGAGCAAGTTTAAAAAGCCCTCACTGTGATCTGCTGGTTTGCATTCAAGTCCTGTGCCTCTGCCTGTCACACTGGTAATGTCTGACTGGAAGTTTCTCTGAACAGCCACACCTAAAGCCTCAGAACCACCTCTCTTCTGACACTGCCTTCTCTTCTGAGATCCTTCAACCACTCGAACACCTTTGTTGCACCTCAGGTACAGTCTGTTTCACACACCTTCATGCCAGGTGCTGAGGGAGCCATGGTAACCACTGGAACTAAGTGGGAAGGGGGGAGGATTTGGCAACAGAACTGGGTAGGGGGGTAGGGTGTTGTGAGGGGTAGAGATTTGTTATACTGAAATAGAAGGTCCAAGACTATCTATCTATCTATCTATCTATCTATCTATCTATCTATCTATCTATCTATCTATCTATCTACCTATCCCATTTTTAAGCATCAACATCTGCAAAGGAATTAAAATCTATAGGTACCTCAAAACCAGTTTCACCACCTACCTAAAAACATGCCAGCTATCCTAATGCAGGAATCTCTTGAACACCAAGATGACTTTAGCAGTCACCAAGATAAAATTCCAGAACACTGCTTTATCTTTCAAAAAAAGCACAACCATCCAGTTATAAGTAACTTAATTTCTGTCCCATATGGATTGGATAAAAATGTAATGGTTCATGGCCATGTTACTTAAAAACAGAGAAGCCAAGAATTCTAATTTCAATTGTGATGACAATGTTTAGGTATGTTAAAGGTTTCCTTGACACGGCATTGCTATTTATAAATTCTGTGCAAGTTCTGAAACTGTGTTCGGGTGAATGTTTAAGCAATATAAGCCAGTTCTAATTCATTTTTCTATCCCTAAATTAAATTAATGCTTATTTTCTGGGACTGCTAAAATTAATGGAAAAGCCAGACAGTATTGCAATGGCCAGTTGCTACAGCAACTCACCAAGATATATATGTGTAAAACTTAATCTCTGAAATCCCAGTGTTCAATAATTTGCAATTGGTTTCAGTGGATTGGACATTAACATAGGAATATTCTCTGAACAGGAAGCAGAAGAAAAAAGCTTAAAGATAGAAGCTATTTGTGAAACGTTTGGTAAATGAAATGAAGAACTAGTGTTAGCAGCGTCACTACACAAAGACAGTGGGCGCCCCTGTCTTGAATTAGAACGGCCTTTTAATTAATTTGATCAGCTTAGAATGGATTTATCGGTTGAAATCAACCCAGCCTTTCTGCGTAGGCGTCCTGTGCGCATTTCCACAGCGACTCCGGCGCTGGGGATTTGAAAAGGGCGCGTGTTGGCCCGCAAGTTCCACTGGCGACACGATGGGCGCAGCCATCGCTCACCACGGCAGGCAGGGACAATAAAGAGAAAGCCCACAGCGAAAGCAGCTCCTGCGCCCGGCGGGTCCCGGCGCGGCCTCCTCGGAACCGGCACCCACCGGAGGGCTCCGGGCCCGGTCCCCCCGCCTGCCCGGCCCGAGGCCGCGGCCCCGCGCCGTACCTGCGCGGTAGCCCGGGAACCCGGGGGGGGCGCGGGGGATGTCGCTGAGCGCCGTGCGGTGACTGTCGCTGAACACGGAGCTGCTGAAGGAGACGAGCCGCCGCCGCAGGGGCTCGGGCAGCGTCGGGGGTCCCTCGGGCCGCGCCATCGCGCCCAGNAGGGAGCGGAGCCTCCGCCCGGGGGACGGACCCCGAGCCCACCGGGGCGCGGCATTGGGGGATGCAGCCCGCCGGGCAGCCAGGCCGGCCCCGCCCGTGAGCGCTGCCCGGGGCAGCGGCCTGGGGCTCAGTGCTGCTGGAGCCGGCGTCTCTCCTCAGTTCCGGCATCGCTTTGCTGCTTGGCGGATCAGTCAGAGGGGATGTTTTTTTCTTCTACTCTGCCAGGGCAGGGTGTGAGTTTTCTGAGAAGGTAAACGGAATGTTGGCCTGAGGAAAGCTGCTGTGGAACCGCTCTGCTTCCATCTGGATAAATCCGGGGAAATGCTGGTCCTCGATGACAGCGGGAGAGAGAGGGGAGTGAAAGAAGGGTGAACATTCTGTGTTGCGATTTAAAGATGCGAATGACTCCTTTTTCCGAGAGATGCAGGTGTAACTGAGCCAGAAAATACGTTTTCCTCAAGGAAATCTGTGTGTGGCACTCTGAAGTTAAAAGCTGTGGTGAGACCAACACAGTCGTTCTAACCGAGTCCTCTTTGTCCTTATTGGAGGTTTCATGGAATCACAATGAGTTAATAATGCAAACCCAACTTCTTGTGCTTCTTTTATTTGGAAAATGTAGGCTCCCTAAAAATGTGGTAATTTGCTCACTTGGCTTTTCATTCTCCTTAGGGCCTGATTCCTTCTGAGAAAAAAAAAAAAAAAAAAAAGGATGCCATTCTTAGGCATGCAGGAAATTATTTTCTGCACAACCAGAATGAAAGAGAGCAGCTTGTGCATTTTACTGTGAGAAATTTTCCCTTCCTAATGTGGCATAGAATTACAGGATGGTTTGGGTGGGAAGGGAACTTAAAGACCACAGTGTTCCAAACCCCCTACCATGGGCAGGGACACCTTCCCTGGGCCAGCCATGCCAGCTCGCTTCTCCTGCTCCCCCACCTCAAACCGTGTTCAGCTACTTCCCGGGGTGATCGTGCTCCAGTATGACTTCCCAAACTCAATTATCTCCAACTAAATAATTTAAAGCCTAGTTTAAATTTAATTCCATTCTATCCCACTGGGAGGACTACAGAGAAAGATGGCTAAACAAGCAGGAGTTCTGAGAAATCCATTTGGCTTTTGAGCTGATGAATGGTGTGGTATTGACAACAGATACTTTCCTAAGGGCTTCTCCAAATGTGGGTATGCCAGCAGGAGTCTGCATTAAAAACCAACTGAAATTATAGAAGAGTTTGAAGTTCGTTTTTATACTTGAGGAAACTTGGTGAAAACCAGCATTAATGTTGGATGTGTTTCTGAAGTCTCTGAAGTGCAGCCTGTATCTGTTATTTTGCCAGTTGCCAGTAGGTGCTGGAAATTATTTCCTTTTGGGCTCAACAGCTGTGATGGTGACTTTTGCACTGTTTAGCCAATATCATCATCAAGTTCTCTGCTATAGACAGAGGCAAGGTGAGGAATCTGTGCAAGATTTTCAATGAGGTTGCCTGAAATTTTGTTTTACTGTTGTTGTCTTGGTCCTGACCTGGTTAACCATTCTTCAAGTTACAGAAACTCACATCCCATACTCTCTACTACTTAGACACAATAAACAGGTTTATCTGAATTAAAAGTATGGCAGAGTTTTGGTTAAGTCAGATATTCATGGACGTCTCAAGGTTTTTTTGTGGTATAAGTTGGTGGCCTGTAAAAGTTGAGCCTTAAAGGATTTTCCTTTTGATTACTTTTTCTGAATGGAAGATGGAAGAATTTTTCCTGAACTACACCATGTTATGCCTTTTCCTGATGCCAGTGGCTTTGAGTGGGGGCCCTGATCTTCCAAACACTGCTTGTCTTATGTTCCCCAATTCTGAAAACCTTCAAGCATGCAGCCAGGGGTTCTGCCAGCATCTCTGCAAAAGAGCCAATGCTATTTTGCAGAATTGGGCTCTGCCCTTGTAAAAACTGAAGCAGTCCAGCTTAGCAGCCAGCAAAGTGTAGAGTAGAAGGTAAAGGAAGGGCTGATGGCATGCAGACACCACAAGAAATGCATGGATTTGCCATGGAGACTCAGCTTCCAGACTCAAGGTGTGACTGTGATGTTTGGCAGCCCTCCATTTTCAACAGATGGCTGAGCATTCTGCATGGCTTCACAAAATAAAGTTGTGCACACTTTTGTTTAATATTTTTGTGTGCGCAGACACTTAAAATATTCCCCGAAGAGAAACTCTTTGTTTTTACTAATTCTGTTTGATTTTTGCTAGACTGCAGCCTCTTATTTTTAAATTTTTTATATTTTAATAATTTAATGATCAGAATTCTTTTGATTTTCTCTAGGGACGGATGGAGAAAATCCCTTCAAGCGGAAGAAAACCTTAAAACTTGAAGGATCAGAATACCTGGGGCATCTCCATTGTCACATCAGAGCTTTCTGTAACACAAGGACAAGAATATGGGCCATAAGGAGTGGGAGAAGGAAAAGCACTTAACTGTTACATGTCTGTAACAGAGACAGTGTCCATCTGCATAAATAGTGTCACATTTCAAGCTTTGGTGACAAAACTCTATCTGGCCTTTTCCTTTCTTCATGGAGAGGCATTCCCTTGCTGAATCCCTGTCTAATTCACAAATAGATGTTTACGTAGAAGTAACCAGATTTCCAGTTCCCTGTACTTCAAAATAAGATACTGAAATATGAAACTGGAAGAAATAGGCTCATAGTGGCACAGCATTTTAAATGACTGCTTTATTTCTCTCCACACATGCTAGCTATAAATAAAACAAAAGTCTCTGAAAAATCTGCCTGAAAGCTTTGAATCAGAGAAATATTGGATCTTTATGTATACTCAGCAGTCCAACTAACTTGATAGACACTGGCCTGGCTCCCAGACCAAAGCTCCTGGGGCTCTCTGGCAACAACACAAAGCCATAAACACCAGATGCAGTCTATCTATTGAAATGAAATATCAGCAGTTTTGCACAAGTGGCATTTCAGAAATGCAGAGTTCATTTAAATGGTTCCAGTGGTTTACCTTTGCACCTGAAGCACAATTGCTGTATTTCTGACGGTGTTGGTGTGGAATATCACAAAAGCTATTTTCCCTGACATGCCTGTGCTGCTGTCCCCTTATGTGTGTGAGCAGCAGAAATTACTCTCTTCCTTGCTTGCTCCCTGATACCTGCCTGGTGTTTTAGCAGGAATGCTGGAGAACATGTGAAAAGTGCTGCTGAGCCAAGGTATGTGCAGGCAGGCACAGTACAGGCTTGCTTCCTCCCCGTGTCCTCAGAATGAAATGGCAGATTGGGAGTGTTAACAAATTACAGATGCCACGAATACTCTAATGTGTGTGATTGAAAGGATCATGTTATTAGCTGTGTCAGTGTCTGCCAGAGTAATTTCACAGCTGTGCTTCTGCCTTGTGATCCCCCAGGACAGTCTTTTCTCTGTGTCACTTGTGCAGGTTTTCATTTCGCACCTATGGGATATTTGTGTCTGGTAAACAATTATTGCTGCTGATGAGACTTAACCCAGGCCCTTGTGTCAAGTATTATCAAGTACATATCACTGCAGGGATTCCATGCATTAAATATATCTTGGCTATTTTAGTCTTAAGCATAAAGACAGCAGGGAAAGAAAAAAGAAAAAAAAAAAGAAGAAGAAAGGGCTGTTACTTGCTCGTGCAGATTGAATTTCTTCTTGCTGTAATTGGCATTTAGTTAGAGCCACTCCCTGGCTTGTTTTATTTTGTTGATTCGTAGTTTTGTCAAGCATGCTGGGAAGGTCTGAAAGCTGGCACAGCTATTAAACAAGTTTTACTGTTTGTGTTGCAAAAGTATTCAAGATTTTTGTGGTACATGAGAAGGTTACTGAGAGTAGATGGATTTTGAGCCAGGTTCTCACTAAAGATCCTTGATGGGGCTTCAGCCTTGGTCTCATGTGTGTATAGATAGGCAAGCTGATCTTTCATGCAGTAATTTTAACTGTCTAAATATTACTTGTACAATCCAAAGTAATTGGAAAGGCTTCACCTCTTCTCTCCTGGTGGGCTCCCCCAGAAGGCTGTTCATGGGAAGGAGCAATGTGCTTGCTGAATGTGTCTGTCCTTCTCTACTGATTACTGATTACTGTTCAAGTCTTGTTCTTTTGCCAAATCAACGTGCACGGAAGTTTTAAAATGTGACTCTTTACAGAGATCTAAGCTCTCCCAGATGATGTTTTGTGGGTCTGAGCTTCTCCAGATGGTAAGGCTGTTTGTGTTCCCTGGGTACCGCACCAGATGCTTCACCTGCAGTCTGTGTGACTCCTGCACAGTTTCCTGGGACGTGGACCCTGGCACTTCCAGTGCTTTCTGTTTCTATTGCAGAATCTGAAGATGGCACAGTATTTAAAAATTTACCTCCAAGGTGGCATGCATCAGCTGTGCAAGGGTAGGATTGATTCTGGTGCTGCACACTGCTGGCAGGTCCCTGTGACAGCTGCCTTGTACATCCTTTGCAATTAGCCCAAGCCCTGAGTGAGTGATGGAGGATAACACTCTTAATTTGATCATTTAGGAAAAAAGAAGCCACAAGGCAGAGAGGACTGTAGTTTACAAACTGATCTTAGGGTTAAGGTTTTTATTTTTAGTCTTTAAATTCCTATTTGGACAGTTACATAAATGCCTAATTTCAACAGTGTGAGTATGCCACAGCTTCTACAGAATTTAAATGGGAGTGGCAGCAGCACCCTAAATTGAGGTTAGATATTTGGATTCTTTGATATGCATTTGGATGTCTGAACTTGGATTTCTGAACAAGAACAATCTCTCTCTCTGCTTTGAAGCTTTGCTGAATGCAAAGGCAAATATGAACGTGAGGGTGTTGTGTTCTCAGGTCAGCACCACCGCGTTTCCTTTGTTCATTTTTCTTGCCCAGGCCAATGCCTCATCCTTGTGAGAGTGAGAGATTGTGAGAATGGCTGCGAATCCCACAGGTCTCACTGCCTAAGAACCAGCAGAGTTCTGGTTCAGGGCTTTTAGCTTCCAACAATGTGGGTTATGCTTTTGGGGATGTTGGTGCAACACCACTGTAACCTACAATATGGCCCTGTTGTGGTGTGGGTTTGGCTCCCTATATGCTTTTATTCTATAATCTGTTGGCTTTAAGCTCTTTGCTGTATGTCCAGACAAAACAAACTTGGCTCAAGTTCTCATCTAGTAGTAAGGAGAAAGAGTGTGGTGACTCTCAGAAGCTCCAAATAATGCTTAATTTTTTTTTTTATTACATTTTCAATTGTTTAAGGCAGGGCCTTCTTATTTGTGGGTACATACTGGCTACTTGTCCCATTGCTCCTTAATCTCAGCTGTTATAGTAACTGTCATAGTACAAACAATCATTTTGAATTCCCCAGCTTGCTGTCTTTGAAATGTAAAATTTCTATTTGTCTTCTGAAATGGGATTACTCATGGAACCAGAGTTCATAAGGTGGTGTTTAAGACTGGAGAAAGGAGGAATTCTTGCTATAAAGCAATAGCAATCTTGCTATTGTTGCTCAAAATCAAGGAATTCCTTTCCTGCATGCTGAATTGTTCCCGTTCACAGTGGAGGACAGGACTGAAGGATCAAATCCAGCTTGCAAGCTTGTCCTCTTTCTCCCTGAAATGCTTTATTACAGAACTCAATTAAGAGAAAATTTCCCCCTGAAACTCTGTCTTACAAGGTCATGCCTGCCTTTATGAAATATTGAATCTGCAGCTGCAGGATTTATTACAACAGTATTTTAAAACACATGAAGCCGGTGCAGCAGCTCTAATTAGAAATGCCCTGAGCTCAGTGTGCAGGCAAAGTGTTGTTTCTAAACTGCAGCATCCACATTGAGAGGCAAGTTTATACACGTTAGAAGGACAACCAGAGATACCTGTGGGAAAAACTGGAGTCTGCTGAGAAGTGCTACTGTGCTGTGATTTCTTACTTCTTTAATTTGAATTAGCTCAGTTTGAGCCAGATTTTTGCCTCGGTAGCATTACTGAGCTGCAGCAGTTTAGTGGAGAGGGAAGACCAGGGCTAAAACCTTCAGCTGCCAGCTTTGTGTTGCAGTGCGACGAATTACATACTTTGCCCCCATGGCCAGTAACAAGTAATTAAAATGGAAGGTGGACCGATGCTGGATGTTTATCCCAATAAGGCTCCCTGCTTTCCTTGAGAGGAAATCTAGCAGGCAGGCACAGGAAAAGATTTAGGAGATGAATACACCAGGAGAGTTTTGTTGTACATGATAAATTGCCCACCACGGTACCAGGCAGCCT
This sequence comes from Rhipidura dahli, assembly GCA_013399225.1. Classification (NCBI taxonomy): domain Eukaryota; kingdom Metazoa; phylum Chordata; class Aves; order Passeriformes; family Rhipiduridae; genus Rhipidura; species Rhipidura dahli. The sequence continues at coordinate 40,922 of VXAC01003344.1, forward strand.
GTGTTGATCACACCTAAAGAACATCTCCTTTCCTTGAATATGAAACATGGCAACCCACTGTAAGAGGGCTCAGGATTGACACTGCTGTCCTGCAGGGATAATTAGGAATTTACCAGAGCAGAGCAACAGACGCCTTGAGAGACGCGAGTATGATTAACTCCATAAATACGTATTATGAAATCATGGGCAGTGTTCTAACTGTAATGAATTTCCCCTGAGGGAAAATATGCCTGAGTAAAGAAATCAGAAAGAACTTGATGCCAAATGCAGAATGGAAGGGAATTACTATAAAGCTGGAGTCTATCCACATTTTTGTCTCAGTAGTCTTTTCCTTTGAAGACTCGGATGAGGAGTTATTTATCTTCATTTGATTATCCTCTAATCTCCAAAATCTGTATCACTTTCCTAAAGCACACTAGCATGTATCACGTGCATACATATAGCATTCCCTGGGAGCCTTGTTACTGCTTTATAGTCACTGCAGGTGAATTTGTTTATAAAAAGGCAAGCACCTACTTGAGACAGCATAAGTCAGTATTTGCTCCTGTGCTGAAAGTGGATTTCTGATTGTTATAATAGAAAGGAAATTTTTTTTTTTTGTACAAAGCTGTGAGACCAAAGAACCCTGGAGGTGAATTCAAGCAGTCCTCATAAAGACTGTTTATAATAAAGTCTCACTTGTCAGGCATGGAGGGCCTTTAACATCACATCTGGGTTAGCTGCTTGAGTTTGCAAATTAATCTTAAAGCTGCTGGTATTTCCATGGCATTCAGCTTTGCCTCAAGGAATCCTAGTGTAAGAGCCACTGAAAAAAATTCCTAGACAGTCCCTTCTTGTCAGTGTGTCCCGGCAGAAGGTGATGAGTTATTCCTGCATCCTGAGGACCCTTGCTTGCAGGAGCATCTGTTGGCAGCAGACGTAGTATAGAGGAGCTCATGAATTGCCCCAGGGTGAAATTAGATTAGAGGTGCTCAAAGCTGTCTTAAAACTTCCTTGTGCCAGGAGTGGATTCTGGTGGCCTCAGAGCCTGCACTGACAGCACTTTATTCCAGCCATTATGACCCAAAATCTCGTTCTGGCAAAGGGTGGAGTCGGTCAACTGCAAAACCTGTCCTATTATTTCCATTCTGATCTCAATGTTTCTTTACTATTCCCCAGTGAGCTTCACTGGTAAATATCCTACAGCAGTTTTTTTCCTGTGTGCCTTTCAAAGCAGGGAGAAGGACCAGTGCCAAGTTAAACTGAGCTTCAGAATGCCAGGTTGTCTGTGAGAGAAGGCTCATCAGTTTTCAGTGCAATGGGTAAAAAGCTGTAATTCCTTGGGGCTGGCTTGTTTCTGCTAAGAGTAGACAACCAGTATAGCCCTTTTTTCAGTCCTGTGTGCAGTCAGGGTCCTGAGAGCACTAGGCACTCTGCTGAGGTGGATTAAGGGTATGGTTTGGGATTTTTTGGAGAAGGAAGAGCTTTAACCTTGCACGTGAAACAAGCCACATAACTTCACAAGGCACTTCTGCAGTGAGGCCTAATGGAATGAGAGCTTGTTTCTTGTCCAGTCTTGATTTGACTGGGTTCAGCACATGCTTAAGAGCTCTGCTGAGTCTAGGCTGAAAAATAGCTTTTCATGTGGGAATGCTGCAGAAAGGATAATGATCACAAGAGTCTGGGAGGCAGCAAAGGCTTCATTCAGCCTGCTCCCTTTGAGCCTCACTTCATATTGCTTTGACATTAATAAGATGTTGAGATGTAGTCTTTAGTTGAAGTAGAATTTTTCATCAGTTTTCTTTAACTTGGGCTGGATTTTTGCCTATGTGTAAGTGTCTTTCTAGTCTCAAATACTTCAGAGAAATTGTTATTTAAAAATCCTATTATAACTGCCCCTGAATTTTCAGTCATGACTTCCATTAGATTTAAATGCTATTTGATTTATAAGTGTTGGCTGATATTTGAGCTGATTAATTTCTCATACCAGTTTCTGGAAACTGCAATACTCCATTTCACAGACAAATATTGCCCCAGCATCCAGCTTCTTTGGGGCTCCCAAATAGAGATGCATTGGAAAGAGCTGGCTTTTCAGCATGTTTCCACCTTCTGAAATGTCTCTGCAGCTATAAATTGGTAGAAATGCAGTTTCTCAGATAGTTTGTACAGTTGAGAGTTTGTGACACACTAGGATGTGTCTAAAAGTCAAGACTGATACGTATCTATCTAACATCTGCAAGATATCAATGTATTTTTTTCCAGTTTTCTTTCAGAAGACACCTTAGCATGTCCCTGTTGAAGCCAAATCAGGAGCAATTGTTTGTTCTAAACTAAAATTTCAATCCTGCTGAGAGCAGGAGGAGTTTGGTTGGTGGGAGTCAGGCATTTGGCTGGTTTCTTTCAATTGTTATCTGTAACATGCTTCTCATTTTGTTTTTTGAATATATCACAGAGCTTCCTCAGTAAGAGGTTGTAATTTATACAGCTGGAGCCTGAATGAGCCTTTGATCACCAGCTGTGGTTACTATTTCTGTCTATTCTTCATCACTTCAGACACTAATAGCCAGTGTGCCCCGTGGATCCACAGGGTGCTCACGCCTGTTGTGGCAATATAATTTAGTGGTTAGTGTGCAGTCCTGTGTCTCCCACACACAGGATTGCTTTGTGACTGGCATTTTGTGTTGTAAAGAGGGGATGAATTGAAAACTTCATCCTGAAATATAAGTGCACACACAGCCTAGGTGGCTTTTCAGCTCACTCCAATAAAACTCCTCTCTGATAATTGTAGCAGATTATTCAAAAATACTGTTTGTTTTAGACAGCTCTGCAGCTCTTCACTCTTACCAGCCTGGGGACTGGATATAGATGGAGGCTTGTTGATTTGTGCAGGTGAATGTTTCATTGCCAGAGTTCAAAGGCTCTTCCAGAATGCTCTGGCCAGTATCAAAACTGGATTTCTCCACTAAAAATTCAGAGTAACTTCACTGACTTAAAAGAAAAAAATTACAACTGCAGTTGGCCCGAGGGGTTTTTATTTCGAGCTCCATGACTTTTCTCAGATGTTTTTCTTAGGCTGGGCATTTTAGAATTGTTAGGCTCATCCCACAATGATCTTGGCCTTCTTGGGTACCTCTGCAGTAACAGCTGTGTGAAGGTGAATTCCGTATTCTTGTCAGGAGCACACTTGCTTTGTTGGCCAGAGCGTTTAGAAAGCTGCTGTCAGTCTGGCTGATTCAATTCCAAAGGACATCTTGATTTTTCCCAGTGCTGCTCTTATTACTTTATTCCTGCATGTCAGGTAGTGTCAGCATAGACAGGGACCTACACAATAGCTATTTTTTTTGGTGCCTTTTTCTAACCCCAATCATACTCCAGGGCGAATACTGACCACAAAGACATTGTTTGGCTTGGTTGTAACCTCCCTACTTGATTGCTTCCTCTGCTTGCTTGGTCTGTCAGAGACTTACTGTTTCTCTAGACATCTCCCTCCTCATACACTTCAGGCTTTTTTTTATTATTATTATTTCTTCTGGCAGTTTATTGTCCTGGATTTTTTTCTTTATGATATGTTTTTCATTTTTCCTGTCAAAGTCTGTTCCATCTATTAAAGACAGATGAACTGGATTTACAGTGCCTGAAATATTGTTTTGGCCCTAGAACTCACCCTCTGCCACACCATTAGAAATTATTGCAACTTCTCCGTGTCTTTACTTTAAAGATGTCATTGAACTCAGGCAGACCTGTGTGCCACTTTTCTAGCAGGAGAATATTTATTTAATACCTGTGTAGAGAAGCAGAGAGTGAAATTCTAAATCCATTCAAATCAGTGGGGCTTTTCCTGAGCTCCAGCTGAGTTGTGACTTAATGATCAGGTCTGTGGTCTGTAGTCAGCCTTGCAGCAAGAGGAGAGAGAGAGCACAAAGCAGGATTTTCACTCCCATATTCTGGCATCACAGGCTGAGCTGAGGGACAGTGTGCTACAGGAAGAGGTGAGGGACTTGAAGGACAAAGTTTTCTTCTTGTTCTGGCACCAAACCCCCTAAAAGGTACTTTAAAATTTATGTTCTCCCATTTTGGCTGTAAAATAAGAAGGTTTCTTGGTGGCACAGCACAGTTTGAATGCACAGTTTTGCTGGTGTCTTGCAGTTGCATCCAAGGTTCTGCAGATGAGCGTCTCTCCGGGACTTGCAAAGCCCACAAAGCAGCAGATAAGCCTAAGGTGAGTGTTTATTCAGGTGCTTAAGTGTGTTGCCTGGAGGGGGCCCTAATTTATTCCCTGTGAATTGTGATGGTGTGTCCCACTGAAAGTCCTCTGGTTTGATGGCAAGCCTGGCTCATTCTCCCAGCAGAGATGTTTGTTGAAATAAGGTGGGTTAGAAAGGCTTCCGCCTATTGCTGCCCCTTGCTGAGGAGGAGCTTGAACAGTGAAAACTGTCAGGAGTGTTTATTCAAAGAAGCAGCGTTAGGAGCTGAAGATAAGAGCATTTATCTCCATGTCAAAACTACTCAGTGTCTTCGCTGGACTCCCAACATGCCAGTAACAAGGAGCTTAGGCTGGAGATGCTGTAGTGCCAGGAGTCCAGGGGGTGGTGTTTATCCCACTGAAACATGGCACACATCGAATCAATTACACGGTGCGAGCGTATTCCCCCCATCACCAGCCAGCATCATGAGCTCAGAGAAAATATGCTCTCCTGGGCACTAGAGGAGTCTCCTCCCTTTGGATGCTGATTTAATTTGAAATGTATATTAGAGGAGAGAGAGAGAGAAAGAGGGAGAGGAGACAGAATCTCGTATGTTCTGCAGCAAATTGCCACATTGATCTTGTCACTTGGCAGACACAGTTAGACCTGAGGCTGTGAGTCTGTGGGATGTGCTGTATTTCTGTCATGAATTGTCAGCCTCAGAAGGCACAGGAGAAAGAGAAGCATGGTATCAGAGTAGAAAACCATTAACAAAGGGACTGACAAGCTGTTTAACAGCAAATCAGAGCACTTGCATTTTTGGGTTGTGCTTGTCTTCAACAGCTAGAAATGTGCTTTGTCCTTGTCTCCTGCCTTGGGGAAGCAGTGATGGGGAGAGCTGGGGCATTAGGGAAGGACTGGTGTTTCTATGGAGGCTGCTGTTCCTCATGGCTAAGGGCACCCATAGGTCCCAGAGGAGCCCTCAGCCTGCCCTGTGCCTGCCCTTGTCCCAGTGCCACAGCCCTCCCTGGAGCCGTCTCTGGGACAGCTCCTCCATGTGGGTTTTTCCTCCAAATTTGCACCATGAAATGCCAACCTGTGTTACACCTCACTGATGGCCAGTTTGGGAGCTGACAGGATCACACTTAGAGTCTGCAGGGACCTAATGTTGGAATCAGAAACTTCCCTGAAATTGCTCTGTCCATCAGGAATGTGGCTTAAAATCCTGGTTTTGCTTAGATGACTGCCCTGGGGGCACTGCAGGTGGGGGCCATAGCCGGGCAGCTGGAGCAACATCCCCCAGAAGGTGCAGTCCAACCTGAACAACCCTGAACATTGGCAGACTCATCCCAACGAACAGCAGGCCTTGGGCATCCCTTTGCCTGGATGTTTGTACCACACTCTCTGGAAGGGTGTCGGTAGCTTGGGATGCTCGTGGTTCTCCCGAGCAGAACCAAAACACTAGAGAGCGCCATGGATTTGCAGATTTTGGCTTGTGAAGTGCAGTCTGAGGCTGTGAGTGCTCCCTGAGGGGGAGGATGTAGAGGGAGCTGTGCTCAGGATCCAGCCCGGACTCGCTGCTGTGTGCTCGCTGCGCGGGAAGACTTGGTTATGGAGAGCTGGCTTCCCTCTGGATATGGGAGCTGCAGGTGCAGACCAGGGTGAAATGTCTCAGGAGGTGCCCATGAGGAGCTTCACAGGAGGACTGACTTTGTTTTTGAGCTCACACTTTCCAGTCCCTGTGAAGACAACTTTTCATTTTCAAGTCCTTCAACACATAAGCAATGTTTAATATTTCAGTGTGTTTGAATGGCCGAGTCATTTTCCTTAAACGCAGGCTGGATAAGATTGTTTTGCTGTCTCTTATTTCCACACATGTAGAAGGCATAGACTCCCTATGGGCTTCATGTGGGCTCTACCCTCTTCTTCCTTGTGGGAGGATGAGAAGGTCATGACCATTTTAGCAGTGCCCTTGCTGCTAAAATTGCCCTTGCCCTTACAGCATTCTCTGTCCTGCATCTTCTCCCATCATGCAAGGCCACCTGAAGCCCCCCTCTACCTTGACTTGATGAGGAAGCAGTCTACATGGAATCATGCTCCTCTTAATCACTGATCATGTGATGCTGATGACTAAACTTTCGTTATAATGAGCTGTCCTTTTTTATCTCCCCTGCAGAAAAATGAGGCTTCACTGAAACCTGATTTACCTTTCAGAAGATGCCCATCTCCATGTATTCAGAAGTACTTTTTCACATAAAACTTAGGAGGTTTTTTTTAAGGGAGGTGATCTATAGATATTTTGGGATTTTAAGTTCACTATTTTTCTCCTCCTTTTCTTGTGCTACTTAATCTAAAAGGCTAAGCGAAGTCTTGCCATTATTTTTCCTCTCTCGTATTTTTTATTGTTTTCTGGATGTTTTATTAGCTTGGCATTTCTGAAAACATTTCACGTTGTGAGAGCTCAAAAATAATAAAAGAGAAAGAAAATGGTAGAAAAGGAAAAAAGGTGGTAGTGAAAAGATATTTAGAAGGAAATGTTTTTATTGAATTTGCTACCAGGAGGAAAAAGACGAGAGAATACATTTTTTCCCCCCTCATCAAAATTCTTAATGATGTAGATGTTTAGAAGTTTAATTGAGGAAAAAATCAGATTTTGGCACGTCTGAATGGATACAATTTATCCTGTCCTGCTTTGACCTTCCTCGGTTCTCCTTGGCGTTGCTGCTGGCCCTCCCTGCCCCTTGGGCTGTGTCAGAAGCGCCTGGAAACAGCAGATAAGAAGGAGCCTTGGGGCAGAGCCCCTTGGGAGCAGTGCCGGAGGGCTGGAGGCATCTGTGTGCTTGGGGGGAACCCCGTGGATATGAAGAGCTGCTGTGTGCCGGGCAGAGCTTCTGTCCAGGGGGAAAACCTCCAAAGGGGGAGCCTTTCCCCACTGTGCTTTGAGAACTGCCTCTCTCCTCTCCACGGGAGGGGGGTATAGCCCATCCAGCGCGCATCCAGGCTGGTATTCCCAAGCAAGATGGTGTGCCTGGCAGCAGGCAGAGGATTACTGGCTGCAGAAATAACTTCTCAGGAAGTGCCTTTTTGAGATTTTTATCTTTTTGTTTGGAGAATGTTGGAGCGATGCAGATCCCTGAAGAAAACAATCCTGGACACACAGCTCTTGAAATGAAGAAAAATGACTTTTTAAAGTTTTTTAACTTTTTTAAGTTAGAAAAATGGGGCAGAGTACCCAGAAATACATTAGAGTTCAGTGGAGGTGTTGGAAGTAGATAATAGGAAGAATCTGGAAGGTTTTGTGATGGGAATATTGCCAAGCTGCAAATATGCTATAAATGTCTCGGGGACTGAGGCACACAGGATATAAACCTTCTGAAAAAGAACAGATTTCATGGCTCTGCTCCTCCGAGAACAATGTGTTTACTGGGAACGTTGGATTAAAACTGGATTTCTCCATCAACAACTGTTGTCAGCGTGTGCTGTGTTGTAAGTGGGCAGGGGACTTGTGCCTGCATTAAATTAAGGAGTGCAGTGTTAGGAATAGTTTCCTTACTTGGGATGGCATCACTCCAAGCCTCAAGGTAATTTATATCTCAGGTAGGCATGCTGTAGTTTTACAGGGCTAAATATGGACAAATGGAAGCCCAGTGTGGGAGCAGATGCACTGGAAGCAACAGCAGAGTTTATGGAGAGTAGGTAAATATCCTTTATAGTGTAGGAACCAGCATAGGCAGTTGGTTTTTTGTTTTAATTGGATTTTGGGACAAAGCACAGCTGGTATAAAGCTTTAGCAGGAATTCAAATGCTGCTGCTTATTAATGCAGTAAGTGATTTTTTACAAGTCCTTGTTTTTTCTTTGCTTTTTAGTACTTTGACAGCCACAGACCTACGTAGCATGTTGCAAACATAAGGATTTTAGGGAAAATCAGCTGCTTGTTCTTACAGTATTTGGCAAGGCAGGAGAAATTAGTCACAACTTGCTAGAGGTAATCTTGCATTTTCCTTGGCAAAGAATGGGTGGGAAGAAAGAGACGGAGAGGGTGTCAGTATCCTTCTGGTCAGTGTAAAAATAGCAAGTTCGAAAAAAAGTCACACAGATGATTTAACCATTTTTCATCTCTCTGCTCAGAGAGCCGGGAAAAAATGTTTGACAAATGAGTTATCACATCAGCCCCTCAGCAAAAGAAAACCTTTCTGAGCAAGAAAAGAACTATCCTTTCCCAGTTACTTTGTAGTTCTTACTTTAGTCTTTTGGGAATAATGGTCATTTGGGGACTTCTTTTAACATGTGGGTTTGGTTTTGGTTTTTTTTTTTTTTTTTCCTTACAAAGATGAAAGAAGTCAGCATGTAGAGGCATTAATTGGTTGTGCCCTCCTTGCTCCAGGAGTGCTGGTGGAAAAAGAAACCCAGTGATCATCCTTAGTGCACATGGGCTTCATAATATTTGGCACCAGGCAGCAGGCAAGATGAAAGCGTGCCTCTTGACAGCCAGCTTCGTACTGGCAGCCTTTACTCCAGGCAACAAATTAATCCACTCAACTGTGTTCTGCATAATTGTTGATACTGTCTTAATTGGTGCCATACGTTTCCCCATGCCGACATGTCCATCATGTTAATGTCTAGGGACTGTTGTTTCCTGCCAGCCCAGCAGCAGCACAGCCTGCTCCGTCCCAGCTGAACTCCTACCTGAAATGCCTTAGTAGGAAATTTGATGTTGTGGCACAGGGAAAATGAAGGGCCATGTTGGGGCATGACTCAAAATTCATTGGAAAAAGTAGCTGGACTCCTGATTTCAGTAGTGTTTGGAGATGAGCCAGCTCTTCCCAGGGCTCTCTAAAGGCAATCCAGTTCAACTGAAGTCAAGTTTGAGGGCAAAGGAGCTTATTCTCCTGCTCCCAGGAAATCTGTGGCGGGGGCAGGCGAATGTTTTCCAAGCTGTGGGGCATCCAGGTCAAGGCAGCTGCAGAGCTAATTGACCCCAGAGCAATGGCTTTGTGGACTGGGATTATCATTCCGAATTTTATCCATTAATGAACTGGCAGCCAAGGCAGAGCCTGGAGTGCAAGTGCAGCCCTCTGTCCCTCCTCCACGTGCTGTGCTAGCAGGACAGGAAGCTGCTGGGGCAGCAGGGAGCTGAGGTGATTGTGCAGGGGCATCGATAGTCAGCTCCTGAGAGGGAGCACCCATCTCACAACCTGGCAAAGGCATCACTGATCCCTCCCTCCCTGCCAAGGCAGGGTACAGCACTGGATGTGGTTACCTCTGAAGTGTCAGCCTCAAAAAATCCCAAGTGAGGCACTGAAATAAAAAGGCACTTGTGTCCATCTCTGTGGTCACTTGCACACCTCCTAAATAAGAAATAGCACCGTTCCTTTGGTTCACAGAGGAGTTCCGTGGTTACAGTCACTGGAGTTTGGAAGCAGCCAGGATCCTTTTGATGGGCACCTCACTGAGGGCTGAGTGGGAACTGAATAGTTCTGTGTTCCAAGTGCTGGAACCATGGACAGTATGGCAGGCACAAGCCAGCAAACTTTAACGAGGACCAAATGTTGGATAACATTTTATTCAGTAGGTGCCACCCCTGCTAAACCTTGAATTACCTGGCATGGCAAAAATGGCACACAATTTGGGATGTGAGTCTCTGTTGTAAATGTGCAGGGAGGGCAAATAGCATTTGCCCAGGTGACCCTGCCTTGGCCACCTCTGTCTGCCTCTTTACTTCTGCAGTGACATTGATCACTGTAACATTGCCTGGGCACAAAAACATGCACACACACACTCTCTCTTTCCCTCTCTCTGCTCCGAAGGTCAATTTAATTGATATGAACTTCACTTTTTGTCATCATTTCATGTGCCATCATTTCTCATTCAAGCTGTTGGCTGGTTTTAGGCAAAAATATTTATGTAGAGATGAGAGAAAGAAGGTTTTTCCCCTATCCTTTTGTAAAGTCATCAGGGTGTATTTAGGCCATGGCCAATGCATGGTTGAAAAGCTCATTTAAGGGAGCAGCAAAACATTGGAAACACTTGCTTTGCAAAGGCTGTAAATTCTAATGTTGACATTTGGGTGTGGAACAGAGAGAAGCAGGAGGAGAATAAATGCCAAAATAAATGTGTTACCATAATTTTCAGAGGAATAAGGTTGCATGGTTTTTTTCAAGTGTAGCTAGAAAACATAATTCTGCTGAGCCATGGTGTTTTATTTAAAAGTCTTCACATTCTTAGAAACCTGTTTTTGCATGTGGAATGCAGTGGCAGTATTAGTAATCAAAATGCCAAGAGAAATGTTCCTTTTTTTGAAAGCTGAGGATTCCCTCACCCTTTGTGGTTTCCAGGAACCGGTATTGGGAAATAAAATAAAATAAAATAANTTTTTGGAAGTCCCTTCAGAAGGTTAATGTGAGAGACAGATGGGATGGCTGAACTAAAGGAAAACCTTTATGAAGAGGAAAAAAAATCTAAGTGAGACCTCCAAGCTATTTCTGGAGTCACTCTGTACGCCTTTGGTGAGCCAAAGTACATCTGCAGTGCTGAGAGGGCCCTGTCTGATGCAACTTCAACCTTGGAATCACAGCTTCCACCCAAATCCTGTTTAGCCTCAGAACTCAGAGGATACTGGCACGAGTTGGATGAGGTTTCTTCTTCCCTACGTGTCTCGAGGAGCCTTCCATCAGTGCATCCACTGCAGGGAGAGGTGCAGCTGAGAAATGCAGCTTTTCCAGGAAGCAGAGGGAGGAAGTGTTGGCACTGAGAGATCATAGTCACTTAAGCTGTCCTAATGAAAGAAAGAGCCCAAGAGGGGATTTGAGGCCTCACCCAGAAGGAGAGTGGGCTCAGGACCTTGTGTCTGCTCCCTGCAGCAGGGCAGGGTTGGGCCACAGCGCTGCTGCTGCCTGAGGGTTGCTCTGAGGGAATTGTGGTATAAAGCAGCTCAAAACAGGGATTCAGCTTGGGATCCTCGAGCTGCTGCCAGCAGGTGTTTCTGGAGGGGGAAAACCTTATGCATTACTTCAACCTGTTAAGAAGTCATCCCAGCTAAGCTTTCTGGAGAGCCCTGAAACATTTCCCTGCACTTCCACTGCAGCAAGAATTCCTTAAAGAATCCTTAAGTGTGTTTTGTCAGCACTTGAAGTGGAGATTACATCACCTTGTAATATATGTCTATAAAATCAAGGCATAGCAGCCTTCCCTTTCAGAACTGCTGTGAAGGAGACTTGAACACTGCATCTGCTGGTCAGAGTACAGTACTGCCTCCTTCCCCTGATGCTTTAATTGCCTGTAGGAGCCCTTTCTAGGACAGGAAGTTTATATTATCTCTTCCAATTGAAACTTTATTAATGTTGAGTAAGGAACTGGACTTTGGATACTTTGTCTAATGTAGTTACTTGAGCACTTGGAACTTAGGGACCTAAAATGATAACAAACTGGGCTGCCTGGTGCTTCGAAATTAAATGTTGTTTTTCATGAGAATTCTCTTTTAGGATATATTTCTATTATACAGTCATCAGGTGCTGTTTTTCCATATGATTCAGTTTAATCAAAATGCCATTCTTTACTCCTTCTAAGCTTCTAGTGGTATTTTTTGCAATTTTCTGCAGAAGAAAAGGTCACAAATAATTTCGGCTCAAACGCTGCAGTGGCCTTAGGTTGCTTCTGCTTTTGACCAAGTCTAAACATTTCTTATCCTCAAAATATGTGACTTCTGGAAGTGGGGATGCTTTGCTGGGGCTAGTGCCAGCTCAGGGGGAATGGTGTTGTTTTGTTATCACTTCTGCAGTGCCAGATGCTGGAGCTCCAGCGACCTGAGAGCCTCCAACCCCCTGCCAGCTCCCACCTTGGCCTCATAAACACTTCCAGCCACTTCACCCTTGCTCAGCTCCTGAGGGGAACAGTTTCAGTCCAAAACAGAACCCTTGTAAATCACATATTGAAAGTGTTTTACAAGCCTGTGCACCAAGTGGGAAACGTGCACACAGGGTGCATTGTTCACATGTGGCTGTAAGTGGAGCCAGAAAGAGCAGGAAAAGGGGAGTGCGGCCACAGAAGAGTCCCAAGGGAAGAGCCCCCAGCTGGGCACCAACAGGACCATGAGCCTGGCAGGGTGCTGCAGCTGCATTCAGCTCTTGGAAGCCTTTCTTAATTCAGAGGCATGGGAAGAGGCCCCAAGAGCACCCCGGAGCCAGAAAACATTCAGAGCCCTGCAAAGAGGCTGCTAATGGAAGTGAAGGGGAAGGGATCAGCTTTCCCCGTGCCTTGAGGCGGGGCAGAGCCCGGGNGGGGAGGAGGCAGCAGGGCACCTGCAGGGGTCAGAGGGGCTGTCTCCCCTGTTCGAAGGATGGGGCTGCTTGTCAGGGAGCAACAAATCATTGTGAACCCCAGAGTCAAAGGGAGAATGTCCTGAGGATTTGCTCCGGTGGCATTTTTGGACTGAGAGCCTAGGGATGGGTCTCCTGACAGCTGGAGGTGTTGAGAAAGCAGCTGGGCTGCTGTCACCGTGTGGCCAGAAACCCTGCACTCTGCAATTTGAATTAAGCTGTCATGGACCTCAGGATGTTTGTGCTTTCATCCTGGCCCACCTAAACCCTGCCTACTTGATTTTTTTTTTTTTCAGTCATGCAGGCAAGACCAAGGACTCGTTTAAATGGGGAGAAATGGCTTTACATTTAACATAATTATAGTATTTCTATTTGAGGGAACAATTTGAAATAGTTTTAATGTTTAGCTGTAAAAATGGCTTTAATATTTAAGCTGGGCTTTAATCCATCCTCCTAAGTCTTTCCTTTTTCCCCTGGGTTAAACTTGAACTTCTTAAGCACTGGTGATATGAAAAAATATAATTAATAAATGTATCTAAAGAAATTAAGGGCATTAGGATTCTGCCAAGCTTTCTGCAGAGCTTACCTCTCTTACCTCTAATTTGGTGTTATATCTGGGCTCTTTTCCAAAGCTTTGCAAGCCTTGCATGGCTTTCCTGGTCTCACTGAAGCTGCATCCCAGTGCTCCTTGAATGGGTGATTCCCCATGCCAGAGGCTGTGCCCAGCCGTGGTGGGAACATCTGAAGAGACAAGGAGGTGCAACATAAAGCTGTAAGTAAGTTCCACTTTCAGAGCTGATGCGAACATCGCGTTTAAAGACGGAGCAGGGTGAGGCAGGGCTGGGCTGCCTTGGATGTTTTGTCAGATGCTGGAGGTGCTGGCTGCCTGTGATCTTGCTGCTGGAGAGATGTGAGATCTTGCTGTGTTGACAGCAAGCAGTGATTCTTCTGCCACCTTGGTAACTCTCAGCTGGGGGCTGCACTTCCCTCTGGGAATGGTCTTTGTTAAGGGTTGTGCTGAGAGAGGTGTAACCTGCAGTTCCTGGGAACTCTCAGTGGTCACAGCCTGGGGACCTCAGCTCAGGACTTTCATTGACCTTATTTCATGAAGGGTGGTTTTTTGGTTGTAACTGCCCTTTGTCCTTCCCCTGCTCAATTCCAAAGGAGCCTGGCTCTGTCACCACCAAAACTCTGCAGCAGTACAGAGAGAACTGGGCACTTGGCCTGCTTCTCAAAAGCAAGATGAGTGAATAGCTCTGTCTTCTGTCCATGAGGAGAGTGAGGTCATGGTGATGGACAGTGCTTTGTGTTGGAGAGTTCATTATTAATTGTGTTATCTCAACTTTCACGCTGTCTTTGTGATGTACCAAACGACCACCCTTCAGCAATGCAAAGCACTCCATCTCTGCATTAGAGAATACCTCTGGGTTCTGGCTTTCATTAAATTTGTTCTGCTGTGTGTGTGCACAGCATTCCTTTCCCCTTAGACAGGCTTTTAAGTGAGCCAGGCCATAAAAATATTTACATTTTTCTGTAGCGTTTGGTCTGTACACAGTCAAACAAGCATGGCACTCACTAAGGGACTGGGATTCAGTGGGAATGTGGCATCCTAAGTTGCAACAGGCTGGCTTGCCTTGCTCCCATCCCTGCACTGAGGAGACAGTCTCACACAGAAATGTCTCTGGGGCTATGAAACTTCTTTGCAGGTGCCAGAAATAGGCAGTGTGTTGTGCCTATCTAGACATGATTCCAAGCAGCAGATTGTTAACATTATTCTACTCATAGGAAAATCTCTTCTGTGTTTTAAAGACAGATGTGGTGTTTGTTTGAGACGTGTTTGATGCATTTAAAGCCCCATATGTAGCAAGGAGAACTACAGTAGATGCCTTCAGCACTGCTTAAGGCTTTTAGTTAGAGGTGTCTTCTCTCCTGAGTCAGTCTTGATCCCTCACCTGCTTCCCTGCACGCTGCTGACATCAGCACTGTGATGGATGGTGCAGGATCTGGGTTCGGGGCTTATCTTGCAGAGCAAAGGTTTGTTACATGTTCCTTGTTCCCTGTTCTTTGTACCTCTGTTATGAAGCAATCGTGGCAGCTGGGGAAGGAGAGCTGGAGAGGGACTTTTGGCAAGGGCATGTGGTGATAGGACAGGGCAGAATGGCTTTAAACTGGCAGAGGGCAGGGTTAGGTCAGATATTAGGGAGAAATTCCTTACTCAGAGGGCGGTGAGGCACTGGCACAGGTTGCCCAGAGAAGTTGTGGCTGCCCCATGCCTGGAACAGTTCAAGGCCAGAGGGAATGGGGCTTTAGCCACCTGGCTGAGTGGAAGGTGTCCTTGTCCATGGGAGGGGGTTAGAACTAGATGGGCTTTAAGGTCCTTGCAGCCCAAACCAGTTTATGGTTCTATGATTCAAGGGAGCTCAGTGGGACCAGCCAGGCTGGGGCAAGGATACAACCCAGGGCACATCCTCCAGTCCTGAAGCACGGTGAGTGCTTGCTGATGCTGGGGTTTGCTGGAGCTTCCTGGATCCAGGTGTCCCAATTCCACTGAAATTCACTGGGATTCTGACTCCAGGCACTCTGCCACATGTCCTGTGCTGTTACAAGTGAGACTTGAGTAGCTACAGAGACTTTCCAGCATGCCTGGGCACCTCACTCCTGGTAATGTCAGTGTAAGGTAGCAGCTTTGGCATGTTTGAAAATCCCACTAAACATTTACTGCAACCCTGCTTAGCCAAACTCCTCATCCAGGCTCCCTTTCCTTTTGGCTGTACAGGAATAGCCCTGGAGATAGAGGGAAGAGAAATGCACGAATCAGGCCCCTTGACTGTCCTGAAAGACATCCTTTCCAGATGTTAAGAAAATTAGCTGTCTTCCTCTGTTATGAAGAAAAACCTTGGACTGAATTTGTATTGGTTTATGTATTTATATATATATATATATTGCTGTGATAAAGTGCAGTACACATTACACTGTCTGATGTATCCACTGAAAAGTCAAGAAACAGTTTCTGGAAGAACCACAAGGTATTTCCCTGTTGCACTGAGTGGGTGTATGACTGATTTTATGTAC
>VXAC01003345.1:0-58309 GCA_013399225.1 Rhipidura dahli
AACTTTCAAACCCCAACACCTGTAAAAACCTTTGTGCCAAGGAAAGACATCCAGTCTTTTTATCAGTTTGCTTGTAATGTGTCTGGAACTCTGATGTTCCCTAACAAATTGTTAATTATGATGATCAACATATTCTGAATGTAATATACATATATGTAGGTTATTTGGATTCTTAATGAAATTTCTTCTGGGGAGACATAGTGACACTAGAATTCGGATTTTGAAAAGGAAGGTTTAAATGTGATTTAAACTTTGAACAAAGTAGTATCCCAACAATACATTGAATAAACTGATATTCATATTTTTCCCTTAGTAATTTCTCCATTACAAAATCTCTCAAAAGTGATATAATTTTCAGATGTTAAAGCATTTTCATTTTGTATCCCCATTCACTTCATGTTTACTTTATTTTCACTTAAAAGAAATCAAACAGTTCTTTCTTTCCACATTGTTCTACTGATCTGTAGCAAGCACAGACAGAATTGATAGTGAGAGAAAAGAGAATAATAGAGTGCCTAGCAGGCTGCTGTTCCTGCCTCAGACTCACTGGGAGAGGGTTACAGCTAGATGAAAATATTCCTGAAGAAAATTTCAGCCTCCTGAACCATTTAAGAGTGTACATCTTTATTACAGTATTTTTATTCCTAGAGAATAATGTTGAAGATATTTCTAAACTCTCATTATAGGATGTTCACAGTTTTATATTCTATTTCCAGCATTAGCAGGACTTAGTTCACAGCTTGGAGAGTGTTTTCATTGTGCACTGTTAGAGAGAAGTGAATGCAAAAGTTTCTGAGGCAAGACTCCTATGTTCTAGTAATTATAAGGGTAATGAAGCTAGGCAGAATTATTTCCTCTTATTAATAGCTGTGTTTAAGCCTCATAGAACTTTCTGTCTAGGGAAAATATTTATTTTTAAACTAAGTGGTGGAAATTAATGTGTTATACTACATGTTTATCCATAAATCAATGGAGTCCTTACAAAGCCAGAAGGAAAAATTGTCTGTGTGGCTACCTATCAGTTCTGTATGATTTTTCACAGTGCATTGGATAGACCAACAGCATATACCTTAATTTTAACAGAGGAAGATGTTCCTTAACTCTTTCAATCTTAGCACTGAGGAATAATTCACAATCAGCTGGCAGTTGTGTCCAAAAGCCTTGGCATGTGTCCTTCTGAATAATGAATTCTTATCAAAGCAAAAACTCTCATCCACTATATTTAGCATTAGGTCTCTTTGATTGAGTGATTTATGTTTAGGAAATTGGAGTAGGTAAGATTTTATTATCCAGTTTATTTTCAAGATTCCCATTAACTTTTAGATTTTCTTCAAGTGCCATATGTTTATGTAGCAAGGCTTAAAGGTGACTTATCATTTGAAACTCCTGTACAAAAGATAAAAAAAATACAGGCTTCCAATTATTTTGAGTAAAATATCCCCAAAGATGGAAGTCAGAGATACAGAATGAGTGTATGAGTGTGTATTTCTGTGAGTTTTCTTGTTTTCTCTTCTTGCTGTAATCCTTAAGGATAAAAAGGATGTTTTGTTATTTTGATTGCCTTAGAATTTGGGACTGACATTCTCTCCACATCAACTTCCCTGCCTAAGTGGTAATTCCCTCTCTTTGTTTAATTTTACCATGAGTGAAGTTCAGTAATCCTCCAGATTGCCAGGAGGTATTGGCAGGTGTCATAATCAGCACTGACTTAACGCTTGAGCAAACCAATTTCCCGAGGTTCAGCAGCCCCAGCTCTGTTCCCAGCAGCCCCAGGCTGCTGAAATGAGCCCCCGAGGCTGTGGAGAGCCAGCTGCAGTTTAGAAGGGCTTCAGACAGAGCAGCCTTTGCAGCTCCAAGGCCAGGAGGAAAGGTACAAGACAGGTGCAAAGTCACCTCTCAGCCCATCTGCCATCCTGCCCGAGTCCCATTCCCTGGCACAGGCTGCCTCCTAACACCTCTCTGCTCGTGCTCTGAGCTGTTGCTCCTCAGTCAGGGTTTACCAGAGCTAAAGCTCACTTTCAAGTAAGTCTGAACCTATTCTTCTATCACCTTCTCAGAAATTCTATCTTTAAATATTTTTTTTCCCAAAAGAGATTTAAATGGACTATTTACCTTTCCAGCACAGTGGATTTTTCCAGTGGGTGACTATTAGTACATGTACTGGGACTTGTTGGATTATGCTTTTTTTGTAGAGCACTGTCCAGTAATTTTGTTTTAATGTTCTAACGTTAAAGGTATAACAGCTTAAAGAGCTTCATGCTACAGAGTGATAAGGTAGCAAACAATAGGTAATATTGCAAATTTTAAGATTTCTACCATGGCTGGTATTTTTCTTTTCGTTAAACTGTAAAAAATAAAATGTTAGCCCATTAGCAGAAAGGTAAATGAGGAGAGCTTGAGGCCCACCTTTCTCCTGCAGGAATATTACTGCCATTCTCTATGCAAGGCTGACCAGCTTTTCTAGCAAGTGCCTCTCCCTAAGGTGAAATTTTATTCTGTTTATTTGCTGTATTTGGATCAGGAACAGAGACTGACAATTCAGAATAAGCCTAAATCCCCACCCTCAACTCCAGTATATCAAGAAAATAAAACATGTAACATGTTTTTGTTTCTGACAATATTACTGCCAACACTAGATCATACAATTCACATCTGGATTTATTTTAGATTTTCTCATAACAACAGCTGCATTTCTTGTCTTTGGTTGGATACATTTTTAAAAATTAAAATTGCCATGGCAACAGCTGCAACCATTTATTATAAAGCAATAGAAGTGGAACTAATATTTGTGAGAGAAGCTTTGTTATCAGGATAGCATTTCATTCAGACAATGCCTGAGTCATTTTTCCCTAGCTGTTCCATTTTTTGAAAGAAAAATATAGAAAATATTTTCAATAATGAAATGTAGGTGGGATTGAACAGATCAGGAGATTAAAAAGATTTTCTTCTTTAGATTACTGGCTCATCTCAAATCCAGATTAGCAAGAGGCAAAAATTATCATCTCTTTGGTGGGCACATGGGAAAATCAATAGCGGTATGGAGCTCTGAAAATCCCATTCCCATAGCAGCTATGTTCTCAACTGCAGCACAGGAGCAGACAACTGAGAACACAGGGTGTGTATTCACTGGGGAAAAATGATGTGACCCATCCTGAGGCGTGCTAATGACTAAGGCAAAGGAAAACTCCACAGGCAGCTTGCAGGGCTAACACAGAACAGCTCCAAGCATGTTCTGCTGCCCTTCCTACCCCTTGCACTGTGCTGTGTTACCTGGCAGAAGGGAATGTTTTTCCCAGTAAAGTGTGGCTCAAGAGGGATGTTTGGCAGCAGCCTCAAGGTTATGTTGTTCCAAGTCAGGACTGAGGTAGGGTCATCTAATGTATGGTCTGGCTACCTCAGAAATAATGTGAACCATTTTGTTTGCATCTATTGACAATATTTCTTGGAGCATTTATCCTTTTTTTTTAAAAAAAAAAAAAACCTGTAAAAATCTGGGTAGGATATACACAAATTTTACTCCAGATATTAAAAAGCTACAAGAAATGCAGATTTTTCTTATTTAACCCCCTTCTGACTATGAAAGAATCTGGTTTGCTTGCACAGACTATACAGGGATGATATACCACGTAACAAGGATTATTAGGAAGTCTTAGGCAGAGTTGGGGAGAACACTGAAAAAGAAAAAACTTTGAACAGACTTTCATACTATTTACACTCCAATTT
Source organism: Rhipidura dahli (assembly GCA_013399225.1). Taxonomy (NCBI): domain Eukaryota; kingdom Metazoa; phylum Chordata; class Aves; order Passeriformes; family Rhipiduridae; genus Rhipidura; species Rhipidura dahli. Next base: position 3,724 of record VXAC01003345.1, read on the forward strand.
TTGTGGGATTTAGTGTAGCTTATCTTTATCAATTACATCCAGCATCAGGCCCCCCAGTGTAACTGCTCTGTTCAGAAGTTCCTAAAGATGCTGAAGGCAGTAGACCAGGGGCTCCTTTCTTAATCTCTGACAGAAAATATGCTGGAAGTGAAAAAGCCCGAGGCTGTTGATAGGGCAGAAATTTGGCACGGCCCGATAGTACTGGCAGTAGATTGTCCATCTCCTCCAGGGACTACCTACATCCTCTAGCAGCACACTTAGGATGTGTGATAGGATATAATAATTTAAATACAAACAGCAGCTTAAAAATCTCTTAAAAGACAAAGAGAACCCATACTTACTAAGCTGTAGGTTTGTTGCAAAAAATTATCATATAGTCTGACTTCATTAAATTACTTTTGTGTCATGGACAATTTATTTCAGGGAGGTAAGAGAGGAAAAACAGAAGAAAAAACAAAATTACACATTGTGCCTGAGAAAAATCTATGAAAGCATAGAATTCATACATTATATTTTATAAAGAGATCTAGTAGACTATATGACTAGAATACAGTAGAATATAAAACTGACATCTGGTAGAAATCACAAAGATAGTTTTCTTTTTTCCTGCTTTCTCACTTAACCTTTCAGTTCTTTGTAGCATATTCCCACCAGCATGGTCCCAGTTCTGTCCTTCCTCTTCAGCTTTCCTAGGTAAGTTTTACACCCCTGTTAGACCTAGAGCAGGGCAGGTTCATGGGGCAGGTTCATGGGGCAGCTGAGGCTTGGCAGAGCAGTGGTGAGAATGGGGTCCTTCCCTGTCCCACTGACAAGAGGAGAGAAGCAGAGAGAGAAGAGGCTGTTTTCATCGAGGTGAGGCAGACTGGGAGCTTCGAGCTTCCTCTCCCTGCCTCTGGGAGCACTGAGCTCTGTACAGACAGGCTCCCACTCAGTTTGGAATGTTGTCTGTGAAAAGACATGGGTTGCACCACCCTTAAACACAGCAGTCTCGGGATTTTCATAAGCAGAGGTCACAGAAGAAAAAGGTCCTTTGAATATTAAATAAAAACCTGCTGTATATCTTCTTCCATTGATCAGCTAAGCAGTCTGATTTTGCCCCTCACTCCTTTGTTCACATTAATTCAAGGGGATTTCAGAGATTACAGTGTATTGTAGCACTGTTTAACCAGCTAAATCTCAGGGCCAAGTTGGTTTAGACCCTGGAGGAGGGTAAGGTGAGTAGGACAAGGCATTTGTGAAGGATAAGGAGAAGCTGTTTGTTATTACAAAGGAAATGCTGCTATTCATCCCTGGGTATCTCACAGTGCACACGGGTCTAGTGGGTTCTCCTGCAGTGTTATGAGGATGACTCAAATCCTAAATGAAGGGTATACTATCAGCATAAAATATACATCATTTTCTGTTGTTTCCATCTTAAACTGCTCCTGAACAAAATCATGGGCTCTGTGATTCCAAGAAAATTACTATTTAATAAAGGTTTAGTGGGAACTGTTTCCATTTAATCTCTGCTAGTTGCCCATAAGAGCAAAGGATTTTTCATAGCCAGTCAGGCTGTTTAAAACCTTCCTTAAAGTGTTTGGGTCATATCCTGCTTTTTTTTGTAACACCAGTGTACATCTAGAACAACTGCACTGAATCAGTGGACTTACTTCAGCTACTCATCACTGTACAGGTAATTTGAGGCAGTTTCTCCTCCAGAGCAGGATGGCAGTAAATCACAGTGATTTCCTGGGAATCTCCTGCAGCGTTCTAACGCTCCTGCAGGCAGCTATCAGCCTGCATCATTCTATCAACAGGCAGGGGGAGTTCAATTGTCATAGATAAATGTAAAATTTGTTTGCAGGAGTGAAGTCACTGTAAAAGACAAGGGTAGTTGAAAGGCTTTGTTGCCTCATCCTTGAGTTATCCCAAAAATTTTAGTGCAAAAAGGGGGATTTAATTAAGACTACCCGTTCTTCCAGTAATCACCTTCCCTACCCCTTAAGGACATCAGTCAGTGTCTTGTGAATGTGCTCTGCTGTTTTATTCTTTGCACTCTGTTTGTAGAATAAATGAAGTATCACATAGTATCACATTTTGCCACTTTTGTGCAAATAAACCTGAGGTGTGGATCGAATTAGGCCTCCAGGATCACATTAAACTCTTGCCTATGCTGACAGAACACTTGCAGTTACACCTTAACACAATTTTTGACTTTCAAGAGAGATATATCATTTTCACAGAAAATCCTTATTCCAGGGTCTCATCTCCCTGCACTCATGGGGAGAACTGTCACATAAAGGGGAGGTTGTGTAAATGTTTCTGATAAATATTTTTCAGCTCTTTTCTAAGTAACTTTGGAGACTAGGGGCTCACAAGTCAAAAACTGAAAGATAACACAAAGGTGAAGAATGCTATAATGAAGAAGAATAATGTAAAGCTAGTAGGAGATAGAGATGTAGCTGTATATGAAGAAAAGTGCTGCCCACTACTATCAGAGAAATACAGATCTTTAGATCTTTGGCTGGTGGGTGTAGAAGTGTGAGAGCTGGGACTGGATGATAGCTCCCAGCTCGGGTGGCAGGGGTAGGGAGGCAAAAAGATTGCTCAGGCTCCTGCACCAACATTAGCAAGAGTGTTAACACATACAGCACATCTAGTTCCTCTTATGGCACAATTAGCATCATGCAGCAGATTTGGTTCAAATAACATAGAAAACTATTTCATTTTTCTTTCCAGATATTGACTGAAGAATTTGTTCCTGGTTCCTTGTTTCTTGTTAACTCAGAGGGTTGATGGTTTGTAACTTTCACAGCCATGTTCTCTTTGCAGAAAAAATGTGTATTTTTTACATTACTGTTCTACCTTATAAATTCTATTTTGCATAAGCATAAGTGATTACAGAGAGATGCAAGGCAGGGAAGAAGTCCAGCTCTCTGTATTAATACAATAATAATTCATTTATACATTTATCTCCTCCTTGGTGGTTGATTCTTTGTTTCTACTTCCTTAGCACTGTGTGCATCTTCCCAGTTGCTGAAGCCACTAAAATGCCTAACTGGGAGGACAGACTTCAAACTGCTTGAGATACAGGCCTTTCCTCTTCATGCAATGTTTAAAAAGAATGGGAATTTAACATTACAGCTCTGATATCCAAATGAGAAAAGCAGTCACAGAAATGTGTAAATTATGTGCCTTTTGTTATCATCAGCTCCTAAGTAAGGTCAGTCAGATGCATAACACAGAATGCAGCACATGCTGTCACAGATGACCCACTATTTGTTTGCTGCTGTGCTTCATTCCTCATGAAGATATGGGACAGGAAAGAGTTGTCACTGTGACTGTGATATTTCCAAATAGATTTATGAAAATTAGACATTTAGATGCAATAGCAGTCATTTGAGAATGAAATATTCCTATGCTGAGCCTCGGAGATATGTGAACATATTTTACTATTAAAGCCTTAGTTTTCTTTCATATAGATTTTAAGCCCATGTTGCTGTTCATCAGGATTCCTTTCTGTCAAAGATAAAACCAGGTTGGAACAAGGTAATGAGAAGCTAAGATACTTGTACAGATGACAGTGCACACCATTTCTCAGATGCACTGGGGGAGAGAAGCTCCACACTAGATCAGAGATGATGTTAGACTTGAAATTGCTCTGCCTGCAGGCCCATTAGGTCATTACTTACTGTCAAAATTATCATCCCATGTCTCCTTTCTACGAGTCTGTAGTGACTGCAGCCCTGTAATGAGCAAGTTCTGAGCAGGATCAGAAGGATGCAGGGTGTCCAGCACCTCTGTCAGCAGGGACTTGCAAAGTTTTTCTGGGCACCAGGGAAGCTGAGTTCAACCCCATCCAGGTGGGTGAGATACCAGGTCCTTCTATTGCAAAGGTGGTGGGATTTCAGGGCAAGAATGAGATCACCAGGATAGATGGTTTCCAAGGCTCCCTAAGGAGGCAGAACAGACTTGCTAAGGATAATGGGTTGGGAGACAGAGAAGGAGGAGGGAGAATGACAGATTCTCTGCAGTCCCTGATGTTTGGGGGTAGATGAGAACAAAGATCTGCATTAGGGAAAGTCTACCTGGAACAATACAAATTATTTGTTCTTTTCTCTGACAAGCTGCTGCTGCTGTGTGTCAGCTCAGGCCTGGACACTGAAGAAAACTGAAAATAGTTACCAGTGTAAAAACAATAAAAGTTCATATGCAACAGTAAGTGTTAGCTTGGTTTAAAGTAAGCAAGATAAAATGTCCTCAAGTATTTTAGAAATTCTGGGAAAGCCTACAAAGGAACAAAGTATGGTCAGAAAACTGAGGAAGAAAATAAGCCGTGACATGCAGAAAAAGGTAGAGTGTAAGCCCAGATAGAAAATAGTGTCTAAAACAACTGCTAGACCTTTTTCTAGAAGTAAAAGCAATAATAGTAGTAACAGTGTGATGAAACCAGGCTATAAATGGAATAAAAACCACAATGTGCTGTATTGCCAAGGAGAATAAAATTTTGGGTATCCATAATGAAGGTTCAAATGCTGACCACTTGGGCAGTAATTCAACTTGCAGTACCTTTTTCATTTCTTTCTTTATTTTTCAGCTCTTATATAAAGATCTATGTAAACAGAAAGCTTGATATCTATATTTCTGCTAAGTTTCTGTTTCAGGAACCTTAAACATCTAAAAATTTGCAAATATTGCCAGGAATAAATTCCATGGAGACAGATTCCTTTCTACAGAAGGATGTACCAAAGACTCCTCTGTGTTCTTTTAATGTACTGATCACTGCTTTAACACACCTGAAAAATACAAAAAGTTTCTCTGTTGTTTGAAATTTTTGACTAGAAGATCTCCATATTTTTGCTTCAAAACTATTAAAGTTGACTGCTTCTGCAGTCCTTAAGCCTTCCTGCTCTGGTGTGTCTCTTCTTTGCCTGAACTGCCTGCAAAGCTTCTCTGCCTCACACGTGCTTTTATTGGCTTGGCACAGTCACATCCCAAACTTCATTTGTTTTCATCTTTATAGTTCATCTGCTTGCTCTTCCTGTGTGAGATCTTTGGTGAGGAAGCCTAAGAAGGCTCTGCCAGCCTAAGACTTCCCAAGAGAAGGTGTGGGTGGTGTCTGGTGCCCTGCATGGGCTTTCACTTCTGGCTTCCAGTTCAAACACACATTGTGGGTAAATTACAGCTCTGACTTTCTGGCTTTCTTCCAACACTCTTAGGAAGACCATACAGGCAAAAATTGTGTGAGAACAGAAATTGTTTGGGTCAATCCACTTCTCTGAAAGGTCCAAGTTTTTGAACATGCTGCAGTGACCGACCTTTTTCTGTATAATTTTAATCTCAGGAAAAATAACCTTCTTTCCCTCTTAAAAACAACCTTGAACTCTAGAATACTTTTTTCTGCCCTGTTTTATTTTTCCTAATTAGCAGCTGATGAAATCACTGTGTAGTGCTATAATTATTTAACACCTGAGGGAGATCCCACTTTATTCAATGAAGGTATTTTAGGGAACATCTGACCTTCCTGTATTTTCAGGTATTTTTTTCTTTTCTTCACATTGTGCCTGATTCTCTCTGTGCAGTATTATGTGGCATGTGATGAAGTGGCAAGGAGAAAGAAGGGCACTTGGCTGAAGGAAGCCATTTGGCTTAGCCAGTGGAAAGACATGTTTTCACATTGGTCAAATAGACAGGAGTAAAACAATCTGTTTACTGGTTATTTCTAAAAACTGGTTCTACATAATTCTATTAGAAATTTCCTGCTGTTTGCCCGCATTTTCCTTCTGATGCTTGAATGTATTTTCTTCAGCATAATTTTTTCTAAAATTCATCCGATACAGGGGTTGCATCACTTTGGCTTGAATCAAAACAGAGAATCTTTATGTTGTTCTGCTTATTAAAGCTGACTAACATCTCTTTATTTGATGCTGCCACATTAGCCCTCTGCACATCAGGTTTGGACAGAAACAAAAGTAGGATACAAGATTTAACCTCAACAACATATTTTTCTTCAAAAAAATTGCATGAATTACTGAAAAATCTCTGCTGTTATGCTAAATGCTTTCCATTTTATTTCTTTTTTCCAAGGAAAATACATTGTGCTGCACTCACAGGGTGGGAAAACTAACAGGAAGAAAAAGATCTTATGAATAAATGAGATTTTGCTTAAGAGCAAATGCAGATGCAAAAAGTAATTGATTAAGATGTGACTGGAAACATGACTGGATGCTTTCTATTGCAATAGCCCTTCTGGCATGCAGACCTTTAGTATTAGATCCCTACCAAGTGTGTAGAAAGAAAGTGTTTGTCATGCTGAGCTTTCATTCTAAAGTGATCTTAACAGATCAGGGAGGGAAGTGGAATGATTAGTGTGGTATTACTGACACAAACTGTTAATCCTCCCTCTGCTTCAAGCAGAAGCTACCACCCTCACTTGCAATATATTGTGTAAGTATTGCCTATATTTCCTTTTTTGAAAGCTGTGAAAGCACTTGACCCTGTCCAGTGTTGTTTGCTCAAGGAAACACAGAAGAAATGGAAATAAAAAGAGATCTGTGAAATAGCTTTCTGCTATAGAAAGTGCTGGCTAATCCTTGTAAGAGCCAGCCAGGAAGTGAAGTATCATTCCTGACTCCAGCCAGGAGAGGCAGAGGTTACCCAGTTCCCATACAGACAGGCACTGGGGACTGGGACAGGTGTCTGGGACATGCACATGTTGAGCATTCAGTGAGGAGCCAACAAAACCTCTCATTCCTATCCCTGCACTCCTTCTCATTATGGGTGGCAGATAAAGTAGCCCTTTGCCATTAAACCTGTCCATTTATCAGTCTCTGAGAACAGTTCTCCACTGCACTTACTTTGAGGACTCCCTTAATCCACCTCTGATACAAATTTACAGAAATAAACCCTTTTTTTTTTTTTCTCCTAAAACTAGTTCAGCATTTAGAAAGCCTCTAAAAACTAAACACAGTTTGAAATTTTGTATCAAACTCTCCAGCAGTGCTTATTAATGAACTGCAATCCACCCCTCTGCACAAGGAGCAGATAGCAGAGGGCAGGTCATGCCAGCCAGCCTCTTGAACTGCTCTCCAAGGAACACGAAGAAGAGTAGAGGCGCTATAATTTTAATTATGGTTCTTTCCAGTGTTAAAACTTTTCAATTTTGTTTTTAGGTCAAATAATTGGTTTGGGAGGAAGTGGTGGAATAAACAGGATAAAATCCCATTCTGTTAAATTGCAACTTATATAGGAAAACTGTCAGGTAAATTAGTGTGTATTTTGGTTGCTTGAAAGGATTAAATGTTAGTGCTAAAAAGAAACTTATCCAGAAAAATAAATAGCTCTAGTACAGAACAATGCAAAATGAAAAGCAGATGTAGATACTCTTTGAGCTGCAGGGAAACAGGAGTTCAGTGGAAAGATTTAGACCTGAAACTATAGTTAGCATAATGAGCATATGTTGTGCTATGGTGCTTTTAAAAAATCACAGGGGGTACACTGAGTAGAAGAATTTCTCAGTGAGAATAAGTCACTTCATATTTGTTCCTGAAATAACTACATTAAGAATAGGAAGCTTTCTTCTAGTTTTCTTCATACCTGAAACCTGTTGGTAGATTGGAGTAACTGTAACCCTAAACAGTCTTAATAAAGTCAACTTTTTTTGCCCTAAGATTAACAAACTTAATAAAAAGCCATTTACTGACTATAGGTTACATTTGACGAATAGATTTTTACTCCATGTCAAGATCTTTTTTGTTACTGAGCATCCCTACCACAGTCAGATACCCATCATTCAAACAGAAGCATTTTCCTTGATTTTGGGACCTCTCTGAATTCACCACTCAATGCAGGCCACAGCACCAGTGGCACAAAACATCATCTCCTGATTTATAATTCACCGAGCAAAACAGACCAGCAGCTGCAGTCTGTGCACTTGCCTGGGACAAACATCAAAGAACCAAGTGGCCGCTTTGCTGTCAAGACAGACCTACAAGTTTTTAGGCAGGAGAAACAAAATTATGACTGATCCCCTGGTCTAAGAAAGTCACCGTTGAAAAAGGACTGAGAATTTAGATTGCGACACGTTGCTGATCTGCTACCAATATTTTGTGTCCTTGTATCTTTCCACTACAAATCATCTCACCAATTTTGTGGTGCTAATCAGCATAATTGGAGATAAGAGAGTTTAGTCCTCAGTTAATTCTGTTGTAGCACATGAGCATTCACCCCTCATGTTTGTGGTGCTCCACCATATGCCTTGAGAATCCCTGTGCCATTTTTGCAGCCTGAAAGCATGAGAACTGTTCTCACATCTTCATGGTATTTTCAGTAGAAAATCCTTTATACAGAACTTCAAGCCTTATCTCCAAATGAAAAACATCATGCTACAAGGATCCCATTCTTAGTATCCAAAAGCTTAAAATATTCACAACTTTTTAAAAATTCTATATTTTTAAGTCTTAAAATACCAATTGTTTTCCAGCAATCCAAGGTGCATTCTGGAATCCAGTGCCAAACTCAGCACATTTTCTTTGACAAGGATCATAAAAGTGCTCAAAGCAGTACTCAAAGCAAGAGAACATAAAGGTCTGAAATGTTGCTTAATTAGGTTTTGAGGCTTAGAGCTATTTTGTATCTGCTACATATAACATTTAAACAAGAAAAAATACATCTATACAAGGAGTTTCTGGTGTTCTGGGCAATGACTGACTGGTGGCAAATAACAGCTGAGATGCTCAAAGAACTGTTTACTGCCCAGCCCCTTGGCTTGGGTGGCATCCTTTCCCATTCCAAAATACTTGTGGTGTCTGCCCTCTGGGGTGGGAGACAGGAGATCTACCTTGGGCAACTGCAGCAGTTCCTTTCTGAGGTACAACATCCATTCTGTGCACAAGGTTTCCTATTGCTGAATATTCCTTGCTCCAGCTCCAGCTCTGGCTGTGAAGGGTTACACCAGGAAGCGAAATACTTGGTGGTTTGTAATAAAATTGCTGCTGCACGTGTGGTACCTGCTGTGATTTGTGCCACCCATTTGAACCTCAGCCACAGAGATGCACTTTTTATCAAAGCTATTTGCAAATATGTAACTGCTCTGAGGACATATGGCCAATAAATAATTCAAAGTTATCTATCTTCCCTGCAGTTTTCTTATCCACCTACCACCTTTTAATGTTTTGTTGGCCTGGAAACAATATTGTTTATGGCACTTCGAATATAAAAGTGTTACTGACTGGCAGTAGACTATTTCCAGTGTGATACCTTGAAAATAAATTGGCCATCCCCAGTCTCCATCTGTTTTGCTCTCATCTGCTATTAGCCCAGAGAACTCTTGTTTTGCATTTTGAGTGGCTAAAAGTGTTCATTTTCAATTATTGATTCCAAAATTTTACAATGTGATTGAATTTGTTATTCCTTTTTCTCTCCCTCTCCTCCACCCCTTTGTTTTCTCTTCAGCTCTATATCCATTTACAGTCCTAAGGAGAATCCTAATGCTTTTGATGCTGCAGCTTTCTTCCAGTCAGTGGGAAATTTTCTGGGGATTTTTGCTGGATCATTTGCCATGGGATCCTCTTATGCTGTTGTTACAGCTCTAATATCCTTTATGGTTTGTTTTCAGGGAGCGAATCTATATATGCTGGAAATGATATGCAATATCTGAGACTGACCTCCTTTAATCTGAGCCTGAAGATTTTCACTCTAGGCTCAAGTGTTTCCAAACAGACAAATCGTAACTTGACAGGAAATGTCATTTGTCAGAATCTACAAATTTCTTTCTTACGTTTAACTTTAGGCAGGACTCTACCCTTTGTTATTCTATTTGTAAATAATTGTATTTTAAGGAAAGTGTTTTAAAGTATTTTGAGCCTAAAACATGAATTCATTAAGTACAGCAAATTATTTATGAACTCCAGGCTAGCAGCAATTACACAAAAATACAAGGGGAACACTTCACTGTGTCAGTGTGACCGACAAGTCCATCAGTTTAACTAAGCTGGAAATGAAAGGTCTGTCTGTTGCCCTGCATTTTTTCTTGTGTTTTACAGTTCATATGAAATGCTACTGTATAAAGATCAGTGATTTTGGTCTTTCTTGCATTCACACAAATGTGAACAAATGCCAGTTTGTTTATAACGCTGGACAAAATTACTTCCTTTTCCTTTTTTCTGGGAAAAAGAATATCATATGCAACCAAGTATTAATTCAACCTCCACAAAAGTACTTACAATAGCTGACTTTAAAATCTGTTCTGGATTTTCCTCCTTGAGATAAGCTAGAAGCTGTGCAGTTTTTCCCAACTTCAACATGTATAGATGAATATGGTGGGGGAGCTTGCTTTCTTTCATCCTTTATCACACTGGGGGTAATTTTAGCTTACAAAACAGTTGGGTTTTTATTTTTCCTTAGTAATCTTTTAGCACTTGACAAAATTTACAAAGCTGTGTGAGTTTCCTATGTTGGAGACAGGTCTGTTTTTCCTCCTGTCCTGGAGTGCCTTCTTATCAGCAGAAGCCGCTGGGCTTACAGGTAAGTGTGGCATTTAATTGAATAAAAGTAGTTTTATAATATGCCTGTAGTGTGGGTAAAAGGCCTGGTTTATTTTAGACATGACATCATATATAAAGCTTCTAAAAGCCTGCTGCTATACTGAATATTGTTTCATCTTTAAGAACAAATCTGCAGTGACAGTGAATTGTCTTCCAGACAAAGACATAACAAATCAGGCTCAAGCCCTCACTCTTTCTTCCCTGCACTATCCCATTGCCATTAGTTCCTCTACTAATCCCCCTATTTTCTGGCCAGCTCTGGGACCAAGGATAACAGTAAGTACAAGGAAGGAAACAGGCAGTGCCCTGTGATTACAGAAACTGTGGGCTCCTCTGCACACACTGTGCGTCCTGGGCCTCATTTTTCACAATTATCAATAATTGAGACCAATTATCAATAATAAACAGAGAACAGGGGCCAGTGGGTGGCACCCACCTCTGTGCTTAAGGAAAAAACCTCATCTTGTTCAGTGCAGCTACATGTACATCTTTGGCATGGCCATGTCCAGTGACAGGTAGAAAGATGTGTGATCCGGTTGTTTTGTCATTAATGCCAGGAAAGAAACTGTACAGTCGCAGTCAGTGATGTACCCAGGGCCTCCATTAAAGTGTACACAGCAGTTTAGGCAAAACTTGTAAATGGATATGGTTTACCTCCACAGCAACCTATTGTACAGTGTGAATCAAAAGAACAAAGTTTGTATGACCTTGATTGTTTTAGTGCTCTGGAGGTTGTCACCCCTGAAATCCAGTGCTCTAATTCACAGCAGGGAAAGTCAGGAGAAGAAAAATGCTTAATGGAGTGGAAATGCAGCCTGTGCTGGTTTGTTTGCAAAATTGTTCAAAGCCTTTTGAAGGCAATAGTTATATTTTTACTGAGTTCTCTGGAGCCAGCACATTACTTTTTTAACATCAGCCACACAATCAAACTATTTCTGAATGGGCATTAACATCTGCATCTTCTGGCATCTTTGTCTTACTTATTATATGGCTTTTCATCCTGTTTACTGCCAAATTCTGAATTCAGGCCAATGAATAAAAACAGTGGCACATGATCTGAACAAAAGGGTGGCATTTCGTTACATCAAGAAAATCAGATACCGGGTGGAATGAAAGCCCATTTTGTCTCTTAACAGCTCTGAACTGGTTTGGGTGTTAATTTTCTTCACAGTAGCTAATGTGGTGCTGGAAACAGCACTGTTAATTCAGGGATATTCCAGGTATCACTGAGAAGTACGTACAGAGCCAAGGGGTTTTCTGCTCCTCAGCCCACCCCACCAGCAAAGGGGCTGAGGGTGCAGGAGAAGCTGGGAGGGGACGCAGCCAGGACAGCTGATCCCAGCTGGCCCATTCCAGAGCAAGGGAAGCTGGGGGAGAAGCTTTCTCACTCATAACCTCGTATGTGGCCTGAATACTACAGAAAAGTGGAAGCAAAGGAGGATGATGGTCATCACTTGCCTCCTGCTGGAGGTACTGATCTCCTAGTCCAGTGACTTCCAAGTAAGGACTCTTTTAAAATGCATTCCTCACAGAGCACCAGGATGCTCTGTTTCAGCAACTGAACAATTGATTGTACATTACACAGAAAAAGTAGATTTGTAAAGGAAACACAGGGACTGATGGGAGCCCCAGGTGCTGCACCAAAGGTAATTTCCATTTCTCAGGCATAGGAACAGACTGTATGTCCAGACAAAAATAATTGGCATATGTCCTTTTTGCATACTGCAGACGTGATGATGGACAGCAGAGTCTCTCCTGGTAGTTACCCTGAAGAGTTTTCCACTGCTCTTTTCTGCTGTAATATATAAAATATCTGAAATAAAAGACTTAATTATTGAACACCACAGATGGTGGTAGTAGCCATGGTAAGGAATTTTAAATGGACAGAGGCAGACACAGAGGAAGAGACCAAAGTAAAATTTCAATTTAGGGGAAAAATAGAAAATTCTTGAGAAATTTAACTAATTCTTATCAAAAAAAGGGACTGATGGAGGAAAGATAATTACTTCACCAAGACATATATCCTAGTAAAAAGTACCGAGCCCTTTCAGCATTTTTTCATGGGTATTTTTTCATGGGTTCTGAGTTTCAGGTGGAAATTGTTTAATTACACTGCTGTGAGAAGGCAAATTTTAGTCTTGAAACTTTTACCAGTTAAATCTTTGCCACTTAATTTCTGTAAAAGGCTTTTGTCAGAAGATGTTATTATGGATAAAATCATCAACCCTTTCTTGGGGCTTCAGAAGTTCAAAGCTGTGTTTTATACATGCTATTATAATTTACTTTATTACTTCTGTGCTGACATTACCCTTTAGTTGTCTAGCTTAGCCACTTTTGATGCTGCTTTCTTCCTGTCTCAATTTCCTCTGAAATAGTTTCAACTCCCCTCCTTTTAAAATATTATCTTAAACTCTCAGTTCAGCAGGAGAAATACTCTTGGTTAAGAAACTGTCAGCTGACTTTGGTTCAGCTCTGATTTCTTGTTCCAGTTCTGAGGAAACCTGTGCAAAATGCAGCTGTGTGCAGTCCCACACAGGTGGGTTACACACCAAGCCCCTGCTGCAGAAGGCGGGGGGAGCCCAGGGAAACATCAGTCATCCTTCGGGACACACTCAGCTCTTAATCCACACTTGCAGCCTTTTCCAGCCTTCCTGCTTTGCCCTTTGCCTGTCTCAGAGCCTGCAGGTTCTGCTTTCACACTCAGCTGTGCCTGTTCTCCAGAGAGCCTCACCCCAGCCACGGCACAGCTGCACCACTGCATCCAATGCACCACACTCCCAGTCTGAACTCTCTGAATTCAGCTGACATGCTTCAAAAATTAACTTGTTCCATTAGACATTTATGCCTAGATTCATCTTCCTATTCCTTGGATATTGTGTTTTCTCTGTTCATTCCCTCTAAATGAACTTCAAAGGATTAACACTAGACATCAGTACTTCCCTGTAGCTATTAAGTAATGTAATTGCAAAATAATTTTATTCTTATAATGCTTTCCACAGCAGTCCTTCAATCATTCTGAGCTTTTTGAAGTGTAATATTGAAGTATTTCATAATTTAGAAATAATGAGCTATACTGGCTTTTTAGTGGATAAAGTAGGTGGTAGAGCTCACTTGTTTAGCTTGCAGATTTTTAAAATAAAATTTCATTGGAGAGTAGTACAGGTCAATATTTTAGAGAATATTTCTTTCCTCTGCCTCAAGATACCCCATGATATATAACACACAATATATGGGCCTGACTCTGGTTGAAAAATGGATGTGATCAAACCAGCAAATCAAAATAAAAATCTGGGATGACTACACAATCATTGTTATACTGGGAACTGGAAATTATAAATTAATGTTATGGTTATTAATCTTATTGCTATATCATCAAGCTGTGACATATGCATGATAAATTGATTCTTATACACTAAGATCTAATTTGTGCATTTTCTCATTTGCCCTGAAGTATATCATTCCTGACTGCTGAGCAAAGCTGTAATAACAGAATACTAGAGTAAGGTCAGTGTTAATAGAGTTGTTTTCATTTGCAAACTTCATTACATTGTATTTATTAGTAGGCTATGGAAAAAAAATCATAAATAATTTAAATTAAACACTTGTTGAAATAAATGAGGAAAGTACATGTAGCATTTATTAATTGCTTGTTATCTTGTTTTATAATTAACTAAATTTTAAATGATCACTCAGTCTGGGAAAGGTTCCATGATGAACATGGGCATTTAATGGTCACCTCAGTTAGACCTTCTCTGTCTACAGCTGTTTGAAGTGAGTAGATATTCAAATAAAAAGAGATTAATTTACCTGCAGAAATACACTCAAGCATATGTATGGGAATTGGCTTGCATGTACGTGTTCAGCTGATGCATACTGCAAAGTCACATAGGGACTCAGAGTACAGGCATCAAAATTGCAGCCAAGCACCTCTGATTTTTACACAGTAAAGACCTCTGCATTATGAAGACAAAAAAGACAGTAGACCTTGAAGGAAAAAAATATTGGAAAGCATAATTTTTGTTCCTTTACTGGTTTTCAGAGCCCTTTGATTTCTGATCATTACAGAGGGAAAGGCTTGTGATAATAAATTACTGCTGCTTCCTCACATTCAGCAATTCTTTTCTGAACAATTTGTGATGTGTCTGCCTTTGTGACACCTGCCTTCTTATTCAGGGGCTCACAGAGTCTACCTAGCAGGAAAAATTTTCCTCCTTTTCCTCCAAAAATAAGCAAGCAGCATATTATGAATGGAGTACCCAGGATGAGTCCAACGATCTGGTCTCTCACTGGGGCAATTTTGTGCTGCCTTTGTATTTAGGACACAGCAAGAGTAAATGTCACCAACTTCCATTTTCTTTAATGCTGCTGACAAAGTGCATTTACCCTCATGCTGTTCACCTCTCCTATCTGTTTGCTGTGATTTGTCTAGAATCTGCCATCTACCTCATTGCTTTTTTAAAATGCTGTGACCAGTACTTCTTGTGGCACTCTCTGAAGGGATCTACTAAAACATTTCTATCTGCAGTACTGAGCACTGTGAGCCCAGGGCAGTTTGGTGCCTGATGGGCTTTAGTTCACCGAGCTGACATTATTCTGCACAAGGAAGATATTCTGGGCTTTAAATTCTAAACTGTGTGGTTTTCTTTTCTTTATTCATTCGTAATGTGCCACGCTGTGTCACAAAGAGTAGGAAAACTCCTGCCTTAAGGAGGGAGAAGGGATACCTTGGCTTCCAGGTCAAAAGGAAAGAGACCACAACTCTTGTAAACTGTAGTTCTGCCACTCCCAGAAGCACAGGATGAAATCTAAGCCTAATTAGGGAAACAGGCTCTTCATAAGTAAGATGATGGCACTTGGACTGCTGTGCAGAGACAGATGACAACTGAGCTTGTCTGCTGCAAATGCCTGACTGGAGTCAGGGCTTGGATGGGGCTGATTTCGGGGCTGCTGTAGGTACAGCCTTCTAAGGCAGCAAGGGAAGAAGAGAAAGGTGCATGTTTTTAGAGAAAAGTACATTTTCTAGCAAGGCATTAAGCTGAGACTAAAGGTCAGTTGCATAAAATGTGGACAGTGGAGTCTTATTGCTAGTGCAGAGGTTCAGAACAAACAGGGTAAGCACTCTTGGCATGTCCAGAATAAAAGCTGTTATATGTCACCATAGGACCTCCAATCTAAACTGAATTCAGCAATTCATTTGGGGTTACAAAAGTGCAACACTGAAGCTCAGGTCTTAATCAAAGCAGCCAGGTGCAATACCAATGAACAACTCCCAGATAAGGGTCTAAAAAATCCCCTCAGCTCTATCTTTTATTGCTTTCTTTCACTTTAACATAAACTCAACCTCAGACAACACAGAGATAAAAGCCTCATGAACAAAGCATGAGCTTTAGTTCTGCATTGGTGCAGGTCTGGTGAAGGAAGCCTTAAGTCTCTGTTTAGTATGGAGAGAATGATTAGTGACACTTCATACCCCCCGTGCCAGCAGCCTGAGCAGGGACATGGTTGCCACCGGGTGTGTGGCTTCATTGCTGCAGCAATTTGAGGCAGAGCCTCGTTTCCTGCCACTCACACGTTCAGCCTGCATCCCAGTAGATGCTGTGGGGATTCTGACATAAATGTGACTCCAAAGTAAATGTTATCTGATATAAATAATTTCTCTTTTACCCAATCCTCATTGTTCCCTTTTCCACACATTTTACCCCCTCTGATGAAAGGCCAGTTCCTTCTGCTCTACTGAGAGATCTCAGGATGTTGTGCATCTTTAGAGAGGCATCCCAGAAGCTCTGGAAAACTTCAAAGTTGGGATGAAAATGGATCAGTTTGGTTTCAGTTCTTTTGAAATGAAGCTGTATTTTTATCTATTCCTTTGCTTCCCAGAAGGTAGAGGTTTCGGGGAGTTCTTTCTCTAAATTCCCTTTTTTACCACCAAAAGACCTGACACCAAAAGCTGGAGACAAATGTCAGTTATAGTCTCTCAAATTAGCAAATTTTCAGCTTTTGATTGTGGCCACTCACTTACAGGTTTGCATTAAAAGCACATTGCACATGCTGCTCTTCTCTGACATTGCTTTTTGCTTGTTCGTAAAATGATGTAAAAAAAGATTTTCTCTTTTAGACAGTAGAGGAGCTATTTTCAGATTAGCACTTGTAAATTGATTCCCACACTATCCTTTTAAGCTTGACACTATCAGCAAAATACTATTAAATATACAAGTTCCTATCCTCTATTTTTTATATTACTAGCTTTTGACTTAACAGCCATTTCATCTACATGTATTTGTAAAAACTAATGTAAGAATAAGTTCCCTAGCTGTATTAACAGCTAACAAGCTGTCTCTATTTCTCTGTTATAAAAAATCAAAATGGTAGAACTTTTATTTCTAATAAATCTCTTCAAAGAGGTTGATCTGCAGCTGAAAGTTTACTAGTGACTATAAGCATTTTTCTGTGAAGTGTCTCGTCTTTTATATTAAGAGAAAATTTTCAGTAGTCTGTTAATAAACACAAGGAGCTGTATTGCACTTTAAAACTGACCACCTACTTCAACTCAAAATATTCCCTGCTTGCTTTAAGTTGGGATTTTGTACTGCAATTGCAGTACTAAGTGTCTCAGTAATTGCTACCTTTGCCACTTCAAAACGTAACAAGTGAGTGAGCTGTCACCAACAGTTTGAAATTGCGGACTGGCAAAGGGGTCACATTGCTTTGTCTGCCTCCCAATATCTATTGGATACTTTCTGTTTACAACCCCAGTATTGCCAGATTTGCTCTCACCTGTTTCTCTCTGAAAGCAAACCATAAAACCAGCCTCATTTATGTGCCTTACTCTGTCCATTCAGTATTTTGCTACCCAGCTTTAACCTCAAAATCCAGTTTTATTATCCTACAAAGAAATCCAGATTACTTTCCCCTTGTAACTCGAGTTCTGTGTTTGCCTCTTTAGGTACTTCTCTTTCCTTTTTAGCTAACATGTCAGGTCACTACTCTGAAGTAATCATTTTTATGGGTGTTTATTATAAACAATTTTCTCCAAGCCTTTTGACAAACTCTTCATTGTGAGAGGCATGGCTGGTACATATTAAGCTTTCAGTTGTAGCAATTGAAATATTCCACTGCATTCACCCAGTCTTCCCTGGAAACAGGGTATCTGGTTTCCACACTTGCATAATTGCATGGTTCAGTTCATTTATTCTTACTGCAAAATCAGATTTAAGCCATTTTATTCCTCATGACACTCTCTCAGTTCTCTCACTACCCATAATTAACAGTTTCTGAGCAGTCAAAACCAGTTTATAATCACAGTTGAATTTAATAGTCAATTTTTAAAATGCAAGACTTGACATCCTGATGATTAATAGAGAAGAAAACTGCATCAGAAGCTCTTATCTCCATTTCTGTTACTGAGCCTGGAGCTAGTGATACTTAGCAGCACTACTGATTGGCTGTATTTTTAACTGAAATGTCATTGTTTGAGCACCCCATTGCATATTATTAATGTCTTGAGAATTTTTGAACTCCCCAGATCAGTTCTGCACAATCAAATACAGTTACTGAGAAAAAAGAATTAGACTCATTTATGAGAGCAATTAGACCTCACAAAAATATAAAGTCCCTGGAATGTATTTATGCAGTGAAAATCTCACCACTCCCCCAATTATTTACAGTGAAGAGAAGTCTTAGTGTAGCTAGAAAAAAAATAAAAATCAAAACAGACTTAAAAAAAATAAATATTAAAAAAAAAAAAAGACACATGAAAAGCTCAGTGGAATTTCTCTTGGCTGAAGAGTCAGTGTTCCGTAGAAGCAGAACAGGTAAATTTACAATATAAAGAGAAGCCAGAAGCAAAGAAAATGTCCACAGTGGTTTGGCGGGGTGGGGAAATATATTTGTTTCCTTATTTTCTTTCTGATGATGGTTGTCCCTTGTACCAAATCAACTCAGAAGTATTTAGTCCATACCTTTGTCTTCCATCAAAGGCATATTAATGCCAAGCTCTTCCAAGAAAAAAAGAGGGGCTGGCAACTAAAGAAAAATGGAATTATTTTCCCCAATATCATCTCGGCCAGCAATATGAGGAGAGTCTAAAGAAAGGCATAGTAAGGTAATGATTAATTTAACTGGTATGTGACAATTGGCAGAGCCCACACACAATCTTCCCCAAATGAAATAGTTTCAGCATTGTCTAAATTGTTACTTTGATTTGTTTCCTTATCTGTGCTGTGGCTCAGGGCAGGATGATATTTCACCCACCTCAAGGGCCCCCTTGCTGCTAAAATTCAAACTTTCTTTAGAAATTTGGATAAGGCTGTTAAAGAACCTGTCGAGGCACCAGTGCTTGAGGCAGCTGACACTTGTTCAGTGTGCTGCTGCCCATTTTTCCTGGGGCTCTGGAGCCTGGCCTGCTCCTGGGGATGTTTTTGAAGCAGCAGATGGTTTGTGCTGCGTTTGCTGTGCTAGAGGTGCAGAGCTGCAGATTCTGCCCCCTTACTGAGCCCCTTCTTGCTGGCCCTCATAAAGTGAGGAGAGTCACCATCCTGGGGCAGGTGGAGGAAGCTTTATCCAGTTTCCAGTCCAGAGAAGCAGACTGAGATTATTTTCACCATTCCTCTTTATGCTCTTTGCTTCCAGTAGAGCTGGTTTATATGTTTCAGTTCATGCTTGTTTAACCCCATAAATGCCTGGAGAGCTGTAGCACAATCACATCACAAGGATGAGCAGTGCCTAACCCTTGGCAGGCATCTTCCTGCTTGCTTTGTTGCCTCAGACTCATCAGTTTAATATCAGCACACGGGAGCAGCCTGTGAGCTGGAAACTGGCAATGTGCAGAGCAGCCCGTGAGGAGGAGGCAGAATTAAAAGGCTCCTTCAGGCATGCTGAGCTCCTACATGGGAGGCAGGGAGGAGAAGGGCTGGAAGGCACGAGGACCAAAGCACTGTGGGGTGGATGGTGGGAAATGGTGTGTGTGGGAGCCCTGGAGAGCCTGGGCACACAGGGATCCCACTGCTGGCTGGCTTTGTGCTCAGCCCACTGCACGTGCTGCGGAGCTGTGGGTGCAGGGTTCCAGGGTCAGAATGCACACAGGAAAGCCCTGAGCTGCTGTGGAAATAATCACCTTTTATAGACATGCCCTGAGTTAGCAAAAACACAGAGCTCTCTTCCTCTGTGGGCATTTACATATGGCTACTGGTGGACACTATTTTCTTCTGTTTTCTCCCTGTGTGGGTTCCTCCTGCACTATTCTGTGTCCAGACTTTACAAGCTTATCAGCTACTTTAATTACAGTTCTGGGTTACAGTGATGTTACTCTGATTCTAGTGAGTTAGGACCAGGGCCAGGGAAGAAGTATTGAAAAACATCACTTTAAACAAACTTGCTATTATTATTCCTGACAAACCTGCTTCCCCTGCTCCTCCAGCCCTTCCAGAAGCTGGGACTAAACTGCTGCCATGTGTCCACAGTCACTGACCTGCCTGTTCCAGGCAGCATAACTTACACCTGCCCCATCATCACTCTTAAGCAATGTGTTGTTGTTCACCCTGACATCGTTACCCACTGCTTGTGATAAGCTACAGTCAGGCACAGGCTGAAATGATTTTACACTGTTGCAGTCATTCAGTACCAAGTGGTCTCAAATCATTTAAATGTAGCAAAATTATTTTTTCCTTTCCTATTCAATGCCTGCCATTTTTTTTCAAATAATCCAAAATCCTGCATATCACAATTGTTAGTCCTGTATTTACAACTACTGTCAGTCAGATTATGGTTGGATCATACCATGTATTAATTGAAACAAATTTTCTACAGCCTTTATATTTCCAAATGCACAGCAGTGGAAATGTTATGAAAGCATGATTGTCCTTAGAACATATCCCTCAAATTTCTTTTGTTATAAAATCTGTTAACAGATTCATTTGCTTTTTTATGCAGCCTTTTGCAAGCCTAAGTAAGAAAACAGAAGCAGCTAACTCTGTTTTTTCTTTGAATTTCAGGTATTGTTGCTGTCCTTTTCTGTGGAGTCACACAGGCCCATTACACCTACAACAATCTGTCACCAGATTCCAAAATGAGAACTAAACAGGTAGGGCATGGAAATAACTGATATCTTGTCTTCCACTGGTGTAAGGAATAACAGTCACTGGAATATAGCTGGATGGGATTTCATTAATGCGAAACCAGAGGCTTATGTCTTCATTAGGGGAAGGACTGGAGCTTTTGCCAGGAAAACAGTAGCTATTACCTGGATAACAAAAAATATAAGAATTTAAGTATCTGTTCTTCCCAAGAGACCTGAAATGTTAGACACAAATGGAGATAACAGCTCACACCAACTTCCATGCAAAAATGCTTCAAAATTAAGGAAATCAAAGAGCTCTGGTAAGAAAGACAGAAGTGGTCTGAGAGATTGGATCCCTGCAGATCTTTGCAAAGAGACTGTATAAACTGCAGTCTGCCCCACAGATTTAAGCAATGACATAATTTGATTTCTGTTTCATTAAAAATTGTCATAATTAGAAAGATAGAGATCCTTTCTTTCCATGTGTTATTTAGAGTTTCGAAAGAAATGTGAAATTTGATCACCTGTTTTTTGCTTGAACAAATGACTAGTACAATTGTAATTAATTTTTAAAACTCGAGGCAGTTCTCAGATCTGTGGCACTGCAGGGCTCAAAATACTTTTCAGCACAAGTGGTAATTTTAGACAACCCTGTCACCACCTAGATCCTGTAAGAAGTCATTTAAATGCAATTTTCTTCCCTTTTAATGTTGACTCATATGTCCCAAGAACCCCAGAGTTGGAAGAAATCTATCTCCTAGAACAAAATGGAAACACATGGTCCAATACTATAATTTTCATGACGCAATAAGGTGCCTTTTTCAGCAATTCCTTTCTTTTAAGCATTGGAAATTTTTTGTAGAAAATTTCATCACTTCTTGCACATCTCAATTTAATCAAAAATCCAATTTTGTATCAAAAACAGCTTGATAGAAAAAAAGTACTGGCCACAGTATCAGTTCAACTGCTAGAGTCTCAGGGTTTTTAAATCACAGAAAAGTTTCTGGTCAGTATTCCCATAATAAAGTGTTAGCTATTGAACAGTATAAGTCTTTTCAATTGTATTTCTCCATATCAGCAGAGCCTGATGCTTTCAGAAAGTATTCCAGCAGAGAACTAACCTTTCTCTGATAAGTGTATTGTAAGAGAACAACACTGAAATCTACTATAGAATTGTTTCTGTATCTGCAGAAAGACTGAATTACATGTGCCACCACTCTCCTTGCATATAACTTACAATTTGAATAGAAGGTTTTTTCAGGGATTCATCTGCATATTTTATCCCAGCCTCAGAAAGAGACAGAAAAAGCCAATGTTGTGACATTTTTAATTACCTATGAAGCTTTTCAGCTACAGAATTAACTAATATTTTGTTTAAATGCATCCTGGTTTTGTTCATACTTACTCTGTTATTCCCTCCTATTCAACAAGTGAAAAAATAGTGAAAATAAACCAGATTTACCCTTGAACACACAGAAAAGAGATTATGTGTTTCTCTATGGAGCTGTGAGTTTTATGCACTCTTTCCTATTTTGTTTTTCACTTCCCCATAAACCCTTAATCCTCAGCCTCCTTTATCATATGGTTCAAACATTGTTGAATTCCTTTGAATTCTTCTAATTTATTTTCTAATCCAAATATTACCCTTTCATATGCAGCTGTTTCAGTGAGACCTGCACCGCCTCTTTCTTTCTCTCCTCCCAAGAATTCTCTTCAAGCAAATTTAATAAGCCACACACTTGGCGTTCTCATAATCATATATAACATCAGTGCATTTTAAATGAATATTGTTGCTCAGACAGTTGGCTTTGTTCCCAATCTAAGTCATTTTTATTACTCATTACTGGCCAAAATCAAGGGCTGTTCAGTTCTTTTATAGAATTATTCCAAAGCAGTCTCTCTCTTTTGTTACAGTGTGACAGATCTTTCAGTAAGGACTGCTGCACTGTAATGCACACTGACAAAACAGTGAGTTAAGGCTGAAGCTGAAGCTAACAAAGACCATGGAAATTAGATTTAAAACTGTAAATCGGACTGTGAAATTGTGTTAGCTGGTTTTAAACAAATACTTTTTCTTTACTGCTTTGCATAATTTTCTTTACATTTTTTATTTGCTTTTAAAATTTGATGGCTTGATGGTAAAATCCAGTGTACAGTGATAGAGAAGGTATTTCTGACCCTGGTCCCATGTTCTACATTTCCCATAATGCATCATCATTTGCTCTAAAAAAATTAAAAGTTTTTCTTTGGTCATTGATGGAAAATGAGAACTTATCTATAGTTCTTAAATGAGAATTTAAGAACATCTATTAAAAAGGCCTGTTAAAAGGTGCCATGTAATTATTAGTCCCCATGTATCCTTTATTATTCCATCAATCACTGTTTAACATTCCATGAAAGAGAAATATTAGGCTTCAAGCATCTGAAACTATAAAGTAACACAAATTTTTTCACAAACAAATGAATTATTTTAACACTGTCATATGAAAAGTAATATAACAAAGATTTAGCGAAAATTGAAGCTTTAGATAGTTTTCATTCAATTATCCCCATTTTCATTAAGTATTTATAAACATTCTTTGTGGTTTGACTGTTGTTTTTTAACATGGGTGATGTTTCATGGCAGTATTTTTAAGTCCTCATCCTTGACCTGACCATGATCACCATGATTTTAATGGCGAGACTGACCCTGCCCTCCATGGCAACAAGGTTAGGTCAAACAGAGTGCTCCTGAATTTCAGGCACTTAAAGTTTAATTTATCCAATGTATCTTCAGTGAAGGAGATGATGAAGCTGCTGGGATCTTATCAAAAACTATCTGATTCTGAGCAGCTTTCTCTAGAATTATCTACAGCTGCTCTCTGACCTCACATTGTGCTGCAGCCAGACAGTTGCTTCTAAATCTTGGGACATTACAGCTCATATTTTACATTAGGCTTCAGATGTACAGCTGGGCTGGGTTGATTTGCTCTGCTACAAGTAAGTCAGTGGCTGGGCAGGGTGTTATGAGATAGATAGAAATCCCTGGTTTGTTAAAAGTGGGCAGAGTGTAAATCCCTACAGGTCACCCCTAGAAAGGGATGCACGGTGTTTTCTCCAGGAAGATGACATTCCTTGGTCTCTTTTGCTCTCTGCCCTCTATCACTTTCACTCAAATGCCAAGCTAAGACCAGCACATTTTCCCAGTGGTGAAGTACTGACTAATGGCCATAAATATTATCCATCATACTTATGAGTTGAATCATTTTCTGGTTATGTTCCTTTAACTCTGGGGAACAAGTGCAATGATGGGAATGAGGCAGGGCAATACCTTTCTTTGGTTAAGTGTGCAAGGGTATGGAGAATTCTCTTTGCAGCCAAAATAGTGTCAGCAAGTTATAAATTCTGGACAGGGAATTCTGAAATGCATCATGTTTGGAGGAAGAGCCAGGGAATTACAAGAAGACACAGGAAAGCATGTCCAGCCAGAAAGGGAGTATGTCCCACACTGCCCTGCCTCCATTCATTCCCCAGTGTAAGCCCTGTTCTCATGGTCACCTCTGAACCAGTTGTGTCTAGCTGCTGCTGCAGGTTGCTTTTTCACAGCAGGTGTAGCAGCCTTTCTAATCACACTGGGAGTTAAACTGTTACTCACCTGTTTGGCTGCTCCTGATAGCAAACCCATTAAGGGAGCAGCTGCATCAGAGACAAGAGCTCCTGCCCTGATTGTCCAGCTGCACAGGGCGTGCTGTGTGCACAAGATTCCAAGTTAAGATTTCAGTGGCCCTTCACCCCCAAGGTTTAACACAGGCAGGAGAATGAGGTAAAGATACACCAAGAGAGCTCAGTGGTGTTTAACTTCTGAGTAACTCAGCCAAGAGATGCAGTCTCATGAGGAGGCTTCAGCAAATCAGTTTGCACTGGAGGACTGAAAGTTCAGACTGGTCTTGGGCTTTGCTCACTGATGGACATAGTACTGAGTGCTTCAAATTTTAATCTCCATGCTACAAAGCAGACATGATTATCTCTGATTAATCAAAGTCATCACTTTGCAGGGGAGAGGCTAATATTTCCTGGAAATCCCTGGGAAATACATGAAGCTTTCAAAGTTTTCCTAGCTCATTGATGATGCAACTATATCTTCCAACAAGACCACTGGCTGGGGATCAATCAGCTGATTGCTGGATCAGAAATTAAGCTACATTCCAAAGACACTTCTGTATAAAAGGATTGTGGTTTTAAGAATATTAATTTATTCTAATTAATCACATTAGTCAAAACAGGTTGAAAAAAGTCATAAAACATGTTTTTAATTTATCAAAAACTGCAAATCAAAGCATTATAGCCCCTTGACCCTAGTATGTTATAGTGTAGTCTCAATATAGACTTTAGACTTAGAATGACAGAATCATTGAGGTAGGAAAAGATTTCCAAGGCCATGAAGTCCACTCATCAACCACCATGCCACATCTACTAATTTTTTGAACACTTCCAGGGATGGTGATTCTGCCACTCCCCTGAGGAGCTGTTCCATCCATTATTATAGACTCACTTCAGAAGCAAAGCAAAACAGTAGAGTGAAAGGAAAGAATGGCAGTGGAGGTGACCAAACCAACTGAAAGGGGAAAAAAGAAATCAGTGAATCAAAGAAGTTTTACCTGAATGCCAGCAGATGATTTTTACTAAAAAGAGCATTGTTGGACTAAAGGCAAAGAGGTGACTGGAGTCACTGCATCCAGATGAAGCACCATCACTGGGATCTTGACATTCTACTGCTTTTCTGCTGGCCTGTGTATCTTGTAAACCAATTACAAGCAGACCTACAACCAGCACTGGAACTACAAATCTCCTTTCTCTAGATACATGAGACTGTCTTACAGGATTCTTCCATCAGCTGGCTCTTGATAAGAAAACAAATAATGCTCTGTAAATTCTGCTTTTAGTAACATAATGATTTCTCCTGAGTTTCTTGTTAAAAGCACATGCCAGGAACTACAGCTACTGTTATCTTTCTGTGAGAGAAGGAGAGCAGCTGGGTAGAGATGACAGTGCACTACCAACACCCAAACTGTGTCAATCTGCTTTGGGAGGGGTCCCCCTCCAGAAATCCAGCACCCATACTGTACTTGGGAGAAGCAGCCCTCTAACTCCACTGGGAGCTGCAGCACAAAATGAAATGGTTTGGTGCCTTTATCTTAAACCCTCCACAGTCACGCTGGACATGTTTGTGCCCTGGGGCTTTGGTTCTGCTATTTGTATGAGTGTTTAAGAGACCAAACAAAGAGAGCTGGGCTTGCTTCTGTAGCAGACAGCCTGTACTAATTTATCTCTGGTTAATACCTATTTTCTGTTATCAAACATTGGACTGTTTATTGATAATGAGTTTATACTTGTTGGAAGAAAATTACACGCACAAATGTCAGGTTATAATGGCTTTTTTAATTCAGACTCTTAATTTATAAAAAAATTGATAGCATTTCTAGGCTGAGGAAAACCCTACTTACAGCAAAATGTCCTAGATTGTTAGCAAGGCAGAACTACCACAAAACATAAGGATACACAAGGATAATTCTCATCCTTTTGAAATGAGCAGCCTAATTGACAGCTGTTGTGGTTCATTCAGAAACTCTTCTTAGGGAAAAATTACCTGTAAGGCACTGCTAGAGATCAGGTATTTCTACACAAATGATTGGCAGAAAGAAAGACTGAGAGAAAGGTTCTCTCTCAGAAAGGTTACCACTAGTACCAGATTCTGATCAGTCTTTGCATGGGTGCTGTGCAGGAGGAATCTGTTTTCCCAGCACACCACAATTGCAGGGGCTACGGGAAAATTTCATCCCAGAATGGGGATTTTACTGTCTTCCAAGGTACATAGCTGGTTGTCTGATATGAGATAACATATTTGATGGCTAGTCCTTTGAGAGTAAACTGGAAATTCTTTTTAACTAATGCATGGCAGCCAGGTCTGGCACTCTTCAAAAATACACACGAGATCTTTGCCTAAAGAATCCAGTAAAGTCCAAATTCTTGGTTAGCATTAAATAGGCATGAAGAACATTTGTCCATTTAAGTGGACACTGACCATAAAAGTTAGCTCTGATGGGCACTGTTGCATGGTTTCCCTTCTGCAGCTGACCAAAAAAAAAAATAAACCCTAATTTCCACCCTCCTTGAACTCCTGCAAGTTCCGACTCAAAAGTGAAAAGGAGCGAGGCTTTAGGCAGTGCTTCTCAGGAAACAGCACAGGTGACCAGCTAACAAGGGTCAACAGAAAGGCCTGGAGAAGATGCTCCTTTTGATAACAAGAGTCTAAAAATCAAATAGCATTTGGGAAGATTTAGTTGTACTGGAATAGCATTAGTATAGTTTTGCCCATGTTTTAGCCAGTTTTGCTTAAAGTAAATACTTTGGAAATTAATAATATCTGGGGAAATCCTTGTTCTTGTCTTCTTGTATCTCACCTAGATTTTTCTTTTTTTTTTTTTTTGTTTTTTGTTTTTTGGGTTTTTTTTGACAAGGCCTATAGCAGAAATCTTCATTTTGCAGCTGTTAAAAAACACAGAAATGCCCCTGTTATTTTTTCTTTTTGAGAGAAGAAAATGATACAAACATAAAGGGGTTGTGAGCACAGTTTTAAAAAGAATGGTTTATGCAGCATTTATCTTATGGCTATTAAGAGCAGATACCTGAAACTGTAGGTAAAAACTATTGCTAATTTTGAGGTAACTAACCTATACTGGAAACAAAACAAGCCAGAGTCTTCTACCCTTCTAAAAATCCAAAAGCTAAGGTCTCTAGATATTAGCTATCATTACAGCTCCAGCCTAATACCCTGAAGAGAAGCAGCCCCTCATTCTTGTCCTGTGCTTTCCCTTGTAAGCTCCAGTTGCCGTCCCGGGGCACTGCTGAGCTGCAGCAGTGTCACAGACCTGCTGGCTGAGCCCTGTGCTCCTGACTGCAGAGCCAGAGCATCTCTGCAGAGCCCCTGGGTCTGTCACAAACAGCCTGCCCTCGTTCAGCAATTGCCTTCTTTCCTCTAATTGAATATGCACCACATGCATAGTGCTCGTAATAATTATTACCTTTAAAATGGATTGCAATTGACAGGAAGTGTACAATGAATTCCAGTTCTCTGCACAGCTATTTTCTGTGTTTAGCAGAAAAAGCTGAAGATTGGAAATGTGCCAGGTGCATTGTTTGACCAGATGTATCATAAGATCTTATGGAACCCTGTAGAACAGTGTAATGCTATAAAGAAGGCTAAAGCTGCTTACTGTATGGGTTTAACAAGAAGAATCATAGCAACACAAGAAAATCTTGATTTCTGCAAAAGGAATTATACTAGCATGTATTCAATCTGAATTTCTTAACAAAATCCCTCATTATCTGACTGATGTTCCTGATTATTTAGCCATGCTAAAAGAATGTTAATCTGCAGTCTCTTTACATGCAACTTCCCTTAAATTTATGTGAAAATGCTGTAATTGTTTCCTCTCTTTCAGCTGTGAGCTACATGATGGATGGTAAACAGCTAGGAAACATTGCTATGAGTAAACCGATAATAGTAGACTTTATAACTCTGGTGTATCAGTAATTACCTGCATAATTTATGGTTTATATCATACATTAGCTGCTGTTCTGTCCATAACACTGAAAATATTGCGTGTCCATATACAGAAATCTTGTTAGAATATTCAGCTCTATACTTCATTCTGTAGTTTCCATTTCCCTCTGGTTTTGTACACCTGCATTAGTGATTCCTTAACTGACAATGTGCAGATGTGCTCTGGCCTCATTATTTTCCATCAAGCATGTGTCCTTTTGTCATCAGCATATTATGAGGAATATCATATTCTAGTGTCTTAAACACACGCACACAAATAATAAAAATGTACTTTGGACCTAGGAAGAAGAGAAATCCTCTTGAAAAACAAAGAAAAAAACATTTTCCTTCATTTTGCTTAAGCACAGAAACTGGAAAATAACATGCTCAAATGTAATTCATACCCTGAAGTAACCCAGAACTGTAATGAAGCAGTATTTCTACAGAGAAGCTCATCTTATTGAAAAATGATGTCATTGTTTGTGCTGGTAGGCTAAGAAACATCATACCATATGCAAACGAGTTTCCAAATGGCTTCATTAAAGTTTTTACAATCTGTTTAAACATTAAACATTTTCTTTAAATATTAATAAAGATCTCAGATTGTTAAGGTTGTAGTTTACTCTTTACAGCACAGAATCAGATGGCAGCAGTTAGCTGACATATTCCAACTGGAATGACAACCGATGGGCCAAAATCTCTTTGGCACCTGGAGAAATGTGCAAGGAACTCCAAAAGTGAGACTCGTGCTGTAGTTTCTCTGAAAGTGCCCTGAATCACAAACGTGTGCAGCAGAGTCAGACTGCCTGGGGCTGTGTGGGCTGCTGCAGAAGTCAAATATTGCTTTATAGAGCTCTGCAGGTTGGTACTGGGCCACTGTCCATCTTCCCACGAGAGGTTTGAAGAGCAGCCTCTGAAATATTTCTCCCTCCTTTGGGTAGCTGGCACTTATCTCTAGTTTTTAAGTGCAACCATGCCAATAGCCAGCCTCGTGCCTCACATATGTAAATCTAGTTTTGTGAAGAGAATTCCCTCTAAGTATGTAGCCTGTGAAATAAAACCCATCCTAATTATTGCCGCCCTCCTCATCACAGCAACTGTGGAATGCACAAAGAGAAAAGGAAAACCAGAATGAATCTAGTCCTGGGCTAGGAGCATAGTGTCACATCATCAACATGATGAGGGTGCACTTCAACATCCCATACTTAGAGTAAATATAGTTAAACTTTAGTCTGAAGTATGGTTTATACTATCTCATGCTTTGTAAAAGTTGACAATTATGACAATTCCCTCAAACATATAGTCAGTCACAACTCCCTCACCTGAGAATTTGTAACAAGCATAAAAAATAAAGACAGGATTCTTCTTTTAAGTCTTTCTTAACTTTTCATACAGGTAAACTAATTTAGTAGAGTTTTATATCATGAAACAAAACCCTTTGACTTTAATGACATTTGGCTTATTCTATAAACGAGCAAGTTCTAAATCTTTATAGTGACAGAGGGAAAAACAATCCCTTTCTTAAAGTATAGTTATGTCCTGTGGTAATGATTTCCTTTAACTTGGAAACACTGGCACTTCAGATATTGTTAGATTGTTTTAGTACATGATTTATCAATAAATTCTTCAGTTATTGAGTAAATCTCTTGACTGGTTTGTATTTCTGTGCATAGTACAATATACTGCTAAATTGGAATGCAGTAAAATTATTCAGCACATAGGTTAAAATAGTTTTAATGTTGAGGGTATTAGTAATAGGTTCCTTAATTAGCAGCCTGTGTTGCCTTACACTTGCTGGAGTGTGTGTCACCGTGTTCATAATTGCTCTTCCTGTGAGGCCTGTGTTTGGAAACACAATTAAGATGCTATTTCTGGCATGGCTGGAGAGGCTATGCTGGGGTCTTTCCAGAGCATCGAGCTCTCTGCTGCAAATGTGGACTGACCTCACCCAAAGCACTCTGTGTGGTTTGGGACCTTTGCTACTCTTTTACTTTATATTTTTTTAAACAGCAATGCTTTTGCTCACCCAGAGAGCCTTGGGACGTTGGGAGGCCTTGAGGAATCTGAGCTGTTTTGTGATTCCTGACAACACCAAACTGCTGCTGACAAACATCCATTCTTGCACTCTGAAATACATTTTAGATGTTTCTCCTTTTTGGATTACATGATTTTTGCACAACTGCTGAGTCTTTCAGTTCTCTTTCAAGGGTTATTATCTGCAAAATTCCCTATCAGCTATAAGAACTGCACAAAAGCCTTGGTCAAAACTCAAAGAAGTGTGTAGGTAACACTAGAGTTCTCACACAATAAGCTGCAAGAAGAAAATGAATACATGTAAATAAGGCATTATAATAGTCTAAAGCATTGCCAGCATCCTGTCTTTTTAGTGACTGCACAGCTGTGTTTCCATTACACAATTAATGGATTTCCTACCTTCCAAAGAGGCATTTGTCCCAAATGGTAGCACAGTGCAAGACATACTAAACAGCTGACTACAGCTCATCTCTTTCTCATGGTACTGTCATGCACATGATTAAGGGCTAAAGAGCCCTTTGTCAAAAATTTTCAGACTAAATTTCTCAATCATGGCTAGGATTCAAATAAGTGCCCTATCTTTGCACATATTTTGGTACCTATATACTTTTATTAATTTACAATAATCAAATAGGTTGCAAGTTTGAGGATCTTTTTCAAGCTTTTGACTTTTAATTCTGCTTCAGTCACACAAATTAAGGGGTGTATTGTCCACTCTACGCCTCCAGTGAACCTGACAAGAGTTAGGAGTGTTTGAAAATTCCAGGCAGACATTCAGTGCCCTCAGAACACCCACTCATGTAGTAATTAATACTTTTCTTGAAAAAACACTTTTCTGAGGAGCCCAATTGTATGTTCGTAGTTTGCCCACCTTCTGCTTTCCCACAGAATCTTACAGAAGGTATTTTTAAGGTGCAGTAGTATCTTTTCACAACAGATTCTCAATCTTATGTAAAATAGTCTCCTGAGCTCTCTCTGCTTGTTTTACTGTGTGGGTTTCTTTCCCTGTGGTTGTATCAGTAAAACAACACCAGTGAGGCCACAAGTAATTTAGTAGACCTGAAAACACTGGAAATCTTTGCAATACTTTTTCCAGCAGTTCAGCAGCTTCTATTCTGTTTCAGCTGGAGTCAATTTGTGTCTCATTTATCACATCTCCATAGAGCACACTGGATTACAGCTTTAAATGTAAAGGACTGTTAGATGAGAAAAGTCATGCACTCTAATACTTAGGGGAAAAGTGTGACACACAGCACATAGCTGCTATTCACATTTCTCAGTCTTTTTGTCCAAATGAATCATCAATTCTTGAATAGCAGCCTACATCAGGAGGCAGGGAAGCTGTTTAAAGATGACTGGAGAAATGAAACAAAAGAATTCCCCAAATTCCCACATATAAACATAAAAGAGCAGATCAGTGAACCTACTAATTCAGTATCCTGCTTCAGATACTGATACTAGACTTGCAGAGTAATGGCAAATAATTCTGCCCAGTGTAACTCCAGGGTGGCATTCTGCCAGGTAATGTAGTTAAAAGTTGACTCATGAACAATAGGTCTTTAAGAATAATAAAAGAAGCTTAACATCATCAGGATCTCATACGACTCAACATTGTTCACAGCGAGGGCAATTGTCAGAGTGAGGATGCTCTGCCTGCCTTAGACAGTGGTAGGGTCTTGTGTCCATTCCCTTCCAGCCTCTATGCACAAAGCAGTGGAGATATGCAAAACCCTGGACAAGTAATGGCAGCACAGAAACTAGTTAAGTTATATAATAAAAACTCTTTTGTCTTAGATTAGGCCCTGAATAAAAATAAAACAACATGGCATCAGAAAAATGCATGTGAATACTGCTACTGTTGTCTGGTTTAAGGTAAAATAGAGTTATATTCCTATTTTTAGCTCTACAGCTTTATTTTTCCACAGAATTACTTTTACAGACTTTGAAGGGAAATATCGATATTGGTAGCTGGAAGCTCCAATATAATTTCTATAGAACAGATGCAAAGAGAGCAAGTATTTGTCCTGTAGTGTCAGATCTGCAGTGAAGTTGAAATCTCATAATAATGAAGAAAAGACACCACTGACTTCATGAGAACCTTTTGTTTTTATTCCTGATAAGTTAAAGGCCCCCCTATAAGTCACTAATTCCTAATATGTCAAAGACTAACTGAATTTCTTTCCAACATCCAAAACTTGGCAAGGAAGGAAACTGTTTTTAAGAACACACTTCAAGAATTAGAGTTTATTTCCTCTCAGCAAACTGAAATAGAATAAATTGCATTTGACCTCCTTAGAAGTTGAATTGATTGTAAGAGGTTAGGACTGCAGTGGCAGGTCACAGAAAAAAATAAAAACACACTTGAGGGGAATGAAAGGAAAAGATGAGATTGATTTTGTGTTTTAATTTTGAAAAGTCAGCAGCAGTTCCTCTGATTCTAATATAAATGCAGAAATGCAAAGGATCTATTAGCTTATTGCCATGTTAAAAATAACTATATTACATTGATAACATTCCTATTTTCCTTTGATCAGAAGAAGAACAGTCATGTTTTATAGCAACTAAGTCTCCTTTGTTATCTGAAATTTGCTTTGTTGAAGTCACAAATTGTTTAATTCCTTTGCTTTTCAACCGTTGTTCTACCATAGCCCGTAACTCCCAGTTTATGTCCTCACTTCCACATGTTCAGTGATTTGCCACCCCAGAAGGAACCTTCCAGGAAACTGTCATTCAAGTTGTTCAGACTATGTCCTTTAGCTTCATTTTCAGTGATGTTATTATTATCTTGAATTTTTTTAATTCTTTTCCTTCTACACAGAATCTATTCCCTGATTTCAGCTCCATAAGAACACGTGCTTAATCCCGGGCAGCACAGGCTGTCAACAGCCTCTTCATTTTCCATTACCATCATTGCCTCTATCAGAGAATGGAAGAGGCATCAATGTTCCCAAAAGTTTACAAATTCACCCCAAACACAGTTATTCCAGTGCTACCACTATTCACTGACCAGTCAAAAGTTCTTTATATCCCTTCAAACAATTTTCCGGCTGCACTCTATTACACCCCATCTGGAGCAGAATCCTTTCTTAATCCCTGCAGAAAACAGTCCTGCTAAAATAAACTCAGCGAGTTTGAACTGCAGGAATCCCTGAGCACATAATCTTGATGCAACAGAGCACTGGGGTCCTCCTTCCTGTGTGCCTGCAGGATCTCAGTTCAGGAATTTAAGATAAATAAGCACTTTGAAAGTGGTTGTTTCTAGTTTGTGAACCAAAGAACTTGGCTGACAAGCTGTAGGAGCAGCAGCACCATCCCCTCTCTCGGGGGGACACCTTCCATTCAGGGGTCATTCTGGGGTTATTTTTGGGCACCATCTAAGGTGCTGTATAAGAGCAGAAGTCAGTTGTGCTACAGGAAAAGGATCTGAAAAAGTTCCCTCTTTTTCAAACAGAGCCATGTTTGAAAAAACACAGCTTTGCAGAAATCCCCTTTCCTAAGCCACTTAGCAAGACTAATGATGCAGAGCTAGATCCAAATTTGAGTGAAGGCAACTTTTAATTTAAATGACAAATTCTGGTTTGGCTGCGCAATTTTCAACATTTTTGGTTTAAACTTCTTTTTTTAAGCAAAGCCATTCAGGACCTGTGATAATTTTAATAGTAAGATTTGCCTTTCTATTTGAGGCCAACAGTTTTGCTTTGCTGGTGGTGGTCAGAGGTATATTCTGTGCCAGTGGTTTATCCAGCTTCTCCCAAGCTGAACTTTGGTGATGGGGAGTAGATTATGCCAGAAAGTGGAAGCCATACCATGGAAATGCAAAATATTGCTGCCCTTCCCTTCCCCTTGATGCTGCTGTTTTCTTTTATATCTTTTTCCTTTCCTAGTTCATCCTCAGGCCTTATGAATCCTTTAAACCTCCCAGATCTATAGGGAAATAGAAAGTTATTGTGTGCCTTCAATAAATCTGTTGGGGTGAAATTCATTTAATTCAGTAGCAAAGCCAACTGATAAAAAAGGTCAGAATTTTTCCCCAGGACATTAAAGATCTTGTAAGAATTTCTCTCTGCTAGAGTGTTTGCAAGTTTAGAGTCAGATATTCTTGTATGTCAAAATTAGCACCATAAACAAGTTTATATTCTATCATAAATTTGTTACTTTTGCTGATCCTTTCATCTAAGCAGGTTATTCAGAAATGAGGATTATAACTCTATGCTGTGAAGATTCATTATAGCTGTATAAGTTTAAATCCAAACCTTTTTCCAATTTTGAAACCTCTAATCAGAAGAGAAATTAAATAAAGTAATTAGGCTATAATAAAGACTTCTATAATCTCTGGAAAATTATGGTAGTTTGAATTCTCGCTGCATTTTAATTCACAAGAGTTAAGGAAAAGCAATTTTCATCAATTATTAATTTATCAATAACCTTGACTTCATGGAATATTTTTTATATCTGTGATCTAATTAAATAGCATTATTCAAAGATAATAAATTTTATAACCATCACTTAACATCAACATCTTGGGCTTTTAATAGCTCTGCCACCTTCAGATCTCTCTTAAAAGGAAAATCAGTTTCATATCCCAGCTTCCTAGCTCCTGTTGGACTATGGAAATTCTCCCTCATTTGATGCAAGAATATATCACTGTAGGGTGCACCCCCCAGACAGGTGGCATTTTCCAAGTTTTTAGCAAAATCAGTGCATCTACAGAAGGCCTGCAGGTGCTTGCAAGAGGTGGATGACATTCCTTCAGCAGATATTAAATCAAGTGAATGAATGCACTGTTGCCATTAATAATTAAAATTCACTAAATTTTGCTGGAAGGAAGTTGTGGATGTATTTCAGCTTCTACCCAATACCTCCATACTGGTGTTATTCCCTCGGGAGGAAAGAATGCTGTTTGCCATTCTGCTTTTACCCAGTCCTGTCATACTAACTTTATTCCCTTGAGATGAGATATGTTCCTTAAAATATCAGTATTTGAAAAATCTTACATTTTCCACCTCCCCAGCCACAAGGGGACTGTGGCACAGATTATGTTCATTTTCTCCTTTTGATGCTCCTTTAAAGAATTCTATTTTTATTGCAGATGAGATTGATACTTCGTGTATTCCATCTTCCAGGTGCACTAATCCCTTACCTAGAAAATCTCTCTAACACTCAGTGAAAATATAAGTAGTTCTAGAAAATAAATCAAGTTGCAAAAGCCAGTCTGGCATACTTTATTGCTCTAATTGGCTGGAGCTTAACTGTGGGGGTGGAGGAAAGGAAGGAGAGGAAAAAAGACTGTGCTTTCCTTATCTCACTGAAAAGACAAAACTAATACAGTTTTTATATCATATAAACTGTTTCACTTGAGTTAAAATAAAACACTGGTGTAAGATAAACTCAGTGGTTACAGCAAAGCTTAAGGTGCAGATGGCCTGGATTGATTCCTTCCTCTGCCAGTGAGAACTGAACTGCAAGTGGCATTTTCCAGAAGACTGTCCCAGCTTAAAACAGAGTTTTTACACATCCCTCTTAGTACTTACAAGCAGCTGAGAGTAATAAAAAAGCATATTTAGTGAATGATGTGTTTTTAAATACATAAATATTATGTCAATTTTAATATAAATCTTTTGTAATAACCACTACTTACAGAGGAAAGTACCAAAGCAAAGCAAATACCATTTTCAGTAACTCACTGAGCTAAACGCCAAAACCAAGTGCCTGGATTAGTTCTGAACTGGTGTTTTTGTAATTAATACTCTACTCTGCAATGGGTTGACATTGGTGATTTATTACAGCTCTTTCATTTACAGTATAAGCAGATTTATAGAGTTCATGGAGAGTTAGAAATGCCGTATTACAAATGAGGGGTTTTAGTTTATAACAAAAAGATGCCTTATTGCTATGTGTGTATTAAAATGGTTTTCTGGTAGCCTTGGAAAAACTAATGGTGGTGTATAAGCACTTTTTGCCAATTTCATTTAGAGTAGAAAGAGGGTGGTTGTCTGGGTGGGTGGCAGGGGAAAAGAATCTATGGTTATAGACAAAATGCTTCCAAACACTCGGTATTCAGGACTTTAATCCTAACTTTTTCTCCTTATGAAAGTAATCCCACTTGCAAGTACATATATTCAAAATGTTAAAAGGTGTTGAGTGGCACTGAAGCAGGCCATGGACCACAGCCTGGACCTGGCTCATGGCCCCTCGGACAGGAGGGGATGTCACCCAGACGTGCTGTGTGTGGTGCAGCTCCCTGGGTGACCCAGCAATGCTTAAATTCCTGTTCAAAGCCTATTCCTCCTACTTTTCTACCTCTCATCAAAAGGTCTTGGCATCTCCTCTTTAATATAACAACAGAAACATTTGACTGAAAGCCATGACAATTTGGGCAAATGCTCCTATGGAAGCTGTTTCTTGACATGGTTTTCAGAAGATCTCTTTAGAACAAATTGTTTTGCTCTGAAGGGATTTGTGGAGCACAGCTCTGACAGTAAAGTGCTAAATGGAATCTCTCCATGGGTTCTGTGTTACTGTTGAACAAAACAGAGAAGCTGAACACTAAATAAAACACTGTGCTTAAATACACAAATAGAAGTAAAGTCAGGAGAATGGTGGGCAATCTTTATGTTCTACCTGTAAGTGTCATGTTCCAGGAAAAGGCATACAGATAGCACTTCCTTTATGACAATAACTAGTCCTGAAGCTGTTGTTTTGTTTGATTTTTTCTAACTCATGGTGAGAAATTTGAATAAGTTTCAGTCAGTGAATAAATGTGTCTTACAAGTGAGTGATACAGTTTTAAGAGAGAGAAAACTCTCTCAGAAGATTCTGAATGAAGATAACAAGCCGTTTTTACCATTTTAAGGAGCTGAATCTTGGATATGAGACTTTCACACTTGTGCCTGGAATAAGGAGGAGTGGAGCCTGCTCTAAATTAGCTATTGAAATAGCACCTGGATTTTTGCTACACAAAGGAAGAAAAGTAGTCTGGATTTAATCTTCTCACAAGCAAGCAGTGCTCTGATAGAGAAAGATCAAAATACGGAGGAACTACAGATAAGAGGAAAAAAAATAACACAGTTCAGCAAAGACACACACTCACCAAAAAAAAAACACAATCAAAAAAAAACCCCCCCCCACAAAAAAAAAAAAAAAAAAAAAAAAAAAACAAAACAAAACAACTCAGAGAAAAAAAGAAAAGGGTTTGGATTATATATGCTCTTGTTAAAAGAAAAAAAAAGAATTGATGTCCAGCAATACAATTCCAGCATTGGATGCATCTGACAGATGCTGTGGCTACAAAGTGCTGCACCCACTGTGAATGGAGGCCAAGGGAAGCAGCAGGCCTGTGCTGTGGGACACGACACATTCACCCAGGGAGGAAAGGAGGAATGGATTGTTCATGTTGAGGGCAAACACCCAGACAAGAAAGAGGGATTTTTTTTCTCTTTAACAATCAGTTACTCAAATGAGCCTGGAGGTTTGAAGTAAGATGAACCAGGATGTATGTTTTGGGTAAAAGGAGGAAAAGTTATAGGGAAATTAAAAGGTGCACTAAACTGCATTCGAGACAAATCCATAAAGATTGTTTCTTGGTCAGACTGCTGGGAGACAAGGGGTGAGAAGTTAAAAACCAGATATGCCATGAAAGCACTTCAGGCAAGAGTAAAAGCTCGAATTTAGTAAGGTTGCTGAGAAAAAGTATAGAGCAAAAGCAATGATACAGCAAAATGTATGTTAACAGAAAATGTATGTTAACAGAAGTTTTGAAGATACAAGAAAGGAAATTTAGTTTCAGAATCTGTGTTTCTAAAATGTGTCAATGGTACATCTACTTTAAAATTTTTTGAGTCTTGAATGAGATTTGCTAAATGAAAAATTAAATATCTTTCAGCTTTAAAACCTGTGGAGCACTTTATCTCATCCCAACAATGAAATTATGCAGGTGTGGCTCCTCATAGCAGTATCCTGCCCTCAAAAGCTTTTCATATATACATATATATCTATTTTATAGAGATGTAGATCATGTCATGGCCCTCCTGATACACTTTTCTGTTGTTTCAAACAACACATCAGGTGACATTCCCACAAAGACTTGGGATCACTTTTGCTCCCAAGTGGAAATGCAAGGATTTCTCATAATTTCTGCAGGTTGCAAGATCTCATACTTTGAAGCTTTTGACAACTGGTTCCTCTCATCTAAATTTAATTCAAATAATTTAAGACTGCTAACCTGCAAGTATTTTTTGTGTTTGCTTTCGTGTTGTTCAGTACTGTAGCACAAAGTGAGGGCTATGGAATGTTTACTTGGGATAATTGATGGTGCTGCCACGGGGTCCAAAATATCCTCCCATCTCCTAATGCATTTTATGCCACTTTGCCTCTCAAATTTGTTTTAATGATTGTGACAGCTCTCATTTTTCCTTTGTTAAATCTTAGTGACTGTTACTGGATATTTATTTTTAGAAGCACAAACATATTACAAAAAATACATAAGCCCACTGAGGATGAATAAAACATCTCCATAGTAACTTCCTGGATAGTGATGTATGGCTGGTTGCAGACAGACTGACAAACTTTAGTCCTAACTCTGCATCAGGATTTGTTGGCATAGAATCCTGAGCTCAAAAGTGACTTCAGAAGTGAAATGCCCCCTTTTTCTCTCTGTGGTTATCTGGAAGCAATGATTGATTTTTTTCCAGATGTGGTTAAATAGGAAAATTTATTTTATTAGTTTTAATATAATCAG
This sequence comes from Rhipidura dahli, assembly GCA_013399225.1. Classification (NCBI taxonomy): domain Eukaryota; kingdom Metazoa; phylum Chordata; class Aves; order Passeriformes; family Rhipiduridae; genus Rhipidura; species Rhipidura dahli. Next base: position 42,654 of record VXAC01003345.1, read on the forward strand.
TTGCAAATGCAATCAAGAATATCCCCTCAAGGCAAATTAATATTTTGGCTTTACTTGTTTTTTCACAGAAGAAATTCTACCCTAATCATGTATTTTAAGCTTATTTTACAATACCTTTAAGTGATATTTAAATAGTTTGGGTTGAAATGAGTTTTGATATTGATATCCATACAGTGCAATAAGAGTTTCCGTCTGCAGGATAATATTCATGGCAGTAAGAAAGAGTGCGCTATATTTTAAAGGGAAACATTCTTAAAAGTCCATTAAGGATTTTTTTTTTCTCTCTAAGTATTAGTGTACCCATACCCAAGAATGCATTATGTACAGCCACAGTATAACCAGGAGCCATTTCCCAGGCTCACCCCTGTAAACATGAGTGAAGCTAAATTCCCTCAGCTTCCTTGCAGCTTCCATTGAAGTTCATATAACTTACTTGCTGTTTATGTATTTTACCAGCTGTCTGTGTCAAGCTTGCATACACAAATCAGAGAAAAACAGGCAAGCAAATATGATTTTTAAGGCTAAAAGACACCTTGTTATACTGTATAGCAAATTAGGTGGGTTTAAAATCCACCCTTGAAGTAGCACCAATTTCTGTTCCGTTCATCTAAACAGTTCTGTATTCCAAGGGAACCTGGGATAATCAGTACTTTGTTATAGACATGAGTCATAACTATGTTCTTTCTCTTTCATTTAAGTTGTTCGAGTTCATGAATTTTTTGGCAGAGAATGTGATCTTCTGTTACATGGGACTTGCACTATTTACATTTCAAAACCACATCTTCAATCCTCTTTTTATAGCTGGTGCACTTGTATCCTTTACTTTAAAGAAGCATATATCTCTGTACACGTGTGTGTGTGTATATATATATATATACATATATAAAGAATGCATGTTCCATGTGAAAAAAGTCAACAAGCAAACCAATCAGTTCTTGGAATACTAAAAATCAGTATTTTGTCAATTCCAAGTAAAATCCTCTGTTACCTATGTCCTAATAATTTCCCCAATGCATGTAAGCCCATGTTCTTTGTACAGTTGCTGTTTTGCTCCTCTGCTACAGGCAAGTGGCTTTAAATCACCTGGGGAACTTCTGCCAGTGGTTTACAAGTGGGGTGGGAAATTGAGATAAGTATTGGGACACACCTGTGGGGACAGATGCAAGACAAAACCTTTTTTCCTGTCTGGAGCCAGTGCAGATCCACAAACTGGAGAGCTGCCTCCAGACAGATGGGTGCCATAAGCAGGACTTCCCCAAAACTACTTAAATGATATGAAGTCATTAAAAAACACACAGTTCTGCTTCACTCAAATCTTTCCTTCTTTATACTTGATATCTCCAGCCTATATGGAATTATTTACACCATCATGTGCCTAAGAGACTGGTAAAAAAAGCTCTATGTCTTTAACTCTGCCATGGTTTCTCAACAAATCTTACTTGAACAGTAGTATAGATTCTTTTCACACTGAAAATTTATGCAATGAAATGTTTTGGCTCAGAGCAGCAGCCCTCTGCTTATCACTTTTAAATGAACTGTAATAGCTTTGAAAGCTGGGATCATAGGTGATCCCATAAAAATCACATGCAGTGATTTTTATTTGTAATTTCTAAATAAATAATCAGGACTGCACCAGAGCTCCCTTGGCTACAGTGAGAGCTCACTGTATCCCCAGCCCAATTCTGGCACAGGGAGGTGGCAGGAGCAGCCCCCTGGATGGGGCTGAGCTGCAGAGCAGTGCAGGAACCTGGCTCTACCCTTCCTCTCCCTGAGAGCCAGCAGCCTGCAGAGGGGCTCCCGAGCACGGGGCAGGGGAACTGGGTGCTCCTGGTGCTGGTTCTCCCAGGCCATGGAGCTTCAGGGAGCTCTTGGTGCAGCTGACAGGCTGCAGACATCACCCCTCAAACTCTGCTTCTGTCCTCCAGCCCACAGTGTCTCAAACTGGGAGCATCAGAACTGAGCCCCGAGAGCCACAAGACAAGGGGAGGGCAAAAAGGTGCAAAATGTGCAAAAAGTGTAGCTGAAGAGCTCTGAATGCCTTTCTTTAAATCTGATAATGGCCTCGTGTTTCTAATTGAGGCAACTTTTGTGATAGTTCCACAGAGGAGTAGTAAAGGACTTCAGCAGAAGAATCTCCACAGAGAAGGGGAAGGAAAAGCAAAAGTGCTGGATATAGAAAATATGAATGGCAAGGAAACAAGGCAGTAATAATCAGGTCCAAAAGCACATTTATTCTCTGCAAATTGCTGCTCAAGGAGACAATTCTGTCTCTGCTATTGATGATGGGCATTTTCCTGAAGGGCTGAAGTCACATGTGACATAAATGTGATGACTAAAAGTAGAGTGACTGAAGTGAGAGAGATATATTGTGATGAACATAAAACCAGGATGTCTGGGGAGGGCAAATCTGTGCCACTTCACAGTTTTATTGGAAGCAGAAGGGCATGACATGTAAAATATGAAAGATGATAATATCATATTTGTTTAATTACGCTTTAAAAATAATTTTAGAGAAATATTTGGGTTAATTTAATTCTGGTTTTGTCAGTATTTTGTCGACTATTTTCCTCAACATCTTACATTTCAGGTGGCAGTTTTTGTAGCGAGAGCTTCCAACATATACCCACTTTCTTTTCTTTTGAATTTGGGTCGAAAACAAAAGATTCCCAGGAACTTTCAGCACATGATGATGTTTTCAGGTAAGAACTATTTTGGTATTTTTGGTATTTTTCCTGTCTGCGTTTAATGACTGACAAAAATAGTCACCTATCACTAGAAAAAGCCACATCTATCACAAAGAATTCATCATCTTAAAATTCAAGGTCATCTCTTCACAGTATTGAAGCAAATGGATGCATTCTGATCAACCTCTGCTCTTGACCTATTTTAATTAATGTTTTGGGAACCCACTGCCCATTAAGGCATTGTCTATCAATCCATTTTCCCCCCATCTGTCTACACTTCCATGACAATTTGGGAATACCATGTTTTTAGTTTGCGTTGTTTTAGAGGCCCTTGTAGTATACCTGAGAATATTTTACACAGCAGCAAATAAATATCCAACTGGGACAATGATACTCAGATCAGACATGGTCTTTGGCAATTCCTTAAACTTCAGGAGCAGTTTTATTGTGAAACATGAGACTAGAACACCTTAATTCCACAGACTTTTTCATATGTATTCCAGCTTGATATTTAATTTCATTGATTTTGTTAACCTTGTAGAATAGAAAAAAAAAAAAAATTAAAAATCCAGAAGAGGGAGCCATGTTCCAGTCTGATTAGCACAGAACTGTTAAAACTCACCTGGAATCCATATTTTTTAGCTTGTACAAGCTAGAAATAATTCCACTTGCCTTTCTGATGGTAGTTAGGAAAAACTCACTTATAAGCTAAGAATATCTGTTCAGTAAAAGACAGAAACGCAGATCCCCCAATGCTAGTGATGATATAATTTTCTAAAATTGGAAACGCAGCATCTTTTTTGTTCATTTTGCTGCTTTTTATGCAAAAATTTCTTCCACATTTTTATGGATAAAAGTTCTTGATTGACAGCCTTGATGTACAGCGATCCATTTAGCCAGAGAACAAGTGGAATACAATGTGCTGCATTTCAAGCTCCCTCATCAGGAGCACTCCCCATCAGGGGGCCTCATTTGTGCCTGTGTAATTCCAACTCTCTAGAGAGCAACACAGCAGTTCATTTCTATACCCATTCAATCCTCCTGCTAAAAGCTGCCACTGAAAATGTCAGCTAATTCCAGCGGGACTGAGTGAGGGATGATGACACATCCAGCAGGAGCTGCCTTTCAGCCCAGCTGCTCCCTCGCTGTTGTTCCACAGGTAACTTGCATCTGTAGATCCCTCTAGTAAGCCTAGCAGGTGCCAGCTAGACAACAGCATGAAAAATAGCTTCATATCATTTGGTATCTTGTTCTTGGGCTCCATTTTGGCTTGTGGTTTTCATCAGCTAAAGAATGAAAAGCCTTCTGAAAACTCTCTTCTTCTTTAACTTTTCTGTCCTCGTTTTCTGCAGTCAAATTTCATTCTCCATGGAAAAGGAGCAGAAAGTAGCCTGCAGCCAGCAGCTGAACATGAGAACTCATACACATTAGCTTTCCAGGACAATCTGGCAGCTGAGAACTGGAGCAGCAGTATTGCAGTCTTCTAAAATATAAATGTTAAAATTCTCAGAAAAGTAATTTTTAAGTAGTTTTCAAAGAAAAATGCCCTCTGTTTCGTAGAGAAAGAAGTCTTTATATTATGATAAAGTAATGGCACAATCTGCAACTATAATAATAAAGACTGCCTCTCACACTGCCTGTAGCTGTGCACTTCACAGAACACAGGGTACACTGATTTTCTGTGTAATTCTGTTTTCTAGGATGCACCAAGATTTGTGCTTACTTACCAATAACATTCTTAGTGCTATAAACTGATCATACTGCATGTACTCCTGAACAGAGAGGACAATGACTGCCAGAAGAAAGACATTTCTGATGAGTAAACAAGACATTGAACTCGAGTTTGAAGAAATACATCTACAAAAGATCAGTAGCAGCAGTCATAGAACAGTTTGGGTTGGAAGGAAGCTTTAAAGGTTGTCTGGTCCAACCCCCTGCAATGAGGGTATCTTCAACTAGATCAGGTCGCTCAGAGCCCCATCCAGCCTGCCCTCGAGTGTTTCCAGGGATGGGGCATCCACCACCTCGGTGTGTGTTTTAACACCTTCATTGTTCTGGTACAGCATCAGCTTCTAGCTGATCACAGGGGAAAATGGGCTTCATTCACCACAGCATCACAAATTCAGATGTGGAGAACAATGCATTTGGGGGTTAGTTTTGTTTTCTATGCTATCATTACCAAATCCACCAAACATTTACTGCTTGTTTTACTGCCACAATCACCAAAATGATTGCTGAGAAAAATTGCTGAGAAAAGCAATTAAGGTCAGGGAAGTACACTGTTGATTAGCATTTGATTATACCTTACTCTGCAAAGAACTCTCCTGAAGTCATTAAGTTCTGCTTTTTGATGAGTATTAATGCAGCTGAGAAAAGGTGGAAGAGTTAGGCTTGGAGGTGGATTATGCAGCATTTTGATTTATCACTTTCTTTATCTACTTCTGCCACTCCTCTAACAATACATTACAGAGGGTGGAATCACTTCTACAACTGTTTTTAATCATGATTCCTTATAACATTCCATTGCAAATTAAAACTTGATTAGTCCTCTCTACAAGGACTAATTAAGCCTGAGCTTCTCAAGTTAAGTTGAATATCAGCTAAAGTGAGCAGTCCAGCAGTCTCTGCTCACATGAAAAAGAAACATTTTACAGTCTTAAACTTTATATCACCTTCCACTCTTCCAGCATCTTTATTTACTTTTTACTCTGCTTTCCTCTTCTCTACAGCACATAAATAGGCAACAGAGAGGCTTGTGGGACACAGTGCTAAAGGGGTGGTTGCTGTTAATATAAGGCATTACAGCAGCAGTGGAGTGTGAAAAGGATGAATACAAATGCAGAATTAAACCAAGAAATGCCAATGTACAGGCAGCTGTTTTGCAGGCATTTACATCTGCACACTCATACAGACATGGAGGTGGGAAGTGTCAATGTGAACCTTTCCAAAAAAAGTAGAGATGTAAAGAAATCAGCTAAATAGAAAAGAAAGGAAGGAAGAAAAGAGTAGAGAACTACAGTTGAAACCAAAACACCAGATCTACCCAAAGAAATTCTTTCCTGGCCGATTTGTTTCACACCAACAACCAACACTCCTGCCCTCACAGGCTCTTCAGAGGGCTGGGTTTGGAGAGGTGTCTGTGTGGGGTGTGGGCAAAGGATGGCTAGCAGCCCTACAGGGCACATGGGTTCTGTTCTGTGGGAGCTTAACCCTGGGCTGCTTTGCTTTGAAGGCTCTGGCACATTAAAAAGTATTGCTTAAAGTTGAATCCCTAATGGCTGGCAAAAAAGAAAAAACAATCTGTTAGGAAATCTGGATGAATGGATGAACAGAGATGTGGAGCTGCTGTAAGTGCAGCATCTCTGAAGGATGAGGGGAGAGAATCTCTGCAAATGGTTCATCAGAGTTTGTCCTTCTACCACTCCACTCTCTCCAGGTTTAGCTGAAGTACCAATGTCCACTGCATCCAATCATTCCACTGGGCTTTCTTGGCATTTTTCCTTGGAGTGTTACAGAAAATCTAATCTAAACTTCAGTCTATGTCAGTATCTTAACATTTTCTGAGGTTGTTAAAATCCCCTTCCTTCATTTGTATTATTACCTGGANTAGTTGAAACTGAATTATCTCTTTAAGATCATGTTGAGTCTTTTATAATTGAAAAATGCAGTGAAGTCACTATTTTTCTAAACTGGAGAAACAGCCATTCCAGTGCTCAAGAAGTAGAGACATATTAATTAATTATATTATAATTAATAGATATAGATAGGTGTAGATACAGATATCCCCTCTTACAAAAAGAGATGCTCTAGAATTAAAATTGAAGGTGTGATGCAATTGTGGAAAGTGGCACTGTTTTCCACTGAAATGTAGCTGGTTTTATCACCCACTAAAACCCCTGAAAAAAAAGACCATTTCAGTAGTGGTTCATTCCCTCCTCAGATACATATTTTAAATGAGCTGATATTTTTCCCTTGTAAGAAAATAGTAAAGCATCTGCATCCTCAGAGACGTCTTTCACACAAAAGCAAAGCCAAGGACAAGCCCCGTGTCTGCCTGCAGTGTTTTGAACCTGCTGCCACTGATTATTTCCAGATAGTGCAACTCCAGTCTGCTGCTCCCTTGCAGAAATGTCTTTGTGCTGTTCCCTGGATAAACTGCCCAGCTTCTATACCAAATAATTCACATTCTAGCTAGCTATGTAATCTTGAAGAGCTTTGGAGTTCTAGGCCAAAAATAGCTGCATTTAGCAGTTAATTAAATGATTCTGTATATGTCATCAGTGCCTTACAAGAGATTTGATTACTAGATTTTATCTCTCAATACTTGCAAAGTACTTTTTGCATTCAGTGTGTATTGTATACACATAATGACTTTGCTCTTTACACTTACTTTGTGATTTTTTTTTAGAAAACAATAAAGTGCATTTAAATAGATAAATGAAAGGCATTGCAAAATATGGAGTATTATTTGCATTATGCATCCTGAGGGCTGCAGGCACTAGCAGGCTCTTTCTCCCTCAATTTTTAAACATGGCATTCTGTGAATACCTATTTAGTCACCTTATTACTACCTATGGGGCTTTTTTAAAAAAATTCATTTAGCTGTTTTTGCCACCTTTGTAATTTCTTGTTTATTCAGTCTCTGTGGGTGTATAATTCTACAACTATTACAATGTTTCAAGTACATTAATTTCTTCCCCTTTTAGCTATTTAAAATCATCTTTGAAAAACTATTCATTGTTTTTAAGTTATTTTCTTTTCTGACTGGTCTTATAACATTAAATTATTTTAAAAGAATTTTAAAGAAATATTCTATCTTTTCAAGGAAGAAATGAGTAGCATATTTGGGTACAGATTTTAATGCCAATCCTCTTTTTCACTTTCTCCTGACTTCTTGAGTAGTAGGATATAGATTTCAGGATATAGATTTCTTTTTCAACCTGCATTAAGTTCAGATTACTACTCAATTTGCAATTACTCAATACAAAGAATTCAGTGGACGCAAAGCAAACGTGTGATTATTACGTGAACATGAGAGTGCTTGCATTGCTCGTTTTTGCAAAGTCGCTGCTTTAAATCCCACCCTTTCTGTTAGCAAAATTCAGTATTTTATAAGCAGGATTATGGTTTGAAAATTTCTTCTGCCCTTGGAAGTGGGTTGGGACTGCCAAGACTGCAATTGTGTTTCTCCATCGCATTGAGTTCCTCGTCTGTTCTCAGGTCTGCGGGGCGCGATCGCGTTTGCGTTGGCCATTCGAGACACGGACTCGCCGCCCAAGCAGATGATGTTCAGCACAGCCCTGCTGATCGTGTTCTTCACAGTCTGGGTGTTTGGGGGGGGCACAACACCCATGCTCACCTGGCTGCAGATCAGGTTAGTACTGGCTGTGCAGCATTTGCCAGCTAAATGGAACGGGATCCCTGCGGATCAATCCCTATGGATCAATCGCTACGTCCTTACAACTTTCCAATGCTTACATATGTGCTTTTTATGAGCTTTAACACACACAAAGGAAGTGTTTATCTACCTGTTAGAGGCTCCAGACCACAAGGAACAGGTTCTTCCCAATTTTATTATGAGTTTAGACCTAGGTAAGACACATTGTTTTTTTCTAAGAGTTTGTTTCACTACTGCTCCTTTTGAACACCGTGAATAAATTTTAGTAGTGTCCTCCTCACTGTTGAAGAAAAAGCCATGAAGGCAGACTTTTCCCTCATCTTAAAATCTGTAGTTATTGCACAGCCATGTAATAAATTGTGTATTTCTGTTTATAATGTGAATATGCTGGAAAAATCTACCTCCACTGGTGCCTTATTCAGGCATTAATTTATTGTGCACTATTTTATGTATTCTTCTTCACTTATTATTTTTTAAATTACTTCATACTCAAGGGTATTCACAGAGAGCAGTGAATGATGAGGAAGGTTAAATGACAAGAGAGAGGGAAATAGAAAAGTGGAGTAAAAAGGATCTAATTTAAATGCAGTGTCCTTCCAAGTGTGCTTTTTTGCAACCCGGCTTTCAATAATGAATGCACTCATGCTGGTTACTGATTCTGGTTACTTCACAATCCATTCAGAACTCCCTGCTGTGATTTGCAAGATCACCACAGAAAACCTCAGTATTGAGATAGGCCTGCAATTCACAATTCCTTATCATTTATTCTATATATAGCATATGTTTTTCTTGTTTACAAAATGAGGCCTGATTACAAGTCTTCATTTCAGACTCTTGCTATAAAATAGCAGCTGAAGATAACCAAAATGGGGCTTTTACAAAGAGCACAGATAAAACTCGCAGACAAAATAAGGACAAGTGTACAAGTGGACTGGATAAACATAAAATGCAAGCATCCATATACAGTGGGGAGGCTTTCTATTTCTGTGACAGTCTGATTCTTCTTCATGACATGTCTCATGTCCCATAATGTCAATCAGGGCCATTACAGTTTGGATACACTCTGGCACTCTCAGTCATCTTCCTGAGATTTACCACTTTGTCATTCAGCAAGGGTTTTTCTGTGTGGCAACAGAAACGTGGGTGAGGGAGAGCATTCTCATTAGATCTTGGGGACCAAATCAGCCTGGGTTTCCATAACAGGAGATAAGGAATAATTCTGAGAATTCAGTAGGGGAAAAGGCTGTGAGCAGTAGTCACATGTGCAGTCTAAGAACTTGTGTCACTTGGTGCCCCTCCTGGTTTAGCTCTCTAGGGAATTTTTAAATGAAGATTGTCAAATGCTTTCACTAACAAGCAATTAAATTGGATGCTGTGGCATATTTTCTACTACTAATGGCTACTTAGTGCTACCCAGAGGTGCAAAGACCCCCAAGACCACAAGTGAGGGGCTGACTCTCATATTAACTGTTTATACTGTTCAATGCATGTGCTTCTTTCTCTAGCCTCCTGTACAATAGATTTCCCCAAAGACACTGAAAGTAGACAATTATTATTGATTTGAAATGCTCATCTCTGAGGATTTCCTCTGAATCCCATCAGATCTGCGAGACATTTTTACCAATAAAATGAATTGGTTTTGTAATGAGGATACAGATTTTCTTACTGTAAAGCTATGAGCTCATAATTTCCACTTAATTTCTTGACATTGGAACATGCATCTTCATAAATTATGAGGAGGTCAAACTGAGATAAAATTTTAAATAGACATTTTTAATTACAAATGTAACTTGAGGCTCTGATTTCTCCTTCTAGTGAAGATATTTCATTGTCTTTATAATTTATTACACCACTATGGAATTTTGTCCTTAGTTACCAGCATTTGTTTTTTTAGTCTTAAGTAATTTTGCTAAGTAATTGTATTTAAAGGTGGTGGTAATTCATGACACTTGACACTTGTATGGATTCTAGCAGGTGAGTTTGCTGAGGAAAGTTATGGGGCTGTTGCTAATGACCCCAACTTGCTTGGTGTAGTCCCCAGGATGCTGGCAGCTGTGCCTGAACAGCAATTCTGAACTGCATCTATCCTCATGGCTCTTTGGAAGAAAAAGATGGTATTTTCCAAGCTACTTCAGAGGGTTCAGCTCACAAAGCCAAGGAAAACTGCATTACAAGTACCAAAGTTGTATGATTGTCTCCGAAGAGATATTTTGGAATGGGTTGGTGTGTCATCAATTACAGAAAAAAAAAGGGGTGAAGCCAGGGAAATTCTGTAACCATGACTCTAATCACAGGAGAGGGGGACTGGTCTCACAGCAGTCCTTCATGTTCAGCTGATACAAACATACCTCAGGCTCCATCTTGGGGCAGTTTGAAACTCTTCTTTGTGATTCCCCAGTGCTTCAGGGAGCCAGATCTACCACTATTGGTCAAATCCAAAGCACAGTGCTAGCTCAGTTAATCTAAACAAATAAAGTTATTCACATCATCAAAATAAAGTGCTTACAGGAAATTAAAAATGAATGAGTGGTCACAGTGACTACACTGGCTTTGCCTGCATAAACTACAAGTTGTTGTATAGGTAAGCCTTCTCAGGAGAGAATGGTCAAAACCAGCATGATCAAGCAAACAACAGTCCCAAGCTGAGTGTGCTTTTTTTTGCCAATTTTTCATCATAAAATAATTCTCCAGCAGATAATGTATCTAATTGAACTGGAGGCATTCAGAGGCTAATAGAGAGGAGCATGTGTTTTCTGAATCTTTTTGGATGGATTGAATCTTATTCCCATCAACTGTTTTGTGTCCCCTCTCCCTCTGTGAAAGGGCTGCAGTTCCTGCCATTAGTTCAGGGGATGCAACTCCAAACTCCTCAAGGTCAATCAACTCAGTCTTATCCTATAAGAAAAAAACTTGAGTTTATATGGTACAGACCAACTTACCCAAAGTTTGGTTTTAAAACATAAATAAATCTATCATCCATTCAGTTCAAGCTATGTAAAAATAACATAAATCTGAAAGAACTCACATCAATATGTTTACCAGTTGCTCTACCAAAATGCATGACAGTGTTAGGGCAGAAGACAGTACCCAAGAACTGTACAGCCTTCTTGCTGAATATTATTGCCTACATATTATATCATCTTTCAATTATTTATTACACTCTCCATCATTTACATTGTGACGGTCTCATAACAGTGACCAGGACTCTTGGAGTATAAGGGAATAGAAAAATGACAATTTTAAAATAAGAGTAGGAATGAAACTACTTCTGAAAAAATCAATCTTTATCTCCATAATAGCTGGAATTTCCATAATTTTCCCCCTCTCCTCACAGAAATAGCATAAGATCAATGCTTTTCTATTTCAGTTAAAATTTAACATAATGTAAATATAATCTGTCACTCTATTTTTAGAGAAAAGATTAGAATGTGTCCTCAGAGATAACTACCAGTTGATTTATTCCAGGAATAAGTATGGCTTATACAACACTTGCAAATTGTTGCTAAAACATATAGTAAGATACACTATCAAAACTAACCACGTGCTACCAAAAAAGGCTCCACTCCCATCTCCCATTTAATGCAGTGATATCAACCAGCTATGTCACAAGAAACTAGCACTGCTAAGAGCTTTTGTAAAAAAAAAGCTTAAATGGATCCCAGGAACTCACTAAGTTTATTAAAGTTAAGAATTCTAGTTCCTTTTATTTAACAAATTAATTATATTGAAACATATATTCCTACTTAAACACTATCTTGAATCTAAGAAAATCTTGGATAGTCTTAAAGCCATGGAAATATGACCTGCTCACCATAGAATTCATGTCCACATGTATCTATATGTCAAAACACAGTTTTAAAAGAAATCCATACCAATAATTTTCTTTTTACTACTGCCTTTACTCATACACAGCAGCCTTCAAAATGAATCTTAAAATTCTTGGCAAAGACTGAATATTTCTTAACTTTGTTCTAAAACAATGAAGCATGCACTTTTGGAAATGTCCTATTTATTTTAGCTGTCTCCCTTCCAAACACCTGAAACCCTGAGTTTCAGGGAGTGTTCAGGGTTCCCTTTCTGAAAATAAGGTCCTATTTAAAGGTTCCCAGTTGTCTGGTGCAGTAACTGGTGCATTTCCTAGCACAGAGACACATGCACAGTGTTTACAGCATTATCAGCTGCCACACTGAGAGCAGAACTGGCTGTACCACATTCCTAAATTATACTTTGTCTTTTGACTTATCTGAGAGTTGTAACAGGGGAAAAAATTGTCTTTACTCCCCATGTGAAAGGAGTACAATATTCAGTTCTTGACAGACAATAGATAAGCCTGGATCAGCATGTGAGAATAATTTTGTGATACATCAACAACAAAACAGAGATAGGCATTTGAGTTCACAGTCAAATTGAAGTATTCAATAAATGTGCCTTCAGAGATGTTGAGTGCTACTTGCTAATGCTTTTGGATATACGATTCCCTTCATTCCCCATACTCTGATTAAAAATAGAGAGCTACATTTTACAATAAATCTGCAATGAGAGGTTTGAGGATAAAGGATTCTCCTGATAGACAGAGCAAAAAATTCAAAGCTGTTAATAAAGCATGTCCTGTAAAAACATTGTGCTAGGTATTAAGTCTTGTTTGTTTATCATCACCTCCTGTGTAAACGTTTGTCAAGGGATTGCCAAACTCTTTGTGCATCTCTTTGCAGCAGTTCTTCAGTTAATAGGAAGAATTTAATTCTGGATTGTAAATAACTACCAAGCATCATCCAATAGTAACTTTTACTACTGTGCCTAGCTGGCCATGGCTTTTGGTAAATTGATTTTAGAAAAGAGCTGCCTGTGTGCCTGGCTGCTCTTAAAATCACACCATTTCTAGTTCACCTAAAACTTCAGTGCCAAACATCCAACTTTCTCTAAATACTGGCATACCACATTTTTGGGGGGATGACCAATGCTGACCAAACTCAGATTCTCAGCAAAAGCATCTCACTCAGCAGAAGCAGTCAAGATTTTGGTTCCTTCAGTATCCAGTAGTTTGTTTCAATATCAAAGACTAAGGCAGTGTATATGCTTACCAGAATGTCTCATTGGGGATGTAGATGAAATGCTGTGCCTTGATTGTGTATGACTATGGCTGTCTACCACAAAAAACCCAAAAACCTGGTTGGTGGAAGATGATTCTGTGTTTATCTCAGCCCTTGAACAACTAGTTACAGACTGCTGAAAGACAGAACTTTGTGACAGAGCAACCACAGTAACAACACGACCTTGGCCAGGATTATAACAAAAATATTCCTTATTCCCAAAGCCTATAGGTAGCACTCCCTGTGTTCAGCTGTGTTCAAATGGGTGCTGCAGAAAGGCACTGCAAAGAATGATCTCCTGGGTGATCTGGGCAGCAAGGCTGCAGTCAGCTGAGGCGAGGAGGAACAATCCTGTTGCCTGGTTAAGAGAATATTGTGCTGCATCACTGAGCTCTGCTCATGCAGAAGAGAATGGGAGAGTGCATCTCCTTAAAGCCATTCCTTATGAACTAGATTCAAACTAGAGCTTCATCTCCAGTGCTTCTCATTTATTCCTAAATTAGGGAACCATATCTTGGCTTTCCTTTCCCCTTCACATGGGCACGCAGGGATTATCCTTCCTGAAACATGGCTAGTCCAGGAGACACTCTCAGTGTACCAGCCAAGAGTGTGTGCACATATCTTCACATGATCCATAATTCAATACTTAGGAATTTTTATGAACCCTGTTAATTGTTTTGCTTGTACTCCTTTGAACACATTTTCCTGTCACCATATGTCAAGAAGAAGGAAAATCAGCTTAGAAAAGAAGGTTTAGCTAAATGCTTTTTCCTGGCCTTGGCAGCTTCTCTCTTCTATAACTGTATTCTTTTGGGTCATATTTCCCCTAGAGTCCTGGAAAACAGTTTAGTTCTGTGAAGCATCTGTTATTTCTGTTGAAAACAGAATATTCAACTGTAATTGTGAGCACCCACAACATAGAGATGAGCAGTGCAATTAAAGGCAGGATATTTTCAAGCACAGTTGTATTTGTGTGCACTTTGTACTGGTTACTGTTTTGTTTTGTGTTTAGAATAGTCATAATCAGCCTAACTGGTGTTCCCTCTCAGTACCAAATATAGCTCCAATAAACAAAGTTCGATCTGGTTTGCAGGGTCATACTGCTCTTTAGCCATGGTGGAGTATGTATTTAAAATCACACTGCAATCAACACTCCTGTTGAGAGGCCAATTTCAGCCAAGTCTCTTCAGCCCACTGAGTTTTTTTTCACCCCAACAGGCTGTCAAGAGAGATCACCCTGTCTTTGCCTGGAAAAACATTTAATCCTAAAAAAACCCCTCTGAAATCCAGAAACAGCTGTAATTTAATGTAACAAGTCTAACCATAAATGCTGCAACTATTTTTAATATAATGCCCTTTGCTGGCCAACTATCTGCTCCTGTGAACATCTACAGGACAGCCTTCTGCCTGGCATCTTTCATCCTGATGATAGTTTGAATATTCCTGCATTACCACTAATGGCATATACAGAAGAAAACATGTTGCTGACCCCCAGGCTCTCCTCACCATCAGGATATTACTGATCTATGCACAGACTCGCAGGTCACAATATCTACTTTGCTGTTTAAAAAGTGATTTTCACAATTGTGAAGAACCTTGAAAATTATTCAAGTAAAACTAAACTAACAAGGAAGCTTTGGTGAGTTCATGGACAGCCCAAAACAGAAGTTCAGAGGAGACACTGTCCCAGAGTTATGGAAGGAGCATTATCTTCAAGATAAATCATTTTGCTGATGAGCTCCACCCATTATTTGCACACAATATTCTGGGTACAACAGAAAAATAGTAATTTTGGGTTGGCTTAGGAAACTGCATGGCTGCCAGTCACTCTCTGTCCCCCCAGTAACCCAGTAGGGTGGGGAACTACTGGTCCAGGAGGACAGTGGAAAAGGCAGAGTTCTGACTTCAGCTGTAGGACAAAGAGCCACTATAAATAACTATCTGTAATTTCAAGTTTAGCCAAGCACACTAAAGATCATTGTGATTAAGCATTTGAATAATTTGTATAGTAATGTATTGATTACTTGTGACATGGGTCACAGAGCAGATCAGATTCTGGTTTATCACTTTGTTCCCTTTGATTCCCTGTAGTAGCACAGACTGAAATACTGGGAGAGAATTGAGTCAAAGACCTTTTTCTAATACAAAAACGTTGCTAGATGTGATACTTTTTCTTTGGGTGGTGGTCTTTGAAACCAGTTCTGGGTTTGTGGGTATCTAAGACCATCATGTGTAGTAAAAATGGTCAGGAGTTCCTGACTGAAGTCCTATTAGAAAGGCATTCTACTTCAAAACCAGAGGTGTTCAACATCACACATGAAATTATCTCTGAGCAAAGAAAGCACCCACACTGAAAGGGTTAACATGATAGCTGTTTTTGTAATGGTAGCTGGAGCACGATTAGCCTGGGAAATGCTATAAATCAAGAAGCACTATAAAATTGGACATTAAATGTATTGGATGTAATTATTAAAAAAAAAAAAA
>VXAC01003345.1:58316-170150 GCA_013399225.1 Rhipidura dahli
AAAAAAAAAAAAAAAAAGAAAGAAATTGGACAATTTCCTTTCATTTCTATCTGAAAATGAGAAATCATCCAGGTAATGAATCTCAGTGATCTCCTGAAATGCCTGTCATTTATTTGCAAGGTACTTCTCTGCAAAGATAAGGTGTGCATTTGATCTCTCACAGTTATTCACCACAGCATTTTGCCTGAAAGGCACTAAGCAAGATTTATAAACATTTGTGCTTGATAATAAAATAAAAGACTGAAACACAGAGGACTTGGGCTTTCTGACTGCAGCTGTGAAGGCAGTCCAGAGCAGATGTTGAATAGGAGAATTTGGATTGCAGCTGTGACTCGTGCATGACTTGTACACGACTGCAGCTATCAACTCTGTTGGTCTTTATTGGCCAGAGGGGCCTAATTTTGAGCAGAGTCTCCTAACAGGGCAGACAGTTAAATCCCACCTCACATAGCTTGTGTTTCCAGCTCCACACAGCTACTGAAGACAGAAAAAGAAAGATATGAAAGATACACTTTTATTGCTAGAATATTTGGTACAGGAGAGAAGGAAAATTACACAGCAATAAAAGATTCATGCCTTTCAGTTTGCTAGCAACAAATGGTAAGATGAAGTTTCCACAGGCCAAAAACTCTGAAGAGTTTACAGATGTTTTCTGAAAACGATAAATAAATCTGTAGTTTGGAATAGAATCCATCCAGCTGCATTTGTGTCAATTAAACTATTTAGTTTATCCTACTTTAAAATAGTGTTTCTTTGATATGTCTGAGTATGCTAAAATTCTTCCATCTAATGCAATATTTTTTTCACCCGTTAAAACTTTTCTCCTTGTCATACAAAAGGTAGCTGCTGTGCAGCAGTGAACATGATGAAGTTCTTCAAATTACAAATAAAGAATCAAACAAACCTGTCTAGAAATAGTGCTAGGGAACGTCTTAATTATTAGGAACTTTGGAATGAAACTGATGATTTATTTCTTTCTACCAAAATATCCCAAATTAATCTGGAGCTCTAACTGCCAGAATTAAATTGCTGTAAGCAGAAACTCAGCTTATTTCGAGCATATGTCAAAACTGTGCCATTTGAAAGTAAGCAAAAGGTACAGAAAAACAGTCTGAGCCTTTGTTAATTTGAGATGAATATGTGGTATCAAAGAACTCTAGAAAAAAATAAAGATCACATTTACTAATATGAATCTTATATTCCTGGTCTGTAAGTATTGAACCAGATACTGCTTAATTCTTTCTATTATTGGTCAGAGACTGTTGCTTTCTGCAAAATTAGTGCTCTCAAAATTCACTGAACTTTCATATTTTAAGAACTGTGTGATACTGTTAGCTGGGCTGAAAAATAGAAGGGCGTGGATTTAATGGTTTTTGCATTTTTTAGTTTGCATAATTTCCAAAGTGTGTATGTTCATCCTTCTCCTATTTTACTTGACTAAGAATACTAGAATTTCTTCAGCAAGAAAATATGAAATGAATGGTTCAGTTAGAAGGGATGGAAGTTTTCAGCATGACTTAAAATACCATTTCAGTAGGAAAGAAAACCCAAATACTTTCAAACTTTCTTGGGTTTTTTAAACTTTCCTGTGGTTTTCCTTCCTGCTATCAAACATTCCACAAGGTGCAAAAACCTTTAATTCTGTTTTTAAACACTACCTGAAGAAAAAAATCCCCAAAGCTCACCTTGTGTCTTCAAGCAAGAATAAAGGTGCTAATTGGGAAGACTTGGGGTCTTATGCAACATATGGACTGTGACATAAATATTCTAACAGTGGTGAACCTAAACAATAAAAACACTACAGAGTATATCTGGGTTTGCAGAGGAACTTTTGTGACAGAAGAGAACTGTGACTTCAACTTTCATGAAATGTGCAGTTCTTGTGAAGCATTCCTCTGCAAATTCTGAACTTTGTGTTCTTTTTTAAAATGTGGAGTGGAAGGACAGGTCTGGCACACTTGATAACAAGCCTATCAAATTGTTCCAGAGTTAGATGAATGTGAAAAGTTAATTAAAGCAGATATTAAGTAATCGAGGCTCTGTATGGCAGTCTGGGCTTTTAGCTTTTCATAAACAGATAATTGCAGTGTAATAGAGACTTCTGTATAGTGAGTTATCAGAAACAGCCCAACAGTGGCTGGCTGGTCAGTACATCGATGAGCTTTAAATGAGGAAATTACTTCTTATCTCAAAGAAATACTTGATTTCAATGCCCATAAAAGTATATTCTGCTTCTGTGGTTTTTACTTCTTTGAACAGATACACCATTTTGTTATAATGACAAATAATATGTAAAGGAATCTTGAAAGCACACATAAAATTCTGGGTTTATAAATCCAAAATATTTTCTTTGCAAATAGATATACAGAAAAGATGATTATACAGAAGTTTATGTAAGTGGTGTTTATGCAAAATACCCAAACAGGAATCCTAAGAAGCCACACTTTGCTGATCTAATCTTGCAAGCAGACAAGATGTTGTATGTGGTGACCTCAGAACTACCCACTTGCCTTTGCTACTCACTTATTCATGAGCACTAAGCCTGGTCTGGAATCACAGCATAGGTTCAGGGAGTCTGCCTGTATTTTGATCTGAATCTTAGTCAGCCCCTGAGCTTTTCTGATCTCCACCCCAAAGGATTGCTACAAATGCCATGGCAGCCTTTTCCCCATGCAGACCCAGCAGGAGCAGCCGTGCTCTCGCTCTTGCCTGCTGAATCCACCAGTGGCAGGGGTTTGATGGTTTTCTGCCTTTGCCTCACCCAATTTCTTCCACCTTCCCAGAAGAATTCTAGCCCAATCCTCACCAATTCTGCCTGTGTATGCATATGCACTATGAGGTGAGGAAAACACAGAAGTTAGAAAATAATTTTACTTCACCAGAAAATGAGGTAAAATTATTCTGTAGACTGGTGGCTAATGTGTTCACTAAGGAAGTGTCAGCTTCTGTCCAAATAAATGTTTCTGTTCCATTTAAAATCAGTTATCAACTAAAATACAGCCATCTTCTGCAAAGTAAAGTTCAGAATCCAGGTCTTCCAGTACTGTAGTCAGTAGTCCACAGAAGAATGATTGCTCACATCTAGTAACCCTTACCTATACACCTATTTGAATGTTAATTCTATTTGCTCAACTTCATTCCAAAAGACAGTCTGTAGCCAATGTACTTTCTTATTTATGCTCAATGCAATACTGGGAGCAGAAACACTGAATTGTCTGTCAGAGCATTTCTTTGTATTGCCTTATCACTTGGAAATCTGAGTCATAATGGATATGTGCCACTTTGCTATCACTTATATTGAAAATCAAAATTATAAACAAGTGACAAGCTCCCCAGTTTAGATTAGGCAAATGTCTACACAATTACAATTATGCTGATACCTGTATCTCAGCTTGCATGTCCCAGAAAGGAGTAATGATACATTTTGAGAAGTAAAATGGTTTAATCTGTTCTTTGTTTCACAAAAGAAGGGAAGAAGGCTCCTGCATTTCCAGATGTAGATATGGCACATGCTTTAGTTGTGGACTTGGCAGTGCTGGGTTAATGGTTGGACTCAAAAATCTTACAGGTCTTTTTTTCCGACCTAAATAATTCTGTGATTCTATGGGGAGCTTTAGGCATTAGACTTGTTTTAGGAATTAGATTTGCCTTTCAGCTCTGAAGTTTACTGTCTCTGCTCAGTAAGGTAGGAACCTGAAGCCAATGCCAAAATATCACATATTTATGAATACAGGACAGAAATATCACATTGCCTGAAGTCACTGGCCACAGAGAAGTACTCGGAGCCCCAGAGAAGCTGTGTGGCAGTGGAGAAATGGGGACAGATCCTTAGCTGGTGCAGGCTGTCATAATGACATTCATTTATTTTCTTGGCCTGTAGGCAGAAGTATACTTTGCTTTCAGAATCCCTGGTCGAGGCAATTTCTCACTCTACTTTCTCACTTTGTCTCTTCTTAATCTCATGCAAGCTATTGCTTTCCTTGTCAACACTGGTAGAATTCAGATGTTGGCTCATATTGCAACACACTGCAGTTTATTCTTATTTTTACAAGAAGACAATGGGAATGGAGTCCCTTTCTTAACCATGATTCATCAAACTCCTCCCAACCCACTACAAAACAACAGAAGAAGCTGAAATACAATGATGAAACTTCACAGCACACTCCCTATCTCATCCTTCCAGCGCTCCTTTTCCCCTGCACTCATTTTAAACTTCAACTGGCTGCTTCAGGCTTTTTCCTCAAGCTGTATATGGCTATAAAGAGAAGACAAAACAAAATTTAAATAAAAACCCCCAAACACTAGGAACTTTGAAGCGTGTTTTTAAATAAACTCGTGAAAAGATAGACTTTAATTCATTAAAATGAAAGTGTTTTACCAGTGTTTCTCAATTAATAAGTACTATTCAACAAAGGGGTGATTAACCCTCCTCCTGGGTGCAAAGCATGCAAAGACTGGTGCAGGCAGTACAAAAAAGTCTCAAAACCACACATGTTTATGGGACAGCCCCCAGCAAACAAGGTAAAAAGGCCAATTTGGTTCATCACCAAAAGAAATTTATTAAATTTTTGACTTGAGATCAACAAAGGTTTGCAGCCACAGTTGAGCTGCTGACACAAAAGGAAAAAGCCATCTGACATCTGAAATCTTTGCTTTTCCAGAATAAGAATGCTCAAATGCAAAACAAGTGCCTGACATTTCCTCAAGTATCCTGAATACCATGTAACACAATGAAAATATATGTACACAAGTTGAATTTCACCTGTGTTAGGGCACCAGGCATGAGCTTTTGGATAATTCACATTCCATTTAAGCTCTTACTCTCTTCAGAAAAATTAATTTATTCCCAAGTCATAAAAACAACATGGAACAGCATAAACACCAGATAAAGGGAAGCATATTTTTCCAGCACTTCTACAGCGACTCTGTCAAAAAGGCTATTGTGTTTAACTGAGATTTGCTATATCAGGTGGATATAATCTACATAGGTTTGGGGGTTTAGAGTAAAAAATTAAATAAAATGGCCTTTTGAGTCGCTACTTTGTTCTGTGTTGCTGAGAACAAAAGTGGTGTAAAAGAAACGAAAAGTTAGATTTTCCATTGAGCTGTATTTTAGAACCTTGCCTTCAGAAAAGACACTTCTGTTTATCCTGCTGTATTTAAAGTGGCTTTAAAGTGTGTTTTGACACAAATGTGCACAGGTGTTCTTCTGCCATTTAAAGGAAACAGTAATATTTATTGGCACTGTACACATCAGACAACGAAAATTTAGGCAAAACTCTTCTGTTTTAGTACCTAACATTTTCCTGAGCCTGAGCCCCTTTTCCTAGCTAAGGAAACAGGGGAAGATCCTGTCAGTGCTTGCTCAGCTTGTGCACTGTGCTGTCTCTGCCTACAAGCTGAGTGACCTCAGCTCTGCACACCCTTGTGCTTCATGGTGTTGAGAATTCAGAAATGCTATTTTGATTTAATCTTTGATTAAAAAAAAATAGCACAGCATATCTTATATGGCATACAGGAAAATATAGCTTTAACCTGCTTGGTTGTACAGCTTTGGGTCAACCAATCTATACAAGTCCTTACTACAATCCCCTGCTACTCTGAGCATTTCAGTCAGGACTTAGGTGAACATATTTCAAAGCAGGAATTAAATGTGATCTTAAGCAATGCAGCTGATTTACAAACTGCTTGTGGAAGGAAGAGCCTAACTGGGCACAGCCAGAAGCATTTACTCAGTGTGTTTTGGTTGTAACCTGCATTAAGCTTGACCAGCATTACTCTTCCCTTACAACAGCTCTGTGCACAATTGCTCTCACTACCAGCTTCATATGATAAACTTTAGATGTCAATGCAAGAGATGAAGTGCATGATATATATTTTTTCCCCATGCCATGAGCCCAGGGAACTTAGAGTTGGTCATCTCATTATTTAGACTAATGCCTCAGGAGGATTTAATGTTTTACTTTGGGTTAATCACATTAGCAATAATATAATGCATCTACCATGGCCTGGGCTTCTTTCCAACACTGTACTGTTTATGTTCAAGGAAAATAAGGGAACAGACACCTAAAGTGATTCAGAAAACAAACAATTTACTGCTCTAAAAATCATTGACATAATTCACTGGAGGGAAATGTTATTTCTGAGCCAGAAATTGACTAATCTCATCTATAGGATTTTGTCAAAATACATCTGTGTGCAGTTTCTTTTCCTCATACAGATCGTCTGTAAAATCAGCTCTCATTTTTCCTAGCTGACAAAGTTTATTAGAAGCTTAAGTAAGACACCAACAAAATGGCCTAATTCCTTAATTTTTTTTGAAAGCTCTATTCATCTCCATGGAGTTCATAAAAGTAGGAGCTAGGATATTTGCTATGTGCAAAAAATGATATTTTTTGTAATGCAGTGGTGTTTCTGTCTTTTTCCATTAAGTGAGAATGCATTTTTAATAATGTTCCAGGGATTTTTTATTAATACATTTTCAATATTGTGTACAGAACATTTGATCTGTAGACTTCCTCACAGCATGGGGAGAGGCATGGTAATAATAATGAAATTCTTTAAGCACACTGAGGCTGATCAATATTGTGTTTTGTGTGCTGCCTATTTTTTAAGATGATACACAGATGCATCTGTGTGTCTAAACCTCTCCATTTGTAACATCTTACGTCAAAGCAAAAAAAGCACCTGCTGTCAACCAGTAGCTCCTTAAGACATGTAGGTGGGGATCAGTCCTGGTAGGTGTTATTGAAAATACGAGATCATTGACTTAAATAAAGTAAGGGAAATCAAAACATACCTCCCTCTGCTTTTTATTCCCCCTAAACAGATAAAGGTTTTGGATAGGAAACATCAGAGTCACCTTACTACACTGTGCTGTGATTCAGTATTTCAAAAGCTCACCTTTGTTGGGATTAACTGGGTTGATCCTCAAAAGAAATAACATCATTACTACCAAAAAAGAGACCCAACCCCATCCTTTCTTTGAAGTGAATGCTGCATCAATACTATAATATGACATCAAGGGATTCTCTTATTCTCTGAGTCCCAGTTCCTGTCTGAGATATAAAACTCAGGTGAAATCTAAATTGCAAAGTGACACCTTGCTGAAAAAGTGATAATTGCCCTGTGTATCTCAGCTACTACCATGCACACTCCTCATATCTGAACTTCTCCAGCAGTTTTATAAAATTATTCAAGTCTCATTATTTTTCATGTGTTATTATTTTCCAGTTTCTCTAATTTGAACACAGTATTCCTGAGTGATATGACCCTTGTAACCACATTTTTCTCCAGAGCTGTCTCCATCTCAACTAAGCCTGAACAGTTTTCTTTTTTCCAATTTAAACAAAGCAAATTTTTAATAATTTTATAACATTTTGATATCAAATAATTTACTGTTAGCATGAGAGTTTCATTTTAGAAGTCATCTGGTAGCAGTTATCCTGAATTTTAGATTTACTGAGGGTTTGAGGTTTGTTTTTTCTCTGTAGCTAAGATAAAAAATAAAAATTCAGGAGGATTAAGGTCCTTTCAAGCTTTCCCATCCTTTGCCCATGAATCCATGTCTGATTGCCTTCAAGTAATCACCTCCCTGCTCAGTAAGTGCAGTGTTACTGTGAGGGGCAGTGCTTATTAACTGACTGTGGCTGTGCCTCCTTATAACCCTGTTCTGGGCTTCCTGCTCTTCTTGCACTTCAAAACAAGAGGGAGATTATAGACAGAACCTAAATGCTTGAAAAGCAGGCAGTAGAGTGCTACACTTGTTGTAGAGATCTCAGGCTTTACATAAATGAGCTGCATAAAAGAATCTCTTTCTTTCACTGAGTCAGTGACAGCAATGCCAGCGAGTGCCCATCTCCAGGCTGGTGCCCCTGCAGTCATAAGTGGAAGGTTAAAATGACCACCACATCCAGTAGAACTCAGAAATACTGAGAGCTGGCAAAAATACCAGGGAAAGGCTCTTTGGAAAGATGCAGTGCTAATGTAACTGTGCTCCCTTTGAAGTCAATGGCATCAGTGACATTGCTTGACTGGGAGCAGTCAGACCCCTGAGGAAACCTCTCCTCACACACTGCAGCTCAGAGCCTGCTCAAAAACCAAAGGGGGCATTTTTGGATAGGAATGGATGAAAAAACCTGCTCTTTTGGTGCAGGGAGAGTGGAATGGCTCACATACAAGCACATGACTCACAGACCAGTTGTTACTGAGGAGAGAGGAGCAGAACAACCATTTGCCAAACCATCAGAGGGATCTGAACCTTGTCAGGTTCCTAGAAAAACAATTCCATCTGAGATACCTGTTTTCCAAATAAGGATATAAAAAAAGGGAAAAGTGGTGGAGTTTTGCACATACTTTAGAACAGAAAGCTTATTAATCTAAATGTGGACTACTAAAAATACCATTTTATGACAGAATTTTCATCTTCCTAAGGCAGAAGCAGAGAAATTAAACATGAGTTGTTACTCAGCAAAGCAGAGCTATAAACACCAAAGTAGAAGGTGATAGCTGGATCACCTACCACAGTGCAATGAAAGGTACAGGAACAGCATATGATATAAGCATATAGAAATAGGAAAACTGAAACTGAAAAGGAAATTTTAAAAAAGGCTGGGGAAGTAAAAGAAGCAAAACCGTGTTGATCAGCCGATGTCCCAAGAGGATGCTTAACATTACTGCCAAGGGTCAATGGGTTTCACTTGTTGTCTGTGGACCACATACTGAATATATTTAATTTTATCATTCTTGTGAAATCCAAGAAAACAGTTCCAGAGAAAGCACAGCAATCAAATTTCTCACGCATTCACTTCGTGTCAGAGGCAGGAAGCAGCTGTGAGTTTGGATCCCTAAAGACACATGTAAAACTTGTGTAAAGCTTGTAAAACTTTTGTAAAGAATGTAAAACTTTTGTAAAGCCCTGCTTTTTTGTAAAGCCCTGCATTTTTCAGCATCACTTTTTAAAACAGGGACCCCCTGCAGCCGCTGCCTGAAGATGCAAAAGGTGTGAGCTGACCTGCAGCCGTGTGCTGCGGGTGAAGCCTCCTTGGCTCCCTGTGAGCAGCACGGTGCTGGGGCAGGGTGGGTTCAGCACCACCAGCAGCTGCTGCTTTTCCAATTGGACATGGAACTCAGCACAATCTCTGCAATTACTGTGTCTGTGGACATAAATACACAACTTGCACTCCCCATCCAGCTAGATTTGGTCACCGTTGACGTAACAAGCCTGAGTGCCAGAATAAACAATAACACATTTTATTCTGTCCTAGAAGCTACTACAATTATCTGGCTTTAAACCTGAAAATTCATCCCAGTTCTGACACTGTCATCAGAAGTTTATTTTATTTTGGTTGCTGCCATCCTTCATGCTGATTTTTTTCCAATTCTATTCACGTGCAGTGATACCACTACAAATGATGATTTCTAAAAATTCTACAGAAGTTAATTTATGTTAATTTTAGTCAACTTAGGTTCACATTTTTAAGCAAGAAGCCTGGTTTCTCACTACAGCTGTATTCACACAGCACAGTGACATTGATAATCTATTGTGTGTGCCAGAAGCATTGTAGGGATGTAAATCTCAGAATGCTGCCTTGCTCCCATGATTGCAAAACATCTGCCATTGCATTCTGCCATGAAGATGTACCTTGTGACTTCAAAGTGGCCGTGCTATTTTAGTACCCCTGCCTCAACATTAGGATAAAATAGGATTGTCAGAATGGAGAATCAAATACCACTATCTACAGATCCAGTTCATCAATCTGGCTGCTCTGCAATTAAGTTCAAAATGTAAATGCAAGCCATCATCTGCTTTAAAACTTTAGCATTTTTTTTACACAGCTGCACAGCTATAGGATAGTGGTAAAATTCTGTGCATTGACATTACCCACAATTTCACAATCTTTTTGATACTTGAGGTCACATTTAGAAACTATAACTTGTGGATCTCCTAGAGAGAACTACAGTTCTTTCTTCAGCCTCATCTTCTATTTGCATTTACCCATTATCTTCATGCATTGCACCCCACCTTCATTTGGACACCAGTTATACAGGTGTATTAATTTAACTGTCAATTCTGCAATCAAGCAGTTCTCCATGTGTCCATCAATAATGGTGCATAGACTTTGACCACAGAACAAATGTTTAAGCATTGAAAAACTTTCTTACCTGTTTTATGAAATTCCAAGTTCAAAACTCAAGCTATGTCACAGTTCTCTCTTACATGATTCGACAGGTTTAAACTCATACTTTTGTTCCATTTCAGCACGTTGTGTATAGAAAGCATTAGCTACATGACAAACAGCTGTCATAACCATTTAGGGAGCATCATTTACCTGATAATTTCTTTTAGCCCTCCTCAGCATGAAATTAAACTGATTTTTTCTTTCATCTGTGAGATGCAAGTGATTACTCTTGCCTTAAAATTAAACTGAAGTGGTTTCCTTTATTAACAAAATCAGCTTGAGCTGAACTTTGAAGATCTATACTCATGCCATAATTCTTCATTGGTTTATGTCAATGAAAGATTGTGCTATTAAATAGCAAATGTTTTTGACAGCATCAGTCCACAGAAAAAGCAGGATACAGCAGCAGTAGAGCAATCTAGAAGCAAAAGCAGATTTTAGATATCAGTTTGTTAGGAATACACATCATACTTACTGCCACGTGGACAAGAATAATGTCCTCCGAAATCATTATTTATCCTGAAGGTTTTTTAATTTCTATTACAATGATTTATTAGAGATCATGAAACAATCTATTTTTGGATTTTGCTCATGTTTCTAGCCTTTACAGTTAATAATTTTGTACTGAATGCAATATGCTGATGATGGATAGCTACAAGCTTGAGATTTATTCATGCAAAAATATTCAAGACTCCTGTTGCAAATGCTGTTTAATGGCCATCTTTGAAAATTGGGTTATAAATCACACACTCAAAAAACCCTTCCTAGGATGTGTAGCTTTTGAGATGTGAGCTGAGGCTTAAAGACTGGTTTAGTTCCAGTGGGACAGCCAGTGGAAGGCTGAGGTGATTGCACTGATGAGGTGAGTTCTTCCAGTGACACCTCTGACAAGCAAAGAAGCCAATATTGTTATTAATTAACTTACAGCAGCACTCTTAGAGATCTGAAAATCATAGCTCTGCTGTGCTAGATTTTGTACAAACATAATAAAGGATGTGTACTTCCAAGCTAAACTGAACAGATGAGCAATAGGGTGAAAGATGTTTTGTTATCCCCATTCCATGGTATGAGGGCAGAAATGGGTTGAGTTGCCAGACTTTTCACCTCTTGAATTCTCTTTGTTTCCCCACTGATGTAGAAAAGGATGTAGGGGATATTTGGCTAATCCTGACCCTTATGTGGCAGCTCTGTGAGGTCCTGTTCCATCAGGTACACATTTACCATCGTACACTTAGATCAGGGGAAGATTGCAGCAGGAGATATTTCTCTTTCCCAAACCACGTATTTTGTTCATTAAATCATTAGCTGCATTTAATAAGACAGATATGAACGACAGTTCCTAGAGGCTTCAACTAGACAGAATCAATGGCATCCTCTCAGAATAAGTTTTCAAATACATGCAGTCCTGGCTGCCTCAGCTGGAGCACAGCTAACCCATGTGAGTCCATGGCAGCTGCAAACCAGACTAGGTAGGACTGCAAGCAAGATTGAGCTTGCATAAACCAGGCTCTGCTCTGTGAGTACAGAAAGGCCCAGAAGGATAATTTCAGTAATTAGAATTCAGATATCAGAGAAATGTCTCTATTTACAGATTTTTCAGCACTTAAAAGTGAGGGAGGGCTGAGAATCACACTTGTAAGTATAGACACCAAAAGTTCTGCTCTGTGTGCCTAGGTCCACATGAAGATATGAGTCTACATGGGGTTTTGTGACTTCAGTGTAGAAAGCAGAGATTTCATCCTAAACTGAGAGATTTCATCCTACACTGTCAATTTTGTGGTGATTTGAAGTGAGGGAATTAAAAGTTTACAATGCCTGAATAGTGATTTACTACTCAGTATTCCTATGGATTGGGTGTGTATTTCTTATTAATGGTTCCCCTGACAATTTGGGGTTTATCTTTTGATCCACCTTCATTTCAAACCACATAAGAAAAGATGTTATCAACTGCTTTGTCTTCAGTGACCATTCCTTCTCTTATTATCAAATGCATTCTGACTTGCTAAAAAAATGATGCACTTGATAGCACACAGGGATTTAAATCCCATCCACTGCAAGGGGTACTTGTGCAGATTAATGCACAGCTCCCAGCAATTCTTAGGCCTAATTGCTAGAGGCTGGCTGAAGCCAAAAGCTTCCCTTCCAAATTTTGAGCACAGCACTTGAAGCACTCTCTGAATCCAGGTTTTGAGCCAGTCTTTATTTAAAAAGAAAAAACCACCACAGGACACACCCTACCACCCCCCAATCCCCCAGCCAAAACAACCCAAAAGGACAATACAGAGAAGCTGTCAGGATTTTGATTTCCTTCCTATCAACAGCATTTGGACCTGAGATTTTACTGAAGCCTATCAAAACACATGAAGTAAACTTCACTGCAGTATAGAACTGATTAAAAAGTCTTTGCATTTGTCTTCCTGGGAAAGTAATTATCCTAATGTTAATGTATAGAATAAAAAGATGAAAAAATAGAGACATGGAAATATAAGCATACAATATTTAAAAGACAAACAAGGAAAAGAGAGCAACCAGGGAAAGGGGACAGAAAGACAGAAGAGAGGCTGCAAGAAGTTAAAGACAAGAGGAGAAAAGAGACAAAAGTTGATAGTGTTTTTTCTCCTTTCTTGCTTAGAAAATATTTTGCTGAGCATCCATTAGATCTCACAGGAATGGAAACCCGAGAATGTTAAAAGGGGGAAGATGTTTGCACAAATATTATCATGATATTCCTTAGAGACAGTTATAGCAATTTATACCTATTTTAAGCTTGCAAATTCTACTGGCAATAGCATTAGCTCTAGCAGGTCTTTTGAAGAAGTCAAGGATGTAAACTTGCAGTGCATATCTATGATTAATTTCAGTCATCTTGACTGTCTCCTATAATTTCTTATATTTGTTTTTTCAATATTTAAAGTATAAAAACAACATTCTAGCTCATGTCCAGTATATCAGAGTTAATTACAGAAGACCATAATTGTCAATACTAGGTGCCTGATATTAGGCTTCCAAGCCTATGTTTGGATATGAAATAATTAGCCTCAATTTCAGAACTGACTGGACTGAGTTTGCTTAGTTCACACTTAATAAAATTACAGAAATGTATTGCTATTTTAATGCATTAAAGAAATCTCCTATAGAATGCAAAGAATAATTTCATTCTTTTCCTATGGGACTTTAAATCACTTTGTAATATTTGCTATCCACATTAATGCCCAGTAGTGAGATACTATTCCATGAGAAAAACAGCAATTACATCTGACCATGTATGTTAAATGAGGGCAAAGAACAGACCAAAGAAAAATGTCAGCTTAGGCTATGTGAACTCTTGTGGCATAGAAACCTTCTTTTCTTTTTCATATGTGAACAAAATTTAAGTTTGATTTCCTTAGATATTTACTGTTGCTTTTTTATGTCTTTAAATGTAGTGCTCCTGCTAGGATGTCATGTGAGAATCTTCATTTGTGCCAAATTATGATAATCTGTTGTCTGCAAAATAAAGAAAGCAGAATGGGTAGCTGTCCCTGTAGCTACACAGATGAGAAATAGATGCAGAGAAGCTTCAGCATACCACAAAATCTGCAGAACTTGGGGGGAAAAAAAATTGTATTTACAGTATCAGTTAATTCCTGTTGTCAGTGGGATTAGCTATCAGTTATATCCCTGCTACTGAATCAACATCACAGCCAGAAACTCTGCTTCCTATCTTCCCCACGGCCTCCCCTTTCTCCCATTTGCTGCTACATTCCTTTGAGTCCTGGGTGAAATGCTTTCTGTAGGCTCAGCTCAGTCTCTAATAACACATCACAGCTCCAACACACACAGCCAGCCACCAAGGGAGGTTTCTCAGCTCCAGCAAGGTGAGAAGTGCACCAAGGCCAAATTGCTTCTGGCCCAGAACTGACCTGCTTTGAGGTCAAGTTAAGCTCATTAGGAAGAGAGTGTTGGGAGGTCTGTGCTGTAGCCCTGCCTTTCAGCCACATCTATTGCATGGAAACAGCTTGGATTTCTTTACTTCCAGACCTCTGCAGTCCTCTCACTGATGTGCTGCTGATGGGTTTGTCTTGGCCAAGTGGTGATGCTGGTGAACACATCTAACACACCAGCACAGTCTAATAAACAGTGCCCGTGACTGTGTTCAGGAGACTGAGATTCTCTTTCTGATTCTGACCTGGGTTATGGGTTTGGGAGCACAGCACTCCCATTTGTAGCACTGCTTCAGCCTTCACTCCCGGCACTGCCCCTACCCTGCACACTCTGCAGGGCAGGGCTGCCTCCCACTGCTCTGTTTTACAGGGCCAAGCACAGATAAGGCCCTGGGCACTTCTGTGCTGCACGTGGCAATGATAAATCCACTGTCAGATAGATGGTTAAACCTCTGGGGAATGATTCTTTTCCTTTTCATATGTAAATGTTTCCATTTTAATGAAATGGAAATACATTGCTGCTTTACTCTAAACTAATGAATAGGGTTAGTGTCATCAGAAGCTTTTCCTTGCAATTTAAGGGCCAAGAGGACAAAAAAGAAAAGAAAGAGAATCTGCTTTTCATTCCGTCTCTTCATTGAGTCAGCACCAGGATGGTTATTTTTAATAAAAAAATAGAAATATTTATGTATGAAAGACTCAGGTTTGTTGAAGCTCAAGAGTTATGATAGAAATATCTTTATATTTTTCCTTCATTCCATTTTTACATATAAAACGCATCTCCTTTGCATATACTTTCTGTCATTGTCTCTAATTCAAAAAGAGTGTATGCATAACATTTACAGGAAAGATTGTTGAGGTATGTAATAGTTAATATTAAATACCATTTTAAAATATAACATGATGTGTTATTACCAAAAAGAAAAGTGTACTCAAGAACGAAGACTATCAGAAAACCAGTAAAGTGACCTTAAATTAATATCTAGTGAAAGACTGCTCTTTTTTTGCATCAGTAAATTCTGTTTTAGCTTAGTGGACCTGCCACTGTGTGGGAGCTTGTGAGGCATATGGGGGCTGTTGGTCACCTTAGCTGTGGGCTTCAGAGTTGGGTGATAACAAAGTGCATTATTCCTCATCCCTCACTGCTTTCCATACTTTCTTCATCAGCACAAGCCTCTGTTGGTCAAATTAAAACATTTTTCAATTGCATTTCTCCTCAGCTCTGCCTACCAGCCATACTCAAAAGATGTCAGTTCTTCCACCACACCCCTTTAAACAGCCAATTTCATTTTTTTCCCATCCATATGGGATGGGAAAATGCCACCCAGGTTATCATCATCTTGCACATCACTCACTGCAGTCTCCTCTCCCTTCTGGGTTGCTTCCCTGTACCTGGGGTGCCAAGCCTTTTCCAAGTGCTTCAAGAGATCCTTACTGCAGCACAGTCAAGAAACTCTGGAGCTCTGTAATTCCATCCTCCACATACCAACTGCAGTACCTCAGCACTGCTCTTCTATCAGCAATTAAGGATTTCCTAGCACAGGTTAACAGCTTGATTTCCTCTCCCCAGAGATGGATCAGAGCCAGGATAAAGATCTAATCTCAGGTTTTAGGAGTGGCAGTTACAAGGAATCTTAAGTTTCCTAAAAACTTCAGAACTTCCTTAATTTAAAAAGTGATCCTAATGTTTTCCCAGCTCTTATCCTCATTTCTCACCTAGCAGGAGATGATTGACACAAGAAACATTTTTACACTCAAAGCAGCCTAATATACAACTGATCATTACCATATGTCCTCAGGTTTGGGTTTTTTTTTTTTTTACAGAGTTGGCGTAGATCCAGATGAAGATTTGAAAGCTAACGCTGCGAGCCAGGTAAGGCAGGCTTTTGGACATATGTGCTGAATTAAAAAGTGTTCAATTTTTGGCAGATCATGGTTGCATCTGTGGAAATGAGACATCTCAGAACAATGTTTTTAATTCCTCTGAATTAAAAAGGAGAATGTGTAATGTTCAATTCTACTAGGTCAGGTTTATGACAATATTTTTCAGTTATTTTCCACATGGAACCCTAAGAACATTGCAAACTTGAAACCTTTGAAGGGGGCTCCTGAACAAGCTGCAGCTGTTCATCTGTGCCCTTCCCTTTTTTGTCATGCATGTATGGCACAGTTTCAAATGTAGCACTGCCTGCAGCAGCAGGAGAAATCTGTAGAGGGTCAGTGCACAGAGACATAACCTGTGCCTCAGCATGAAGTGGAGCAGCAGGAGGACAGAGGAGGAGCCACAGTACAGCTGACAAGGTGCCCAAGCAAGAAGCAAACCAGTGCCTAATGCTGGTAATACCATCCCATGCACCTTTCCAGACTACACAACTGGAACTGAAATTTGAGTCATCCAACAATACTATAAAAGTAGAAAAGAAGCTGAGGATGACATAAGATACTTTATTCATTTGAAAATACATTAGAGATGCCATTAGGCAGAATTTTAATATATCTTATTTACTGAGTATTGCTAACATTTACACATCTGCACGAGTCTCAATTCTCATTGTAACTAGTAGAATTCAGGTGCCTAACTATCTTAATATTTCTTTAAAAAGAAGGAAAACCAATATTATTCACACTGACCACATTCTTCATTTTACAGCCAAGTCACTCTTAATAAAGGTTCAGCACAACCCTTCACTGCACCACAGCTAGGTACTGTTTTTTCCTGAGGTGACTCATGGCTAAATTCACTTCCTAAGCATCTTGGTAGGAATTCCTGCAATGCCTCTGTCCAAATTCTGAACAAGGGCAGGACACAGAACCATAGCTAATTCTTGATTGCAGTAAAGAGATAGAGAATTGCAGAAATTTTCTACTTTTCAGCACTCATGAATTATCTAAGATCAAGGAATGCAGAATGCAGCATAAAATTGGCTGAATGCATGTTTTACAAATACCTGATTTCTTCAGAGGCCACTAGGCATCTAATTTTCTCATTCTTTTATTAAAGATGAAAATGAAAATGTTTATTTACAACAGTAACACATCCAGTGTCCCAACTGTGCTTGATGAATTAACACCTCTCTCTACTGACAAAACTCAGCAGTACAACACAGAAGGCGTAAATAAATATAACACTTCTCATGCCCTATCATGTCTGCTTCAGCATTTCTTCTAGCAGTATATTATACCTTGGAAAACAGTTTTGCTGTTCTGATTATTCTTCCTCCTCCCCGCTCTCATGCTATTTTATTTTCATTTGTCTGACTTTTTTTTTGTATTTGACATCTCAATCTTTTAGTAATTCATACCTTTGCTGCATTCTCTGTAGCATTCACTGTTTTAACTCATATCTCTCTCATTTATCTTCTTCAGGTGTGTTTCTTTTTTCTCTTTATTTCTAAAATGATATTTTTATTTTGTTTATACTTCATTACTTTTTTATTTTCTTCCTATCTTACTGTGTTTTCACAGTGAAAGCAGGTGATTTCCCTGCACAAATAACATGTCAGGTGCCAGTACCTCCCACTGCCAGCTGAAGCTCTTGCCCAGATGAGCTTTAAACCACGTGCCAACTCTCAGTGCTGTTAATTGAAGCTTCAGGGGAGATCATACCAGAAATAAGAACTAAATATCTTCAAGAATAAGATGTTCAAGAGAGAGCAAAAAATTAATGGAAAATAAGCTTCTAGGCTTCTCCCTCTCAGGCTACTCAGCCAGAGTGGGAAAGCTACAAGGTCTGCTAAGGAGATTTGAATTTAGCTCTTCCATGACCACTCTAACTACCAGGACAAGGGTACCTTGCTGTGGGAACCTCTCAGTCCATATCTGTAACCATACCTATATTTTCTTTTAGGGGCAGAATAAACCTTAAAGACCTTCCAGCTCATGGGTGCTGTGTCAGAAGCAATACCAGCTACGTGACTGCAAAACCCTTTTCCTTCCTTACCTCTTCATCTCCCTACTTTCCTTCCTTTGCCTCCCACAAATTCAATTTTCTGTGGAGAGATTTGATTTACTCAAGACTTCTGTGTGCACAGTTATTTCTAAACTTCTTATGTTCTATTTTGGGCTACCTGAACCAATGATTTTGGCAGTCAGCTGGCAGCAAATTCCAGTTCAAACTGTAAGACCCGGCCCCCAGAACTCCTTCCCTAGAAAAGGTGTAGAGCCTTTTTGTGCATAATTAACATCTGCACTTCACCATACCATGATCCATCAAAAGCATATCTCAGTTCCAATTCTCTCTTGCCACCCTTAAATTTATCATTTAATCATTATCACAGCATGAGAATAAACAAAAGTAGCCTCATATTCATACCCATTTACTTATTGATGGACTGTCATAACTTATTTCTGAAAGCAATTACATAATACATACTAATATACATTCTCATATAGAAAAGGGTATGTAAAAACAAAACACTTTGCTGCATATCATGTACATTCAGGGTAGAAACACCAAAAGCTAACTCTGAAAAGCACAATGCAGGATACATAATCACTAAGCAGAGTTACAAAGTTGGTCTATTTTAAAAAGGCAAAAGCTTTATGGCAGTGAGCTATTTAACTAAATTCCCATCAAGAAAGACAGTCAATAGAATATTTCATTCAGATGGCTTATCTATCTCAAATTCTGCTATGGTAATCTCAGTTAAGAAACAGAAAGAAGATATTTTCTACAAGCACTCCAGAAGAAATGTTGTAGATATGCTATTGATCTCAAAAAAACCTAAACAGCCTGCAAAACACTTATCAATATAATCTCTGTCAAACTAATCTGCATAGTTTATTTAACCATCCCTACATCTTTGTAAGTATAATAAGGAATTTAGTTACACTGTTCTCATCAGTTTCATCTGCCAGCTGGTTGGTGAATTTATTGCAAGGACTAATGAGAGTAATCTCCATATGGGCAATTCCCATATGGAAGAAGAGATATGAAAAACTTTGGCATTTTCACTTCCCAGAGAGGAAATTATGTGGAAGAGGTAGAGCACTGTCTCCCCTACTTTTACCTCTCTGAAATGTAGGGAAAGTGAAAAGTTACTTTTTAAAATCGTAGGATCCAAAATAGGATCCAAGGATCTTCAAGAGCCCTAAAACATTCACACCAACACCTCCTGTCATCCTGTGTACTGTTTATGCAGGAGCTGCACTCCAGATAACCACCCAGATTCCCACTACTGCAAAAGCTGATAACACAAGACAGATTCCACAGACAAAAGGAGGAAGGTGCAACACATGTCAAACTAGAAATAAAAGAAGGTCCAGGTCAGGACCTGAATCCCTTGGGGGATTATGCTCTTGTGTAGACTTATTTGTCTAGTGCTTTCATACAGGAACAATTCATGTTCCCAAATGAGGAAACCTGTTCCCTCCAGAGGAAGTAAGAGGTACAATGAGTTTGGAAGGAGGAATTAGCCACCACTATGGCTTCTGAAAACACTACTATCCAAACAAAGGACACAGACCATTTACAGAGCACCCTGTGCTTTTAACAAGCCTTCCTCTGCATCCCACATGAGTAGCCCACTCCACAACATGTTTATTTCCATGCCTGTCCTTCTCTTCCTCATCCTGTGTGCTCAAGTCCTTCATTCTCCTTTATTCAGCATTCTCGTTCTGACCTAACACAGACTTTACCTACAATCACACTTCCTGCTTAAATGTTTCAACTCTTTTCCCAATATTTATCTTGCCAAAATGCACTATTAGATGTTTAGAGCCTGGAAGAGTGTTCCACTGCTTGGTTAGAGATTAGTACCTTTCTTTCCCCCTCCAGTTTCCCCATTTACTTGGAAGAGTTGCTAAAATACTCAATTCAGTTCACAAGGAAACAGACCCCAAGAATAATATTTGTTCTATTTGGTGCATTTGCATATTCAGTGTGACCTCATTAGCAAAATCATACCAGCTACAACATGGATTCTGTCTAACCTTACTCAAAACTCAGTGATGTCAACGTTCCCATTGTTCCAAAGTTCCCATGAACTTGTTGCCTTGGCACTAGACCTTACACTTTTGAGGGTCAGACTACTGACATTATTATCATCAGCCAATTTATATATATCATGTGAGTATATTAGTCTATAATAAGATATTATATTTTAATATATTATTAGATTAAAAAATGAAAAGTAACAGATTAATTGGTTTAAAACTGCATAAGGAAAAATATCATCATTAAAACCAACCTAACTTGTCACAAAACACAGACAACAGATGAGCATCCTTAGAGAACTGACCATCCCATTCCTGCTAGTAATTTTCCACTAGTATTGATGTGATGCCTAGAGTATGACCAAACAGGCTGTCTTTGTACAGGTAATTGTTCCTAATGTATTATTCCAAATTATGACCCTGAGGAAAAGGGCAGGCCACCACTCTACCTGTGCAGCATGTCATAGACTGAGCTTGCAGAATGGAAAGGGTATTTTGAGCCTTGTCAATTCAACTCATGTTCCTCTCCCCTTGGAAAGAAGCACAGAAAGGACCTCCCTCGTTATTAGAATATCTCAATCCCTTTGGGAATGACATTTTGTTAGATGTACACAAACAGCCTCTGATCTTGTAGGAGTAAACTGAAGTAATCCCACAACAGCAATTAAATCAAAATATCATTTTATTGATCTCAGAGTGCAGTGCTTCTCAACAGCTTAAAAAATTGGAATCATTAATAAATAACCCAATGAGTGTAGCAATGAAAAATGTGCTGTATGAGCTGATTTTCTCCTGGACTGATTCACAGGGATGCCATTTGTACAACAAAAGCTTTTTAAATTTAAAAAAAAAAATGCAGTTAATTGTAATTTGGTCTGACATGCATTTTTAATATCAAAACTCCATGTTTTATTTATTTTATAAAAATACTTCTCACTCCATTCATTTGTTTATTTTGCAGAATGCATCTAACTTGGACAAAAATACAACCAAAGCTGAGAGTGCGTGGCTGTTCAGAATATGGTATGGCTTTGACCACAGGTATCCTTTTCTGTTATAAGCCGTGAATGAGAGTTCCATAAAATTCACCTTCAAAATATGTAAGAATCAAAAATTATTATACTTTTAAAACCAGAAGTGTAATCTATTTTAATGTGTTTAGAAAGGAGAAGAAATTTTGCAAGTGCAAGGCAGCAGATGGTCCAGCCATGACTGAGGCTACAGGGAGAGGGAGCAAGTTAAGGAGCTCTGAGCTACAGTAGTATGTAGAAAATATGTTTAAATTAATTAACCTTCTTAAATCCCTGGATAAAACTAATCCAGACATTGTTTAGCTGGGGTGTAGATTCTGTATTTGGGGAACCAGGAGGTTGGAGCCAGAAGCAGCCAAATGCCTGCTGCTTGCCCAGACTCAGAAAGAAGTAGCTACCTAAGAAAAAAAGAACACTGGTTTTCCCACACCTCTGCAAAACAGAGAAAGAGGCATCCATTATGAAAAGCTCCCAGGACTTTCCTGAAGCTCATGTGACCTATTCCCTGGATTCCTGGGACTTTGTGCTTTTATTCACATTCCTACTGAGGCATGTGTAGTAGAGAACGTGAATATGGCTGTCTGATGCTTTATTCCAGGAAGTCTGGTTTCCATGTCTTTTGCCTTTCAAGAAAATATTTTAAGTGATAAAAGAGCATCCTCTGTAAGCCAAGGCAGAGCACACAGTCTGACACTAATGCCTGCACAGAAATTGTAGAAGCTACCATCCTGATTTATTGTCATTTTAAACTGACTCTGCACAGCCTTTGCATAGCTGCCAGTGAGATCCCACAGTAACAGTGACACCCTAAGCCTTTAACAGAGACATCCACTGGATATGAGAGAAGCCCACCTGCTGATTTTCTGTGCCTCCTGGCTCAGGAGCTGAGCAGGCAAAGCCCTGCCAGTACTGTCTCCATTGTCCAATAGCACATCTATTGGTCAATCACCCTGCACTACTGAGCAGAAATTGATGTTCAGGCTGCATTTATGTTTTTCCTGATACCAGCTACAGCAAGCTAGAATGAAACACATTTCAGCTGATAAAATGTAATTCTTTGGGAATACAGCTTCCTTGGAGAGTTCAACTGAAGTTATCCTTCAAAGAGACTTTTGATGGAAAAAACATCTTTTTGGTTGAAAATGAATGTTTTGCCTTAATTCATCTACTCAAGCAATTTTAAAGGCCAAAAAGCACTAAGCATTAAAATGTTTCCCTTGGATAGTTCTTCAAGAATATATAGAAATAGTAGGTAAATGTTATAGGAACTGAGAAAATATGTTTAAATGTTAATGCTGAGTACCAACATGACTGGTTTAACCACTCCTTTCTCAGAAGAAATAGCCTGTAGTTGTGGTATATCCTAGAAACTGTAAGTCAGAAGGAACAGATGAACAGGGTGAGGGGAAGGGGGAAATTTTTCTCTGAAGAAAAAAAAAAGCAAGCAAAATGTGAAAGGCAGAAGCAGGACAGAAGCCTGAGTCAAAGACATGAAAGAGAAAAAGGGTAGAAATAGAAAACAAGGGACAGAGGTGGAAGAGGGAAAGAGAAATCAATATGAAAAAGTTAGACAGCAGTACATGCAAAATGAAAAGTCTGTAGAAGGCACCAGAAGCACCACTTTTCAGAGATTATCTGTATGGTAGAGATCTTGAATATGGGTACCTGAGCTTTATTCTGGAAATTCTGGTTTCTATGTCTTTTGCATTTCAAGAAAATGTTTCAAGCAATTTTTAAAAATAGTATTTTCTAAAGAACACATTCATGTCACTCATAACCAGTCAAGTCATAATCTTTCTTTAGAATTCAGATGTTCAGAGATTATAGCTGTGCCACTGCCCTAAAATATATATTTATTACAAATAATACATCTACATTTCACTAATCCTGAAAAATGTGTGCCCACATTCCTGCATGGAATGATGGTTCAACCCACCAATGCTGTGACTCACAGCTCTAAGCTTTTCTTTGGTGTGACTATTTCTGAAAGACCTTCTTTTCAAGGAGAGAAAAATTATCCACCCAAACTTTCTTTTGCCTTTCCCTGTCTAATGTTATAAAGCTGTGTTGCTAAATTTAGAAGAAATTGTCATGTAGCATAGTACTCGTCCCCAGCAAAAGATAGCAGAGAGGATTATGATAAAGTTTCCAAAGAAAAATACAGCAAACTAATAATCTATCTGTTCATGTACTTCGAAAGCATACAAAACTCTGACATTTCTATAGTTTGACATTTGCTCTTAGGCATTAACACAAATCTACCCACTCTTCTGGCAATAACATCTTTTATGCCTATTTATTTCACAGGAGGAAAGCAAGAGGGAGGAAATACCACTAAGGAAATCAAAAAGTTGTGCTGTTCCTTGCTGTCATTATGAATGATTTCCAATTAGTTCAGTGATCTTAGGCAAAGGCAACATGCCATGCTAGGGTAGAACTATGCAAAAAATCCCTGAAATTCTGTTTGAAAGTCAAATGTTATTTTTATTTTGAAAGAAACATCAGGAGCCTGATCCAGAGCCAAATGGGTTCAATGAGGGTTGTTTTCTTTCAGCAAAAGTCTCTTTGAATCAGGTATCAATACCTAGGAAAAACATACCATTCTCTAAAATCTAGGCTAAGAAATGCTAATATTGAAATAATAAAAATTAGGAACAGATCATTTTAATACTTAGAGTTATTCTCTTGGATTTCCATCTCAACAATTTAAACAAGAAAAG
Organism: Rhipidura dahli; assembly: GCA_013399225.1. Lineage (NCBI taxonomy): Eukaryota > Metazoa > Chordata > Aves > Passeriformes > Rhipiduridae > Rhipidura > Rhipidura dahli. Next base: position 82,106 of record VXAC01003345.1, read on the forward strand.
TGCAAAATAAAATACTTGCATCTGACAGGGGACAATTTCTATGTCAACTGGTTTTCACAGCCTACAATGCATTACACCATTTGAAGCCATAATATCCTACTGAAGGCTAGTGGGAAAGCACGGGAATAAACAAAGGTTTTTCAAGAATTTATCATGAAAAAGAGATACCACAGATTTATAATCCAGCACTATGTACATATCTTCAAACTGTTGTGTTTTTTTCAAAGCAGGTGTAGGCAATTTTAGCTAACAAATGAATGAGTAGGTGAAAATTTCATCCTGCAAGGCCAAGAGCCTGTGTATGGGCAGAGCTCAGACAAATGGCAAGCAAAATTGTCCCATTCCACAGCATCCCCAAAAAAGTTGTAACTTGGCTCCCAGCTAAGAGCAATTTGCTTTTAACTCTGCTCAGCCCCAGCCTCTCTACTTGCTCACTCTAGCAAATATCACTTGGTTTTGCCTGCATAGTCCTAAGACATTGTGTACCTGACTAGGGCTGGAATTCCTCCTCTGCACAGGCCTGGAATCCCAGTTACAATTCTAAAAAATGATGGAAAATTAGTGTAATAAAAGTGTCTTGCAAGCGACCTTCGCCTCGTTTTCCAGCTGCTCTAGACTAAACTCTGCAATCATTTCTGGCTTAATATGATTTTATGCAAGGCTCTTCATCCACTAAGGATTTGTTCTATCCCAGAATTCATCTAATTCTTGCTTCCTCACGTGGGGACATTCTCTCTCTTGCTGGCTGTTCTGTAGTACCCATCAGAAGAAAACTACACTTTTCTCCCAGCTTCTCATGCTCTCTAGTGAGAAGAGAAAGTAGGACTTGGGATTGCTGCACTAAAACACAAAAGTGTAAAAACAATGAAAACTGAAGATGAGAAAAGGAGAATGCAGTGCATGCACTGAAATATTTCTGGATAAAAATGTTCACCACCTTCCTAAGGAGAAGCCTGCACTGTGCTGTGGGACATGTACTTCTATAGTACACACTGAAACCTGCACTGAGAAAAAAATAGCTACTGCATAACAGGAAAACATATGCCAGATGAAAATAGAAGAAAGCAAGAAGGGAAGGAAGAGGGACAAAGACATCAAATGCATGGTGAGTTTCTTTAAATACTTTGTAAGCGTTAAATTGCAAGACAGGTTTTGGAGCCACCTGCAGCAAAGTTTAACCCTCTTCTTGTGGCAAAAGGGTGAGGATGGTACTGCACATGATCTGGCCTTCCAAGACTAACATGACCAGGGTGCTCAGGCTGCCCATCCCATGGCACACGTGAGGGGCCAGAGGGAGGCAGGAGAGGTGCTAGGATGGCTTCTGGGGGGATTGCAATGACAGGCCTGCTGCACCCTTGATACTGCTCCAAGCAGTACCAAAGAGCAACACAGCTGTCTAACTTTGCACAGAACTCTGCTTTTTAGTGGTTCACACAGTGGTTCTCCTGGTTCACATTGATACCAGGAGAGTAGGGGGAGGAGAGCTTTCTCCTTCTTTACAGATTTCTTTTCAATCTGAGGAACTAGTTACACTGAATAGAAGCAGGTGTCTGGCACAGAGTGAGACAATTCTCCATAAAGTAACTCCTAAAAGTGTTTCTGCTTAGATTGCATTTATCCATCATTCAGATTCATGCCTTTCCATTTTTAGTTTTGATTTTTTCTAAAAACGAAAAGCTGTTTATGTCCTTTGCACTTACCTGAAATCAATCAGCCAAAAGGAATTGCATTATTCGTAGACTTCAAAAGTTTATCCTCCTTATCAGGGCACCTATCATTTTATTTCTCCTGTGCTTTGTACGTGGATAAAACAGACATAATGGCTGCCTATTGAGCAAGATAAGTACTATTCTGTGCCTGGGAGAAAATGGAAGAGCTACTAAAAGCAAAAGTGCATTCCAGGGTGAACTGACAATCAAAGACAAACTCAGCATTTTGTGGTCTTTTCAGCTGAATTTTCCTTTTGGGCTGACTTGTCACTCTCATATCAGAGACAGACATCTTTGGAAGGGAAAGGCAAGGAAGAACCTGTAAGCATACATGTGCACACAATTTTCTTCTACCTGCTGGAGAGCTAAAAGTTTCTTAATTACCAATATTCTGATTTAGTCTTCTTTTAGTACTTCAGTGCAAACAGCAAAATAGCACCTAGGGCCCTAGTTTTGAACTAGGAGCTCATTTTGCTACAGTTTTCAAACAGAGAAAAAGAATTGTATCTGAGAGAGAATTCAGTCCAACCATGAACCAAAGCAGCAGCAGATAACGCAGCTCAAGCCAAGCCAGGTACCAGAGCAGCCCTACTGCAGAATGGGCTGGCAGGAAAGGTAGCCAGCACAGCATAGATGTGCCAAGAATCACTTTTACAGCTGTTAAAAGCAGATCATCATAAAAGCTGAGATGAAAGCACAAACCACAGTAAATGAATTATAGTGGATCTCATAAGATGAGCACCACTGTATCATAGGCTGCCTCAAACACTGCAAACTTAAGCAGTGCTGGAAGGGTCCCCAGAAGGTATTTTATCATTAGAAACAATTCAAAGCCCATTCCCAAAACACATTTTCAAGTACATGATCTAGAAGAACTCATTGTTCTTTCTACAGCCAGATAATCAGTAAAGCTGATTTGGTGCTATTTCCTGACCCTTTCAAGGACATAGGATTGTTGAAACTCTACAAATTAACCTAATAAATAAACATGGCTAATAATTAGCCTGAATAATAAATGACCTCAGTTTGTCCTCCATTCACAGAAAGAAACCTAGATAAATAATTCTGAAACAATTCCACGCTGAATAAGCAAGTAAAATCATTCTCATTTGTCAAGTTTCACTCACATCAATTCTTTGATAGTCTCATTCATGTCCAGGTATTTTTTTCACAATGACAAATTACTAAGCATGACTTAAATAACAAGTATGAATGCAAAATTAAAGTGTTAGAGAAAAATCTCAGATTCTTATACAATATTTGCCATATGATCCTTTTCACTCTTGCATTGCAGGGAAACACACAAAAATTATTCGTGATCATTTCTTGATATTTTCATCATAAAATATAAATCTTCAAACCCACCCTTTCATCAGCACAATCCTGGATTAAGAGACCTTCAGGTATTTTGTTTCCACAAAATATAATCAAAAGGAAATAGAGCTTGAATTTTTACTATTTAGATCTTTCATCCTGACACTAAGATTTAGAACATTGCAGAAAGGTCTGTTTACATGTTCAAAACAAAAACAAACAAAAATTAAATTATAGAGAAAAGGAACAGACAAAGGAAATCTATAGAAAAATCAGATTCATTTTCATAGTCTAATTTTAGCTCTTAAAGTTACATAAAATAATACAAACACTAAACCAGTGTGGAAATGGACTTGTTTTGCCAAAGGTGTTATTTCACTGGTAACAAAGCCTTCATATCAAATTTCTTGATTTCTTTGAAGCATTCAAAGCAGTATGCAGTGCTTTTGCCTTTAAAGGAAGAAATAGTCACATGGGAGAAACTTTATGGACTTAAAAAAAAAAAATCACCATTCAAAATAAAGGTTAAGCAGTGCAGGGATTGGACAAGTGGAGGAGGAGACCATGTCATTATTGTAGCAGTCCGAGCAGCAGGGAAGTGCTTTTCTGGAAGCTGCTATCAAATCCTTGTTGTCATCTATCAGAGGTGCTGGGCCTGGTTTTCTGTTCTTTGCATCAAATGCTCGTTGTTTTTTATGAGAGCTTTGCACAGCCTCTAAGGCAGAACCTGACCTAGAGCTCACTGGTGACAATTGCATGGAATTACCAGTTTTCTATTTAACATCCTGGCTCACATGACATATTGTACTTTTTGTGTGCATAGATCTCTGAATTTCTGATAACAAGGACCTCAGCTGAATACAGACTCCTCACAGATTCTAGTTGGCCCAGTATAGGTACGTGGCCCTTTATGCAACTATATAACTCTCTTTCATGTAATATATTAAGATGATTAAAACCTGCAATAGACAGAAATCACAAACATCACCCCATACAGGGTTTTATAATTTAAAAATAAAGTTGTTCATAGAGGAAATACACCTTAGTCTCTCCAGTACAAAATCACTGCCCCCCAAGAAAAAGAAAAACAACAAAAATAAACACAACACCCCAAACCAAACAAAACCACCTTCCAGTTCTGCAGCTTACTTCTATCTGCATAGCTGCCCATTAGAGTACTTGTCAAATGATAATACATGACTTGAAGGAGTTGATCTAAAGCTTAGTGAAGTAAATGGACTTGCAGTTTATTGAGCCAAACAAATTATAGCTTAAACCATCACAGTATCTGATTTTTCTGATAAGTATTATCTTTCTGTCTGACAATTCTTTATTTCCCTCCCCTTCTCACTTTATTATTACAGCAAACTGAAGGCTGACTGTACAAAGAAGCAGAAGCCTAGGCTTGTATTAGTCCACTCAAGCATGAAATTATAGTTTGTTGGCTGACAATACTTAATAGCACCCAAGAGACCTAAGTATGATATAAGAGTACCAGAAGCTTATAGCACAGATTTAATCAAGCATAACTAAAAACCTTCTTTCAAGTCTCTTATTATTTCATTTACACCTCTGTATGTGCAAGAAGTTACTTTGCAGTACATCTAAGGTGTTTTAAAGTGTTCTTCTGCATGTGTATCTTCCACTGTTGTGTTTCCAGACATTTAATGTATATTGGAATGCCTGGATGTGCACACAGCACAGGCAGCATCTGTAATACTGTCTATAAATGGCACTTCTTTCACAGCAGCAATTGTCACAGCAAGATATTGCTAATTATAACATCACCTAGGCAAGAAAATGGTAATACTTCCTAGTAAGGGGCTGTTATTAATGTTAAATTACAGTGGTAGTTCAGTAAAAGCTGTGAGACTAAAGGAATCAGTATGATTAATAATGTTATCAATCAAGAATGGCAAAGAGCACATTAATGATTTTCCATCAGAAAATATTGTTGAACAGAGCTCTTTTACAGAAAGGTAATATCGGGATGCAAACTCCTTAAATCTCAGATATGTTCTGGTGCCTTCAAGTAGGTGTGAATGAGACCCTCCATACAAGACTTATTTGGAAGCTTGGTCTGTATTATGGGGATCCTTCCCTTTTTAGGTGTTTGCTCTGGAAAATCACCATTGGTACCCTTAGTTTGTGTTGGCTATGATAGTTTCAAGTTTAGTTAAACTACTTTACAGCACCACCAATGAGGCTGAGGCAAATGCACAAATGTGAGAGGAAAGAAAATCTTTTGCCTCTAATTTTAAGAATACTCTGGCAATCAGCATTTCAAAATGCAGTAATTTTTGGCAGCAGAGAAACTCAAGAGCCATTTTCTATTTTCTGATATTGAAATAGGCACATGATTCACTAGAACATGAACATCATCCTGCATTCAGATAGACTATGAACCAACCAATCTTAGTACCAGTTCTTAATTCAGCTCTTCTTCTCAAGGGGATGCCAAGGAAAGGTGGAGAGGATAGATCAGAGGAATTAATACACTCATGCAGGGCTGACTACAAGTTTGTATGAGGTATTGCAGCAGATCTTCACATCTTACTAGCTCACTTTAACTATTATCAGAGGATGTAAAAGTCCCAAGACAAAGGCTGTCTTTCATCTTACACTATAATTCAAGCCTCTTGAAATGCATACTTAAATACATGAAAGAATGGAATAAGTATTTTGATCTGATTATTTTCTTCAAAATTTTTAACTTCTGCTATTATACCCAAAGAAAAATTGTTTTTATCTCTTAAATACTTATTTGAAAGTATTGCAAAGGATGTCGTATTTGTGCAGACAATTCTACAGATTTTTAAATTTTGTTCTTCCATGTAAATTTTGTTCTTCCATGTACTGAACACAGTTGTGCTATGAATGGTAAAATCTCAAATTCTAAAAGGTTCCTAGTGCTAATGGACTTGGAGTGATTTGCTATTTGTTCATTAGGAGTTTATAGGGCAGGTTTTGGTCAATTTGTCTAAAGAAACATGGTGATTTTCTGAACTGATTCAGTAGATTGTTATTTATTATATCCTCAGAAGGCAAACTTCTGCTCAGTGCTGTCTGTTTTGAAAAGTAGAAAGCCCCAGCTTTGCAACATCTCACAGGCAGTTCAAGAGGAGGTTTCCCCCTCGTTTCATTTTGCTGTTTGTTCCACTCAGAATCTGTGGTCCCAGCTCAGCTCTGGTCACACCAAGAGAAGATGCCCAAGCCCAGCCCTGCAGCCTGGGCTCACAGCAGTGCAGCAGAGCTGGCAGTGCACACCTGCTGGCCTTGGGCTGCACACATCTTTGAAGGGCTTCAGGGGCTTCAGCCTCAAACTCACACCCTCCATTTCCCCACACTAGCAGGAAAGGAAGTTCCCTTCATTGTAGATTGGTTTGAGTTGGATTCCTTGAGACTAAACATGAGGAAAGTGCATTTTTCCTCAGCTCTTGCACTATCCTACACAGCCTTGGCCAGAAAGGGCTGATGCTGCCTCATTTCTGGTGATCAGCTGTCAGGTGGGAAGGGGGACACAGCCTTCAAGTGCAAAAACCTGATTTACACTTTGCTGTCAATAGAACATCTAAAACCAGTTTGAGGAATTTTGAGCAGTAACAATAAGCCCTAATATTTCCAATATCATTAGGATAAGAAGTGATAGACGGTTCTTTAATGGGGAAGCACAGAAATGGTTTTTACTCATAAAAAGACTGGTATAATTTATTCAAAGGTTGAATCCTCATTAAAGATACAGAATAGTGCATGTCACAAATGGTTAAGGCTTTGAAATTCTTTGTGGATTATTCACCAAAATTTGCATTGCTACACAGCATGAACTATTTTTGGATTCTGCATAAATAGAATATCTAATACAGAATTACATTATAATGAAATATGCAATAATGCAAGTACCCATAGAGAGCTTTTCATGTACTGCAGGCATCCAAAAGTTTCAAATGCATAAAAGATAGTTACACGTGCTGCACAAATGACTGCAAATCAGGTTCATTCCCATTTAATTAAAACCCAGAAGTAAAACATAGATACGTACAGGCTGCTATGACACAGTTAAAATTGCTACTGATATTTTGTAACATGGCAAGTTATCAGTGGCAACTGGAGTGAATAAAGATTGTGATTGGTCTTTAGGGCTCCGTCCTCCCAGCTACACTGGAGACTTATACTTTGTGTGATGCAGAAAATGCTATTTGTTAATGATCCATGAAAATGCAGATAAGGCAGCTCTGGATCTGATTGTTCCCTACATTGCCACACAGATTTAAAGAGGCAATACAAAAACACCATTATCTTATCTTTGATAGTCAACTCAATAAAACCTTAGATCTTAAAATATAAGGGAAGAATAAAAAAATTAAAATATTCATACATGTACATCCATATGCAGTCCACATTGAATATAATATTTTTCTACTGTCATTTCCCCAACTTTCATTCTCACTTACACAACAGTGCAACCAAAGCAGCAGGACTGAAAAGACAAAGCATAGCCTCAACACAGGCTGATCTCTATCTTGCCTGCTAGGATATTTTTAGGAAATAGAAACAGAGGTTTCAAACTCTAGGGCTAAGAGAAAAGAAAAATCCTGATCTTTCACTTCCCAGATCAGTGCTTTAACACCAAGGCTATTATGTTAAAAAAACAGCCAGTAACTCACCTGGCAGCAGGAGGGGTTTTTTGGTTGAACTCACTGCTGTCTCAATGAGTTAGGGATTGTACAAGGACAACTAACTTACCGTGTCACTTCAGGAAATAAAGGCAGAAATGCAGAAATGAAATATTTTCACAGCCCGCTCCAAACTACAGGGATACTAAGGCATCTACCACTTTGATACATCTCTTCCCAGGCCAGGTTGCTCCTTAGCATGCACAGGGATATGATTAGGAACCTAAGGAGATTAGTGGCTAATAATGCAGGTGACTTCTGGTTTATTCTTAACAGGGTAAAAATGCCAACTGTGCTCCTTTCATGCACCTTCACCAGCTTTTCCAAGCACACAAAGCCCAGCTGAAAATTACATTTTTACTTTAACTTCTTACATAGCAACACATACACCTACTACTCTATGTTTTTGCTTTAGGCTCTTTTGCTATAGATTCAACAAAACAGCCATGTATTTATGGTGATAGTTTTACTTTTGCACAAAGAAGAGCTAGATCCTATTTCTGAAGCATAAGTACACGGATGCTTCCATTATGGTGCAACTGCAAAATGAATATTATGTCTTGGATTGCTTTCTCTATTAACATATCCATCATCTGTACAGCACAGAATAATAATCTTCTACCTATTTCAATAATGACACACTTATAATATTTTCCTAGTATTAGACAGGTGTGATCAAAATAGACACCTCCTGGCCCAAGGCTCACTGCACTCAGCCTGGGCACACAGCAGTTCTGACCCTGCACACAGTAGGGGGTACAGGGAACACCCCTACAGGACTGGTCAGATCAAAGCTGATACAAGGCATAAAGTTTGGGGAATGATTTCGTGCCCACAGTTGCAGGTCTCAACACAACTGAGCCCGAACAGCCCCCGTGCCGGCTCTGCCTCCCTGGAATCGCCTCCTGAGCCCGCAGGTGGGAGCCGTGCCCAGCCGCAGCCGCTGCCTCCCGAGGGCACAGTCGGGAGCAGATCGAGGAGTTCAGCTGCTGAACACAGCTCTAAGTAAGCAGCTGTGGATCTGATCAGGCTGCAAGCTCAAGGAAATGCCTCACAAGTGCTTTCTCGTGAGCTCCTTGTAAGATGCACTGGGGACCCACTGCCACCCCCCTTCCCTGAAACGTGTGCCCTTCTCTGGGGTGGGGAGGCAGTTCCTGCACCACAGCTTCAGCAAACCTTGCCTCCCTCTCCACAGCTTGTCACGACAGATAGATAATTCCTACTCAAACCTTCTGTAGAGCAGTAGATCAGCTGCAAAGCAAACAGCTATGACTCAGTTTATCACCACAACAGAATGGGAATTAACATTTACAAGCTAATGTGTCATCTGATTGTGAGAAGGTTTTTTAATCTTGTTTCTAATTTATTTTGACAGATTGAATTAAAATGCTTATTGGCTTTGCATTTGGTGTGCATTTGGGGAATTTCCTGACTTCCTTTCATAAGACATGCTGTCAGCACCAACCTTTTCTTTCTAGGCACTGGACAAGAGGACTAAGTCCTTATTTCCATTTGTTAGAGGCTTCTGTTTTTTGGCAAGGTTTTCCTTCTTTTTATGTTATTTTGCTTTTAATTTTTCAGAAGTAGAAGTTTGATTTTAACTTGGATAATAATGCATAAAGCTCCCATTTAGACTATGGAGCCCCCTCACGATAGTCTTTTTTAAAAGCCTTCCCGTGTTAGTTCCAGCTGAAGTATCAGAGAAAAGATCTCTTATCCTTCTCTGTACTTTCTGTCAAAACACTTGGAAGAAACCTTTTTGAGCCATTTCAGCTGGAATTAACAAGAGAAGACTGATTTCCTAAGGTATGCATTCCTTCTCCTGCCAGTCAAGGAGACAGGCTGCTTCAGGAGAGAAATGACTTTTCTTGCATTCTTTTCTCCTTCAGATGCATGAACAATTCTCATTACCATTCATTTGAGTTCTAGTTGTTTGCAGGGGTGGGTGTAAAGTTCCTCAGCACTGAGCATTTTTTAGAGCTACTGTGTGCAAAACTGTAACTATCAAACAATGCTCAAGACTAATTCTCAAGAGCTACGATCTATCCCAGCCAGGAGATTGTTGGATTCCTGTGATTCTGTACCCTGGGCCTTAATACCTGCAGTTTTGATGACTGCTGCTAGGGTGCACAAATTTCAGAGAAAGGGAAACAAAAGGTGTGAGTAAAGTTTTGTAGCAAAAAAATTCACAGTAAATGATAGAGAGTCTGGAAGGTCAGGAGGTATAATGGTTCTGCAAAGAATTTCAGCTACTCCTCTCAGACTATACATCAGCTACATTTGTGAAAGGCTTGGCACTGGAGCACACAGGTGACTTTTTTGCTCTGTGTTTTAAGTAAACTACAGTTACACAAATTGCTGTAAAAATAACACACAGGAAAAGTATATAGTGAATTACATGCAAAAATAGTACACATTCACTGCCACCTTGTATTAGCATCAATGAAATAACAAACTGCCTAACAAAAAAGTAAATCCAAAATAAACCCTTTGGAATGAATGGAATTGATACGACTCCTGACATAACTTAGCTCTTGCTCCAAGTGCTAAACCCAGCACAGATGGAGTTGGTTACTATGCATTAGAACTGCTGGAACTGAGGGCAGAATTTTCCTTGGTGACTCCTTCCAGTTGTTTCAATGAGGGGGTAGAAGTGAAGTAAAGTCTTCACAAAAAAAACCCCCATCAGTGAGATCCTGTCCTTTTGATCATCCTACAAGGTTTTATTGGACTGATCTAAACTATTTCCTGTCAGCTCTTCCATCGTTTAATAACACCATCTGTAGAGAAGAAACAATATTTTGATGACCTCCAATCTGTAAGTTAAAAGATCTCTATTAATCAACTGGTATTATTTTCATAGCTTCATTACCTTCATTGGAATCATGCATTTTCTCAGTATTAGCATGGCATTTTCAGATTTTAAAGTCACTTCATGACTGGTTTTAAGAGTTACATGCAGATTTTATCATACATATGCATGTAGTACAAGTTTTTTAAGTTTCATATATGTTAAATGGCATGAAATAGATACATGTGAAAACCAAGAACAACCCTTTTCATAAATATTAATTAAACCATATACAATATAATGCAATTCCAAGCTGAGCCATTCAAAACATCTCTATTTCCTGTGGAAGGCAACTTCCACAATTACACACAAAGCCTCCCACCAGTGTAATTAACTCCACTCTTCCTCACTAGGACAAATCACAGTACTGTGAACTGATCTGTAAGGGGAGAAATACAGGATCACATCTTTAAATGTAGCTGCCTTCAGCCTGAAAATTACAAGCCAGCATGCTTGTGATTCAGAAAAGCTTGCTGAGGTATTTTCTCTACTGTCTGGAGAAATATCCAAGGCAGAGAATACTCTGCAAAGGACGCAGCAAGGAAGGGCACTGTCCACTACTCTTCATGACATTGTGTCTTGGTAATCTGGAAAACTCTGAAGTGGCTGAATTGCTTCCCTACCCCAAACCCCAAGAGCATTCAGTTGTCCTCAATTTGAAAATCGACCCTTTGTTACTGCAACACATTTTAGCTGATATTTCATTTAGAGACTTTTTTTAAATGTTGTTCTTTACAATTCAAGTGCAAGTCTCTCGAGGTTTCTCATTCTTCAGTTAAACATACCCCAGCAGGGCCACTGCTTAGCAAATTGTAAGCTCTAACACCAGCAGGCTGTGACTAACAGCCAGTGGAGAAGGCAAATTGCTAACCTCGTGTGAATGGAAGCTTACTTTATGATGTTCACAAGTATTTGATAATGCCCTGCTAATGAAACTTCAGTTGCTCTTTATTCCTGACAGAGGAGAGCATGTTCTGTATCTTACTAGATTTAATGACTGTGACAAGTCTTGCCTGTCTGCTGCTGGCAGAGCAGTGCCTGTCCTGACAACTGAGTCAATTCCCTCACAATTGATCCCCACTAAGCCCTGCTGCTCCCGCTGCCACAGCCTGGCAGGGGAATGGAGCAGCAGCAGGGACAGCCTGGGGAAGCTGCAGTGGCACCTCTGACAGCAGCACCAAGTATATCATTGCATCTGCAGGATAAGTGACAAATCACAAGAATGAACTCTGGCAGAACATAAACCAAACAATGTCCCAGCTCACAGAGCTGACAGCCCCTCAGATGTAGAGGCAAGTTTTGTCTCCAGTCTTGGGAAGCAAGGATGGGCAAAAGGCTACATGATTTTATGTATATATATATATATATATATATATATATATATATATATATTTGGACNATATATATATATAATGAACAGCAATATCTTTCAGTGCTGAGGGCACAGAGAAACATTTGGGGAAGAGTAGTGCCCTGGGTCACCCAATCCCTTTCCCAGCCTCTCTCAGCACAGCATGGACAGCCAGGGAACCCCAGCAGCCGTGCCCTGGGGCTGTGTGTCCCCAGAGGCAGCAGCACCCTGCTCCCCAGGCAGGGCTTCAGGGAACCCCACCTACTCCAGTCATCAAACAACTCCACATCACTCCCGTGGCAAGAGTCTGTGTCAATTCTTCAGTGCCACTGTGTGAGCCTAGACTGGGGAAGTGGTATAATTGTTCCTTTTGACAAACTTAAAAATATGGATGCATAGATTATATTTTTTCTTTCGGCAATTTCTTGCTCTTCTTCACTCCAACATTCCCCTAAAACCAACTCTGCCTTTTCTGTGCTTTTTATTTCTGTGGAAGTCCTATTTTGAATGCTGAAATCTCTCCCAAATACTTCAAATATTGGTCATGACTGGTTCCCACAGAACTGATTCTATGCCATGTGGCACCAGTAGATATCATCCACTCCTGAGCATGAATCACTTTCTGTGATGATTGGCATTTTCACCAATTAGCAATCCTTCCATGAGATGCACATGTCAAAACAGTATGCAAGTTTGTTTTCATGCTGCTGCTATATGTCTTAATTTGTTAATACTGCTTAGACATAAAACCCAAGAATATTGCCCAACTTCTAGGATTCCCCCCCACCTTAAACATGGCTCTAATTTTAGGAGTCAAATTTCATAAAATAGAAGAACTGCTGAATTAGAAATATCCTGAACTTTTAAGAAGAATCTTAAGGAAACTTCTTCTTAACCACAAATTTTAGCATATGACAGAGGTTTGCAAGGTATAGAACCTTTGACTTCTGTGCCCAGATTTGCAACAGTTTCACTGTGTAACTGGCCAGAGTTGCACGGGCCATGATCAGCACCAGTGAAGCCAAGGGAATCTTTTTAATCTCTCTTAATACACACAGATTTGGCCCTCTTTGGGCCCAATTTTCAAACCAATGACCTTTAATGCATGTATCAGAAAATCTGTCAGCACAGGTCTCAAATCACCTTACAATGTTTTTTCTTTCAGAAGCTTGTATGGTACAGATATTCCTGTTCCCTTTTTGCAGCTGAATAAACCACAGTAGAGAGCCTTTAAGCACCAGATATCCATTTCTACAGATGCACTAACAGTAAATTGCACCTGCAACTGTGCTTTCAAAGATGATTCACACTTTTTATAAGGATTTTTCCTCTCCACAAGTTGTGGATATAAAAGTACTTGCCAATAGAAAGGAAGAGTCTCTGGTACGGGAGACAGTCTGGGGGAAAAAAAAAAAAAAACTAGAATGTTTTAAAATGTTGGAAAGAAAGAAAACATTAACTTCATAGATCCCTATTTTGCTTTTGTTCCAGCTCTTATCAAAACTTTCTCATCAGATTTGCCATCATGAGGGAAGCAAGCCACAAAACTGGCCAGTGAGCATTTCTTACGCTATCAGTGTGTTGTCTGCAGGCAGAGTCACTGTTGTTGTTCCAAAAACAGGTTGATATTTAGAAGAAATAACAGAATGAGAAGCGTGCTTGAGAATTCTGCTTTTGTGCACATGTTAAACAATTAAAGAGAAGCAAAATACCATTTCTTTCATAAAGATGGGAGTGGTGAAAAAGGCCAGTTACACATTGTAACTGTTACTGCATAAATGCAGAACTGAATGCTTCTATATATACAAACACATATGCAGCTCCAATGGAAAAATGGGGGATTTTTTGTTATCCAAAGGAAAAAAAACAGAAGGAAAAAAAGGTTAAGAGAGCAATTGACATAATAAAGTAGGTGGAAGAAAATCTTACTGCTATCAAAATAGGTGGAAATATTTCTACTGACATCACTAAAGTCAGGATTCCACTGCATCTCTAGACTGGATTGAAAACTCTTCCCTTGAATACTGACTCATCCTGACAGTGAAGTGTATTTTTAGTGACAACAAAAGGCAATTTTCTAGCAGAAGGGATTCTAAATAAAGGTCAAGTAAAGCTGTACATAAGCTCGAGGTCAGGTTTAGTACGGCCTTTTGGACATGAAAATGAGGAATATTTTCCTGTTTGCAGCTAAAAAGTAAAAATTTTTGAAGATGTCTTTCTTGACCTACTTATATGTGGAAGCCTGATGACTTCAGAGTACTTCCTACTGGGAAAAAATATTTAATAGCATCTGTCCTCTCCAAACTGCACACACTTGCCAACATTAAAAGACGCATGTTCTTATTTTCCTGCTCACCACAAACACAAAATACAATTTAATATTCTACAAACACCCTATAATAACTAAAAATACATCATTTCCCCAAAATTAATATGATTTAATTTGCTGTTTGAAAACTCATGTTAGACTTTTCCCCTTTCCATGGATTGTTGTACATTTTTCTTCTCATACTTCTTTCCCTGTAAGGGAGGAAAAATGATGTATATGTTTCCTTAGGGAATAAATCTGTGGTTTCTGCCCCTGGAGTGTCAGCCATGGCCAGCCTTGGAAAACCCAGGTTAGAAAATGTTGTTACTTTAGAGGTGCCGTGCGTTTCTTCCACTTCAGCTCTGATCAGGTTGTTTTCTTTTGCAGTAATCTGATCTGGGCAAAAACCTTTGAAGTACCACAGGTAGTAAGAAAGGGAGTAAAATGCACCTTCTTCCACTGTTCAGATAAATAAAAATATTAAATATGTTTTGACTTTACTAACTGACAACTTTTTAAACAAAGTGGAACTTATGCAAAACGCTGCACTTTGCGAATCAGATTTATCTCGCAGATCAAGATGCCACGTAGAGCCTTCATAGATTAACTGAATAGATCCCAAGGTTCTTAACTAGCTTCCCTAGAGCTGGGAGAAATTCTAAAGAGTTTGCCACATCCTTATTTTCTGCTCCTGTTAATCTGCATTTTATGACATTTTCTCTGTTTTGCTATCTTTGAATCTCATCTCAAAAGCTATCTGTTTACAGTAGGCTGACATACTTAGGTGACCTTCAGGTATCTTTATTGTATTCTAGATTTATTTCCCTTATCTTGAAGTTCATGGTGGAGCTCTGAATTTTATCAAATACCAGAGCAACATCTTTTTCATCTGCCCTTTCATTTGTCATGTTTCTGTGAAGAAGCCAGCACTGTCTGCCAGTACAAAACAAAGCAGCCATTTGTAGCCCTGTGTGCAGCAGCTGAGGGCACTGGCTCTGTTCAGCCTGGAGAAGAGGAGACTGAGGGGAGACCTCACTGCAATCACAGCTTCCTCATGAGGGGAAGAGGAGGGGCAGGCACTGATCTCTGCTCTGGGGTGACCAGTGATGGGACCTGAGAGAATGGCCTGAAGTTGTGCTGGGGGATATTCAGGTTGGATATCAGAAAAAAGCTCTTCCCCCAGAGGGTGTTTGGGCACTGAACAGGTTCCCCAGGGCAGTGGTCACAGCATCAGCCTGACAGAGTTCAAGAAGTATTGGGACAGTGCTCTCAGGCACAGGGTGTGACTCCTGGGGTGTCCGGTGCAGGGCCAGCAGTTGGACTCCGTGATGCTGATGGGTCCCTCCCAACACAGAACATTCCATGATTTCTGTCACACTGCCACCATCCATGCTGCTCTAGTAACATTTACCAAGCAGATCAAGAAGACTTTCTTGAAGACAAACTTGTTTGGCTTTTTAGTTTCTTAAGGACACTGTGCCCTCACACCACACCATGACAGTGTGTCTGTAGCTGCAGTGGTATCTGCCACATGCAGAACAACTGGGTTCTATTACTTTGATAGGTGTGAAAGCCATCTCATGAACCTCAGAGCAGGGGACAGATGAGTAGTATCATCACATATGAAGTATCAAGCAATCATTTTCCATTTTAAACACCTTTTTCTTAAATTAAGACAAGAAACTACTTTACTAATTTAATTTCTGTCCTGAGTAGAAGTATTTGAGTGCTCATCATAGAGACAGAATGTGTCTCAAATATCATTGAATTATATGATAAGTGCAAAATGCTAGATAAAAATTTTATGCTGCCTAATGCACAAGCTGTTAAGTCCCTACTATTAAATCTGATGCCTGGTAGTAAATCCCAGCTAGAATGAAAAATAAAATAGGTCTTTGTGTTTACTCATACTGCAGAATGAGTATGTAGTAACTGTATAACAACACTAAGGATTCTTTTCTCAATGAAAAGTATGCTTTCAGCAAAGCATGAGATCAGTAAGCATATTTCAGGTTACAACTAAAAAATATGTTTTGTTTCAAGAGAAGAAACCTGAATGTTTCCTGGTGTTCTTTGGACAGATATCGAGCAGGGACATCAGTTCTTGTGTTTCTAAAAGGTAGAGTAAGTTACAACTAATTCACAAAGCCAACATGTATTCAGAACAATACAAGACATTTGAAATGCAACACACAAACCTAATTCAGTCATATTAACCTTCAGCTGACAGAGAAAAGCAAAATGCAAAACCATCAAAAACAAATTTCAGGTTTAGTAATCACAAAGGTCAAACATTTTTAAAGTATTTGTGGGTTCACATACAAAGAAAAATGAAAAAAGAAAACATCAAAACACATTACGAATCCTCAGTTACAATGTAGTTTATTAAATGCAGAATTTTTGAATGTAATTCTGAATGGGAAAAAAAAAAAACTAAAAAAAGATGAGTTATTCCCTGTGCATTAAAAAGTGAGTCGGGGGAAAGAGAAGAGTACCTGGAACAGAAGCCATAAAAAGGCAAAAAACTAGCAGGGAAAATCTACAGACAGGATGTTTGTTTTGTCTGTGACTGACCAATATGGAGACCTGACCAGAGGGGCCAGGGAAGGAAATCAGCCAGTCCTCCCCTTCTCCGTGTGTTCCCACTGGAAATCTCCAGTGCTACCAACAGTCTCTCCTTTCCTGCTTTTCTCAATAGCTTGATCCAGTAAGGATTATTGCCTTCCCATAGTGCTAGCTACTGGGGAGCAGGGCTCTGAACAGAGCAGGCAGACCTTTAGTTGGTACAGGAATGGTCCAAGAAGACTTGTAAAGAAAGAACATCTTGGGAGGACTGGTCCATTTATCTTTGATTAATTAGCAGAGCACTACTCCATTTGCTTAATGTTTTAAAGAGGTACTAAGATGACACAAAAGTATTCCTACAGCAGAGCTGCATGGTGGGCAAAACTGAGTTGTTAGGCTACTTTTTTCCCCTCAAAATACTCATTTAGCTGTGGGGATTTCCTCCTGTATTTATTTGCCATGAGCACCTTTCTTACTGGCTCCCAACAGGATCTTTTCTTAGTATCCCACTTCAAACACAAAGGATATGTCTATCTGGATACTAGAAAGAAAAAAGCAGTTGACACCTTGGAAAAGGGCACACTTTATTACAAAATATCATGCCTCACACACCTGGCTTTCTCAGTACAGGAAATCCTTAGCGTGACTTGACAGTAATCTTCTGGATAAGCATCTAAGCCTGCAGAAATCAGTGCATCTCAGCACTGGACCAGGCTGCATTTGAAAGCAGAGAGAACCAGCCCAAAGTTAAAGAACAGCTGCATTTTTGCACAGTAAATAGTCTTCTTGGTTAACTAATGTAAATGAAATTCCATAAAATATTCTTCCATTTTGCAGGCAGATATTCTAGACAGATATCCTAATTCTAATAATACTTAGATTTATTATGCTATTTCTCACTTTTCTATTTCCTCTTTAGTCTGTCACCCAAGGGCATCAATTACTTCTTGTTTTTTAGTATATACTGGCTTGATTTACATAGACATCTTGCATGACATAATTCTTATATTATTGTGTTTGTGCAAGTAATTTTCTAAAATGGTTGCAGTGCTGAGCTAAAATAATACATATATAACATATACATATATAAAATGCTCCTGGATATATTTAGGGCTCTAATCTTGTTTCATAAAGCTATATCATGATTCGTAGGATAAACCCAAAGGAACAAAAACCACTGCATTCAAGAACACACTTTCAGTGCACCCAACTAAAATTACAAGGGCATGAGAAGCAGTATACCAGAGTCCTATAATTTCCAGAAAAAGTCTCCAGAACAAGTTAGAAGCTTACAAGGCTTTACATATGCTGATGGTTATCAACCTAAATGGCAGACAGGACAATTTTTATTTGTGAACTATTTCCAGAAGCATCTATGTTCTACATTGGTAATTCCTGGCCCAGATGTCTGTATTCCCACCAGCAGGCAGAGCCTTCAACCCAGCCATGAGTGCTGCCATCCTGGATCATGCCTAAAGACTGGCTCTGCTCCTATTCTGTAGACATAGACAAAGAAGACAAGGCCCTTTGAGGGCAGCTTTTCACCATCCCAGCAGAGCTCACCAGCTGTTTAAGGTATAAAGAGCCACAGGTCTGTATCAGAGAATCAATCTCAATTTCTAGAAAATTCTGAAAATCCCTTCAGGTACAGAGTTCTCTTGGTTTCTTCTATTAAAACAATTTTATCTTGTCTAAACAATTAAATAGTCCATGAGGCAGAGAGATGAATGGACTCTGAAGCCTGTCTGCCTCACATGAGGAATATTGAGGCTTACATCTAAATGGGTAAATACTGCTACTACTACTACCACCACAAATGGGACCCACAGAGATCTATCACAGAATGCCATGTAGCCCTCACTGGTTCAACTTGCAACTCTGGATCAGGCAAAGTAAATGTGAAGCAAGGCTTTGGAATGTGCTCTATTCCCCAGGGCCATGAGGTGTCTGGGGTTGTGGGAGGCAGCACTGCTTTCCACAAAGAATATCTAATATGAGATTCTAGTTCAAGGTCCCAAGAAACATCCAGTGATACAAGTGCCTCCCAGAGCAGAGAGCTAAACAGGGAGAGGTATTTATGCTTCCCACCCTCGCTCAGCATCTCATTTTGAGGTAGCCTCAGTGAATTTTCACTCATCAGGACTCAAAAGTCTCCTGACAACTAAGTCCTGTTATTACAGAACTCAAAGCTCACGATTCCAGCAGGCACTTTGGGATCTGGCAGTCAGGTGATGCAGTGCTGAGTGCTACAACACCCAAATATCCCAAAGAATCAGTCTCAGAAACATATTTTATAAGGGCTTCATAGAACCTCAGCAGATGGAGTCCCATAACTCCTGTGCACCCTCCACTGTACCTACCCAAATGAGAAGGTCAGGGGCTTGGCTGAGAAAATGGTTTAGCAGCAAGGACTGTAGAACTGCACCCCCTGACCTACTATGACAAAGCAATAGCATAACTACATGTAAGTGTTCATTAACATTTTTTACATTATTATGTAACTACCACCACACTTGGTTCACTGCTGATCACAAAAATTAGTTACTTCCTTTTCTGTTTCTAAAGGAGATGTCTACAGCCCAGGCAGTGGCCCAGCATATTCCTGTTTCAGAACAAAGTCCTGCCCAGTCACACTGGCTAGACAGGATAAGGGGAAAGGGAAGCAATCTGTCTTTGCAGGACTGTGTTGCATGAGCTTGCTATTTTCATCTGGCAGTTTGGTTTATGTGACTGCTGGTCTGTAATGTCAACTTGTGAAAAATCTGTCTTCCCCTGTTCTCAGCATTACCCCATTGAGCAGGGGGAGAACTCACACCCCATCTTTATTCAAAGTCACACTGGCTCCATAGAGATATTTTAAAACTGACTTAAACTCAGGCAAAACCTTGAGTGGACACCTTCAGTGCACCAGACACTGAATGCACCTAATTTATGATTGAATTACCTCATTTAATATTTGGTGGCAGAGCCCTGAATATAAATGTGCCCAAAGCTAACAAATTAAGTAGCAAAACACAGCAAAAAGTCTGAGCATTCTAGCAGTTCTTTGGAGAGATGCCAAAGTTTAATAGCACAAACAGAATAAATAAACTCTATGAACAAATCAATTTTTCAAAGGTAACATCTGTTCTGCACTGGCTCCTGGTGTGAATGGATTCATCTGTGCACACATATAAGAGGGCTAATGGCATTCAGTGTGCTCCAACACCCATCAGCATGCTTTGTCTTCATCAAAAACTCTAATGTGGATGGGACTCCAAAAGTTTTTCTGAAACAAACCAAACAGCTTATACCTATTTTGAAAACTGTTTCATATGAACCACTGCATTAATTCTGTGGAATCAAAACCTGAAAACACTTACTCAGAAATGTAAACAGGGAAAGGAGTCTGCAAATCTGTCTGAGGGAAAATGTTTCTTCCCCTGGTTCCAATTTTTGAATTTTGTTCTTTTGATAGCTTCCCAAGACTTCCTAAACACCAAAACTGTGCTGTTCTAGAAGTCATGAGACTGCTTTAGATTATGCTGTGCTTCATCACAAAGTATGTGACACAACCTAGTTATATCAAATACAAAAGTGAAAGTACGTGAAACAAGTCGCAAAAACGATCTTTTTTCTCTGTTTTCTGAAGGAGCAGAAATCAATGCTTTAGTTAGGCAGAAATTAGACAATATTATGCTATGCATAAACACAGATGAAATCTTAAAACTATTAATTTTTAAATTATTAAAATCAATCATGCCTTTACACAGCTCCATCATGCAAATATAAGGAAAATGGTGGGTTTAGTGTGTTGAGTTCTTCCTCAATACTTCAAAATTGCATGTTGGTTTCATTTCTTTTCTTTATTTCCTACTATAACTTTATAAAAACCCTTTAAAGCTTTTTTTTCCCCCAGCATGATTTCCATCAAATTTTGCTCATGATGTAAAGTTATACTGTCCTTGTAAAAACAACCCTTGCTAGCAAACAAAATTATTAATAATTAATGTGAGTTGTTAGTTTGGGGACAGATGTCGGGACATTATGTTATTCTAACATCTCCTGGGAGCTGTGCAGGTGGAGGGGAAGCAATCAGTATCCTGCAAAACCCGGGAGAAGAGGATGAGTAGACTGGGTCAGAATCTTCCTTCAGGTATTATAGTGCAGCAGCAGCTTCACCTCCGAGCAGCTGCTGCACCAACAGCATTGCTGCAGTGCAAAGGAAAAGCTGAAGAACTTGGCTGATTCCTGCTCTCAGCTAACACCACCTGCTGCCATTGCATCCCTCTCATTTCCCAGGTGAAATGTATCAATTTAACCCAAGACTTGGCGTGAGACTGAAACCACTGCAGCTGGGCACACATGTAATGCATGCAGAGGGGCAAGGAGGGAGGGAGCATGATTTGGCCATTGTGAGAAAATACCTGAGCTCCAACACCACACTATTAAGGAATTTTCAATTTCAGTCCAAATAAGGCTCAGATAAGCAGCTGTGATTGACAGGAACATTAATTCAACTGTAGTCACTTTCAGGATCAGATAATATTCAGTAGCAGAGGGAAAATTGGCACATTAATGCCCAAAAGCCAAGGAGAAACTCATTTTGAGGAAATCACTCCTGCACTGGGTAAAATGGCACTGAAAGACAACAGAATGAAAACCAACCAAAGCACCTTGTTGATTATCTCTTAGGGTCTGGGGTTTTACTTTTTCTAGTTTTAGTTTTGATCTTTAACTAAACAGTGTAAAATCATGAGTAAGCACCATTTTAATTGTAAAACTCTTTTTATACTTAATATTGGGGGTGAGGCATGATGAAGAATGTGTGTATAAACATCACTATAGAAAACTCCTGCACAGTATTAATGAAAAATCATCTGCTATTTTTTTATTATTATTTCTATACATTTTTTTCAGAACAATCAGTAAAAAACTACAGGCTCTTCTGTGCTTGACACTGCACAAAAATCAAAGTTTTCCCACTCCCTACAGGACAGCAACCTGCAAGACACATTACCATACAGATATAAAGATAATTTCTTGCTATACCTCTATCAGACTGTATTTTTTGTATAATATTATAATATTTTAAGGAATTTCCACTAGTTAAAGCTTTTTGAAGTATTTTTCTAAGAAAACTCAATGGAAGTGTGAGGGACAACACAGAAAATTTAATAGGTAGATAACGTGTTAAGATGCTGACAAACAGAGGTAGAAGGACAATTCTTATTCCTGGATGAGAGCTGAATGATGGGGTGGGATTTTTCTTTGAAAATTATGTCAAGCAGAAAACCCAGGAAAAAAACCACGAAAGAGTCAAAAGGAAGAAGAAATAAAAAGGGAGGAAGTACTGTGTACACAAACCCCCTGGGATTTAGAATGGCAAATCATCACCAAGTCTGAAATCTATGGGATAAGTCAACAACCCCTTAGAGGATCTCACTCTTAATAACAGCAGCACACCAAAAGTTTTTGTTCTTCTAAAGCTACAGTATTTCAGCTCCAAAAGTTAGAAAATACCTCTACTATTTTCATTCAGCATACAGAGTACACTATGGTAAAAAACAATGTTTATCCACAAAAGCCTATTTTTTTCTTCAAAACTACTTTGCTCATGTCTCAGTGATCAGTGCACATGCTACTAATTTTTCTATCCACTTTCCCATTGCAGGCTTTGCTTGCCTCCCAACTCTCCATCCAAAGATCAGGAGTGAGCTTAATATGACAAGTTGATGATCCTCCTCTCCCAACCCCTTCATCTAGCTTGACAGACAGCCAAATGCAAAATTTATCCCATTATTCTGTTCCTTGTCCCTTACCACTACCTCCCAACTCCTCCACTCTCACACTAATTTTCATGGTGTAAGCACAACTGCACATGTACAATCGTTTTTCTTGGCAACTCAAAGACAAAGGTCATTAGGGCAGGTCCAGAACTGGAGGAGAGAGGAAAGTGAATCACAAATGTATTCCAAAACAAACATCCTCTGGTTACTGAATAAAATATTCAAAATAGAAATATTTATATGAGTTCAAACAGCTTTTAGGTAGTATTACATTGCTGATAGGAGAATCCAAATAATATTAGTACTGGTATTGTGTATTTGAATTTTCTGCCCTTTGCTAGGCCACCCCACGATGGTATCATTCACACTCACACACAGAGGGATCAACTGTGCCTTAACTGAAAGTCAAACCCTGCAGGTATGGACTCTGCAATATTGAGTAAAGCAGAATTACTTGGTGCAGCAGAGGCACAGATACTACCTGGGAGCTGGGACCTGCCAGTCTCAATTCCTCAAGGAAGCTGCAGAGTATTTTCTGTACATTGCTGATGCTAGGAACAGAACTTGAAGTGAATGTAGCCCAGCAGGTTATGGGCAAAGACTGAATGAGTTCTCTCAGTTTCCTCAGTGACAGAACTGAGATGCAGGCAAATAAAACTACCTGACACACAGAATCTCAATGATGATAGGTCTGTTCCAAGTTCCATCTCATATTTATACAAACACAGAAGCCTGATTTAACCATCCAGACAAAGTTATTGCAGCCAGAAAAGATAATCTGCTGTCATCTTTTCTTTCAGGATAAAAAGTCTTCTGCTTGCCTCTCAATATGATGTTTTAAGAGTTTCTTTGTCAAAGCTGTGAGGTCAAAAGAGTGTTCTGCTATTAAACCTTAAATTCCTTTCACTTCATGTGTCACAGGCTCCTTTCAGTCTGCTCACCTGAGAAGGTTCACAGGACAATGCCTCAGTGCCCCAGAGTGACAGGAGAGGAAACATGCACGTCTCAGGCACCTCTCATATGTCAGAGTGCTTTACTGTAAGTGACAATCAGCGTGGTACTGAGAGAAACAACTAGAAATAAGAAAATCAAGGAGGGAATG
This sequence comes from Rhipidura dahli, assembly GCA_013399225.1. Classification (NCBI taxonomy): domain Eukaryota; kingdom Metazoa; phylum Chordata; class Aves; order Passeriformes; family Rhipiduridae; genus Rhipidura; species Rhipidura dahli. Next base: position 105,747 of record VXAC01003345.1, read on the forward strand.
ATACAGAGAGTGCATAACATGTTTTATAGTAACTGATATTCACAAACACAGCAAAGGACAGCCATGCAACACCACCAGATTCAAAGTTCTCTGTTCCTATGACTTGGGCCTGAGGCACACCCCATACAACCTCTCTTCCCTTCCTAAATGTCCTTTCTAAGATGACCCAAACTGGCTAAACAGGAAATCAATTTCTTATCTGTCTTCAAATGCACACTACTCCCTTTAGTCTCTCTCAAATAAAAATGTCCCGTGAGGCAACGTACCTTATGTGCATTACTTAAAACTACATATATATATTTGATTTGTTACTTCAACCTTGTCTAGCCAGTTATCTTATCAAAGACAGATACTGGTCTAATCTGACACAATTGGCTTTTGTTAAAAACACATTGCATTTTATCCAATTTTCCATGCAACTCCATGTCCTTGAATTACCCTTTTCCATCAGAAGTTGTTCAAAGACTTTGTTTTGTACAAAGGTCAGACATACGCAACCATCTTCAATTCAAAAAAATCAGAAACGTCTGTCCTTGACTACTGTCCTAAGTAAGACAAAGCTGTGTTTTTCTTAAATGTGATGGTCAAATTTTTTTCAACTGAAAAATCAGCTTTCAACTGCATGAAAAGGCCCTTGGAAAAATTCTGACTTCTCATTGAAGTGTCAGGCATCTAAACCCAGAAATATTTTCAACTGACAAACCAAAGATATTTCTATTATAAATGTTAATTTAATGTCTTGCAGAAATTTAGTTCAAATCCCTCAGTGATCAAACAGACCTTTCCTGGGAGTGGATCAAGAACTACTATGAAAGAATCCGGAATAACACCCACCATCATGCACAGATACTTAAAATAATAATTTTGAAGGGCCAGGCTTCCTAAATTATTTGGCATATACACCTCTTGACTGTAGACTTGACTTGTCTGTAGACAGACTTGTCTACTATCTAGAGGTGTATATGCCAAAAATAGCAGAGGGAACTGCTCCAGTGGTGCTCTGGAAAACAATTAGCTACAGAGTGAAAAATACATATTTTTAGTAATGGTGTCAATCACTTTTCTAGATCATGGCAATGCTGATGATCCCAATGAATGGATCCTTCAGGGTATTTCTGTGGGCTGAGGAAGCACAACTAAGGAGAGGCAACCTTGTTTAGACCTTACGTGACACTGACACCCACAAATGATTGCTCACACACTAGATACCAGATACCACCACACTATTAAGCCTTCTGGACAGATTTCTGGAGCTGATCAGATTGCTGGAGACCATACCCAGTATCTCTGTGTTGGAGTTCACTTAACTCCCCACAAGATGAGCATCTGCCCCTGGGAGAGGAATTGCTGCAGGCAGAGGCAGTGGGCAGACCCTGCCCCAGCACAGCTCCCTCCTTCACTGCTGTTTCCCTGGTCCAGACACCCACAGTGATCACACTCAGGTTTGCTCTGGCTCCTGGGGGAGCAGAGAGAGGGGCACCACTGGCCAGGCAGAAAGGAGGGAAAACCAGTCCTTGTCCAGGAAAAGCAGTGACTGTGTAAAACACCAGGACAGGAGCTGGATAGCACAGGAGTTTAGCACAGGAGAAAGGCACGGCATGGAAAGGGGATGGTCCCAGCTATCCAGGGCAATATATGGCCACCCACAACACTACTTACTGTAGATGCTGCCTCTACCTGGTAATTTTACTGCTGTTCACCAGTGAAACATTCATCATGATGATGTTTGTGGAGACTGAGTCTACTTAACTGAGCTTTAAGTCAGCCTCTGTGACAGTACTGAAGGTACTTATTGCCAGGGACACCTATTTTGTGCAACACCTACAATAAAATAAACATTTGAGCCTCTGAAAGCTGTTTATCAATAATCATGTTCTGGCTGGGATGGTGCTTTCCCTGTGCACCTCACTACAGCATCTTAACAACAGTTCAGCAGAAATAGAGGAATCATTGAACAGATGTCAATTGCCACAAGATCTGCAATGTAATTTGGAGATTTTTTTTCTAGAATAAGAGAGAATAGTCCATTACTGTAATTGTACTCTTTATATCTTAGAGATAGGAGTTTAACAACAACAACAAAATACTTCAAATTTAAATTCATTACACAATTTTTCTCAATATGCTAAATGAGTTAAGTGTTGCATGGCTGACATACTTCAAGCTAATAATTATAACTGAGTACAAAGCAAATACAGTATTGTAACACTCGTTGAAGAACTACAGGTTCACATACAAAGACAATGAAGTACTTACTCCACTGCTTGAGAGCAAAGGGGAGCTTAGATGATGTGCTCCTACAGAAGGCTAGCAATATAAGTGAAGCAGAGCGGAGTAACTAGATAAGGTTTAGCAAGTGTAGTCACACTGACATAACCCAGGACAACTAGGAACACCAAAAAAAAGTAATGTGAATATTGAATATTTCCTCAGATAGTAACTACTATTCAACTAACTTTGCACAGGGAAGTAGTTTGAACAGGTATTTCTGTGACTTTCCTAGTGACAAATAGCTTCTAAAGGTGTTAACTAATTAGATTAATAAAGCTTAAATTTTAGCCTGCACATAGTCTTTTACATTATCAAGTCTGAACTCCTGGCTATCAGAGACACTGGAAAGAAAAAGAAAAACAGTGATCTCCATAAATGTGTTTCTTAACCAAATCATGTCCATAGAATAGCTACACATGCTCACGTACAATACTGCTGGCTTTTGTATTACGAGCAGCCCATGACTGAAACCCCAGTAAGTGACATCCCTGTCTCTGATAAAACACAGAATGAGAAAACCTCATGCTCATGCATGCTGCACTGTAGTTTACCCACCTCTCTCACTGTCTGTATTTGTGTCAGGGGCAGCACTGGTGCACATGGGCAGCGTACTGGCAATAAACAGAAGGGAAAGCTGACAAACGCAGAAGTCACTTGTCACACTTGCAAAAACCTTCCTTGCTCCCACCCACGTGCTGCCCCATGTCTCTCCAGCTTTGCCCATCACAGCTCACTGTCCCCACTCAGTTTGGCAGCATTCACAGGCTCCCAGGAGAGCCTCTCATGCCAAGACAGTTGTCCTGCTCCAGATTAATGCAGTGACAGGAGCAGGGAGATGAACCATCCTGGCTGGAGACCGAGCATTTGCTTTTCCTACTTCTGATTTATGTTTGATAAGCTGCTCTGCTGATCAAAAGGCAGTTCGATGTCTTAATATGTATTCTCTGTTCTGTTACTTTAATCTGCCACTGTTCATCAGCAAAGTATTCTGGTTTACCTGTTCAGAATTTTAAACTAATATTAGTATAAATACGTCATATTTCTTTCCATGTTCAGTAATCTGTTTTTTTCTTAGGTATGTGCCATAATCAATTATGCTCAACTGTTCTTGCACTAGAATTTGCTTACCTCTTAAGGAGCATTATTTTGTGAAAGCTTTCTAGCTGGTCTCTCTCTGTATTAAAATATCCTTACAACAGCAAAGGTCTGGCTTGCCAGAAGGCTGCTTTCTTCAGATTACAGCAGAACCTATTCCTGGGCAATGTGTCTTCACATCTTCAGCACTGAGCCCTCCACTTCTTAATGTGCTCTCTTCACAAACCTATTAGAGACTGCCAACTTCATCTAGCTAATTGTGTCTATAACATGGGTTACACATTTAAAAAAGCTGCTGGAGAGTCTGAACACCATCTTTTGGATCAATCTGCTCACATGAGTAGAGATTTTCAGAGGATATATTATACTAAAGAGGCTTTGTATTAGCAAGACTTTACAAAGGCTGTCCAGCTCAGCTCAGCACAGGGAGATGTAAAGACTGCTTATTTTAAGTCAGTCTCAGCATCTCTTACTCATTACCAATCTGGCCAGAAGCACAACATGCTGCTGAGTGAAATACACTTCTGCAAAATGCTAAACCATGTCCTGATCTTGCCACACAGCTTTTGAATCTGCTTCCATATGTAGAATGAGCATGGTTTCTCACAATCACACAAAAAGCAGTGGTGCATTTCCATGGCTGCCAGCTTGCTCAAGGGTTTCACACAACCCAGGTCATGTTGGTATCCTGCTTTTACATTCTCCAGGCACAGACACATCCCTGATTACAAGCTCTGTTTGTACACTGGGCCAGGAGGATAGCACTCCAGTCTATCCTCACTACTGTATCAAACAGTCCTCCAAAAGCTTTTTCAGAATTTTTATTTTCCTTGGAGCTACTGTTCCCTTCTGACATGACACCAATATCCTTTTCTATTCTTTATCCCACAGGCTTCTGATAAAGGAAGAGAGGCTCTGTTGTCTTTATACAGATTTTCTTTTCTAAAAGATATAGTGAGTTATCATTTTTGCTTCTGGTTTTTTAGTATCTTTACAAAAACAAGCAAGCATCAGAATAAGAGACATTGTTCCTTCTTCCATGTTCATAGCTCCTCCTTCTACTAAATTCTGCAAGAAAAGAAGTTCTTTACTGGATTTCTCATAAGGGATCATATTTTCCTTTCAAAGTTTACCTTTAAAACTCTGAGAGCATCCTTTGACTCTTGGCAATGCAGAAGCTGGAGAGTTCTCAAAAAACATCTCCACAGATTTGTGAACTATTTTAACTATTATTGTGCTGCTATACCACATGTATTTGATTAAATATCTCATCTGACTTCCTGAAAAAATGCCAAATAATTATTTTTCTATTTGTACATGATTTTGGTGCATTGGCTGTAGCTCTCCATCTGCATCACCAGAGGTGCAGAGTAAGACTATTACTCCAGTTGTTGCTCACAAAGTTCTAGCAGCCATTTTCTTGCCTTGCTTTCTCTGCAGTGCTTTAGTTTGAGCAGAATGATGTCCATTTGCTTGGAAAGTCTTGTTCACATTACTCTCTTGTCACTATCTACTTCCACCACCCTCCTGGTCCTCCTGTTACAGGGTAGAGACACTACAACCATTGCTATCCTCAGGAGCTGCCTTGGTGCAGATTCTTTGTACCTGATATAATTTATTGAAGAAAGGTTCCTGAAAGCCTTCACTTTATTTGAATCACACCTTTCTTCTCCTCTGTGATACTGAAGTAATTCACTTGATCAAAAACAGTTTGTACTTATACTTCACTGCATTTTTAAGGTTTATTCTCGCTGCATCCTGCAAATGATTAGAATTGTGGTGCCACTGGTATTAAACTGTCATTAGCAAGGGGTGTGATTGCTGCCAGTACTCATTCTTCACACATCTGTTTTCTGGAATACTTCTCTGCCAGACGGTGATGCCAAGGACAATCTCCTGAAACAATCTTCCACACAGAGTGCAGAAACCCCTGCTAACTTGCCTGTGCTTCTAAATTAGTTTCCTCTGCCAGCACCAGGGTTCAAGTGTTTTATACAAAAGCTGCACTTCCAGTGAAGAGCTTCAAAGTGATCTCACCTGAGGCAGCTGGCAACAAAGACCTTCTAAGGCCTGAAGGGTCTATGCACAGCCATGCCACAAGAGTGCTCATCCTTTCTAATGCAATAATTCAGCTTACTCATACCAATGGTATCTCCAGTTCTGTGATCATATTAAATGTACCATATGCCAAAGTTCCTTCTCTGCAGGAAAAGAAACCCAATTGCCAAGCCACAGGTACAGCAGTTTTGCAATGTCCTGAGATATTTCTATGCCTTTAAACATGCCAGGAAATCTTTTTAAGTCTTTTGAGGTCAAATTTCTATTTATGAATCCCATGTTCCCTCAGGTTTTCACAGGCATAACAATTTTGAAGTTTTTGCTGGGTTGGGTACCATATTTATTGCACAGAAATTTATATGCTTTTTATCTTTCTTTTTCTTCTAGATTTATTTAATGTAGTATTTTCTAATTATAAGTATGATGCCTTTCATACACTCCTACTTTTCTTGGTATGGAGGACATTGTGTTTGATTTCTTATTTTTTTGCCTTAGTAACTCTATATTCTCATGTTCTGAAGAGAGATCCATTTCACCAAGTTTTCAGTACTTAATTATTAGTCATCTAAGTCTAATCTACTTGTTTATGGTCAATAAAGGGAAAGAAACTCATCCTAATCTCAATTCATGATAATTAGTCTTATCCTGCAGTGCTGGAGTTAATGGTCTTGGGTTTGGCCATTTCTCTTTAGTGATTAAAAAGTAAGACTGGCAGGTTAGATGTCTGCCAGATATCCTGCTGGTGTCTGAAGATAGGAGACACCAGTGATGCCAACTTAAAATCACACACATTTTTCAGAAAAGTCACATGCATGGTACCAACACTGATGGGATTTATGCAACAGTCTTGCCTCTTCATTGTGTGTGCAGCAGGCCTGTGCATCTCTGGTGGTGCTGTATAGTTGGTTGTAAGTTTTTTGGTGTTTTTCATTTGTTTGGGATTTTGATTTTGGGGGTGGTAGTGGTTGTTTTTTTTGGGGAGGGTTGGGAGGCTGTTTTGAGGGGCAGCTGGTGGGTTTTTGTCAGATGACAAAATCGTTTTCTTGTTACCATACAACTGATGGCAGGGAAGGTTTTTCTTCTACTCTTTATCTGCATCATCCAAACTTCTTTCTAATGTTAATTTGTCTCTTCACATATTCTTTTTGAATCTTATATGAGTTTTCTTCTATTCTTTGCATGCTCTATCCTTCTATTTTCAAGAGTAACTGCATTACCACTCATCAATTATATAAGCATCTTTCCATTTAGGTCTCTGACTTTCACTTACATGGAGGCGTTATAATCAGGATATAATACACTTCAAATAACTTGAGTAAGATGTCTTGATTTTCTGCTCTGCCTCAGGGAGCTCTCAACTAAGACTCCGGTCTGCAAATACCCCAGACATTTTACTCAGCACATATAAGAGAGCAAGCCACTTCTCAGTCAGCAGCTACTTATATAGAAAAAGAAGTGACTAAGATCAGTTCCACTAACTTCCTCCATTTTGCCCACATCTCTGCAATGCTTCTAGTTTCAAAGTTGAAAGCAGCAAATTTTTAGCCATATTCTGCAAAAAAGCCAGAGTTAATTCTTAGGGTCTGACATTACATCTGGGTCTGGAATTTAAGTCAGACAGACTTTCCTGTAAAGACATATTGAACCAGATTTTACGAACACTGATTTTTATTACTCTCCCTTCTTTCAGACACAAGACAGAAAAAGAGAGAAAAAATGAATCTTAAAAAAAAAAAAAAAGAGACCTGATTATTTGATTTTGCAGAGCTATAGTATTATTCCTTTTATCCTCAATTATTTAGTATTTTAAGTTACAGAAGTAGCAGGACTTTTTAAATTTTTTTTAACCTCTCCTTGAAAAGATTTTTAAAAGTCACAAAGAACTAGAGCAGAATTTGCTAGTAACAGCTATAAATCAAAATTAAAATATAATTTATAGCAGATATAGTGATTGCCCCTCAGCTTTCTCCACAGCGCAGATTCACTTATCTTTACATGTTAAACCACCGTAGATCTCACGGGCTCTTCAAACAGACATCTGTTATTACAACAATTGAAGCCCAATTTTTCAACCAGTCTATACTGATAACTCCCCATCCTCTAAAAATTCCATGGTACATGAGAGCATGTACAGCACCCTCTCTTGCAAGAGCCAGAAGGAGAGCTACCTGTAAAACATCTCTCCTCCTTTGGGTCACTTTAATCTGCTGTACGTGCACTTCAGAGCTGGCCATGTCTCTGTGCCTCCCCAGCTCAGCCACCCACACCAGCTGTGCTCTGTAGCACCCAAGTACTCTGAGTAAGCTGTTAGCAGGAGTCAGCCACGTGGACAACTCAGCCAGAGAAAAGTTCCATGGTTTGCCTGCTCCCACTCAAATGCTACTAAAATGGAAATGTTTGCTCTTTAGGCTAACACATAACTTACACCAAATCATCCTTTAAAAAAACCACACACAAACTAAACTCTAACAAAGAGCAAAACATGAATCCGCCTTATTACAGAAGAAAGACTATAAAAATAGAAGTGACATCTTCGCTTTCATACCTTTCTTAAGTATATTTCTTCATTAACACAACAAAAAGTAGTATTAACACTCATAAGTAATCTACCAATTGAGACCCCAAAATATTCACAAAAAGGACACTAGAACAAAAGGCTGAAAATCTCAAGAAATCTTAAAAACTTTGCACAAAGGATGGGTATTGGGAGTGGTGACATTAACTTCTAGATACTCATGCCTGCAGAAATACAGCACCTAGCAGTAGAATAGCAAACAATATATGTAACAAATGTGCATTTATGGCAGTTCGATACAGGAAAACATGCTCTGGAAAAATTGCTCTATGTAGTTTTGATAAGTATCACAAGAATTCCCATACTTTGGGGCTTTTTAATAGTAAATACAGTGTGAGCATATTTGCCTTTGAGGAGGATGGGATTGCCTCCAGTTAGAGCCCCCTTTAGCTGATGAGGCAAAAGGCAAACCATCCTTGGGGCCAAATGCAGGGTTTTACAGAGCTGCCACAGGTATTTCCACCTGGAACCACATCTTCTGCTTTGTTGAGGGGGTGGGTGTGGTGCTGGGGCTTGGATTTTTTGTTGTTGTGGTTGCTTTATGGGAGGGGTTCCCCCCTCCTCCTCAAACAAGCTATTTCTCTCTTAGTATGATATTTTTCATAGCAGAGCCACAGTTGGATTAGGGTTCTGCTCCTCCCACAAAAGAAAAGTGAACCTCAAGTCCAGGTCAAAATGGCCTCAACATTTCTGCTAGAATCTCTTTCCCTATTTAACCATGCTAATGCTATTTTATCAAAACAATAGTGATTTTTGCTAACATCCTCAAAATTTGACAGAGCATAGCAATTTAACAAAGTATGGTCACAAATTTTTAGGTTCTGATTTTTCATCCTAATATAAAGTCAAAACTTTTTTTACATCTCAGATTTTCCTGTCTAATGGAAAATATTAACATTCTGCAATATGGCTGCAACAGCAGTAGATTTTCTCCTTAAATTTACCTGAGATTTCTCACTTGAAAATGCTCTTTCAGGTTACCCATATCTTTATGTAGCAGGAGTTATATAGGAGGAAGATTTCCATAAGAAATTATTGTTTCAGATAATGTTAAGAAAAAATTGCACAATTCCATTGTTTGATTCCTGATAAATCTTCATGAGATTATTTTTAAACACACACAGCACTTAGAGCAAAGAGGACATCAGATCAGTCAAACTTAGAATAGACAGAAGCTGAACCAGGAATGGGAAAACACATTTAGATATTGAGCCTAGTGTCAGTGAGACAGAAAGGGAGAGGAACTGTGCCTGGCAAGACTGAAACTGCCTGGGCAAGGGGATGGTCAAACAGCAGTCAGGAAAACCAGGATAAATATCTCTGGGCATGTGAACTGAGAGTGGGAGCCTGGAGATCATTGGGAAAATGGGTATTTGATTATAAAAGTAGGGCATAGTAACATTCCAGCACCGTATATGGATTAAAATTCTATACATGTGCCTACACCGGCATCCTAATCCAGTTTCCCAACTGGAAGTTGCCACCTTTACAATATTAATAATGTTCTTTAGCACAGGCTGTTGTAGGGCAGAGACATGCAGGTGGGCTGTTCTTCTCACAGAGGGCTGCAGTGCAAAGCAGTGTTTCCCTATCTTCTCCCTATCCCTGAATTTAGCAGGCATAAATTTGGTCCAACTGTAATTTCCACGTTATGCCAAGAGGTTTGCACTTAGTTTCTTCCAATTTTTACAGCAGCCTTAGTGCAAAATCTACCTTTTTCTATTACACTATTTAAATTACATCTCCCTGGAGATGCAACTAGAGCAGCTGGAGTGTGATAAGGCTTCATGCCAGCCTTAAAATGCTGTAGACCCATGTCTGATATTCTTTTGAAATACCAGTACTGCACATGGGTTTTTATTCTTCTTTTATGCTGCCCTAAATGAGGTGATTATGTCCGTAATACTATAAAGCAACTGTGTCAACAATAAAGAGGAAACATTTATGGCATAGGTTATTAAAACAATGAAAAATAGGCCAGTGCAATTTAAGTTCCTTGAGTGGGCTGAATAAAAACTAGTTAAATAAGGGACAAAGATAAATAATTTATTACAGAATTATCGCAACAAGCATAAGAAAATTTCATTCATTTTAAACTGCATCTTAAGAGGCTTCAGAGCAGAAGCATGGACAGTACACAATGAATGTGTCAGAGCAAATGCAAAAGGAATGGGATTCAGGAAACCTGTTGCAAAATGTATTGTTCAGCTTCAGAATATCCACATACATAAACACCAGCCAGTTAAACACACCAGACAAAAGTTTATGCTGAAAGCAGTAGTGGCTTAGAGGACTGAAGAATACTGTGGTGGCTGGGTACATTGTCTGCTTCAGGGTGCAGCCCCTGCTGCTCTGGGTGGTCAAGGCTCTGTGCAAGCACAGGCAAAAACAGGACTCATTTTTACAGAGTGGGATAAAAGCTCATTAGGAAGTTAAAAGGCTGCTTACAAGTAAGGCCTAGCTCAGACATCACCAGGTTAAGAAAGGTAGAGCAATACTTATCTTCAGTTACTTATTCTGGAAGGGAATGAAAGAACAGAACAGACAGAACTCAGTATAATCAAATACAACTTCCATTACAAGCCTGAATTTTTCACACTCAGTCTGACAACTCAGTTCAAACAATTCATGTTGTTTGTAATAACAAAGCAAATATTTCCAAGATTAAAAACCTATATTTAGGCTTGTACTTCCATTTTTGGCCTCTTAATTAGGTTTTTCTGAAGTGCTGAAAACAGAGCAACTCTAATTAATGGCCTTCATACTTTGCTTTTTAATAATAGCTCTTACCAGCCTGGAAGTTTGGAGGTTTCAGATAAAACTGGGAAGGGAACAAAAAAGATTGTTTGGCTTGATTTCACTCTAACAGAAATGAGACAAATCTAGACTTGCCCTACACAGTTTGATCTCATGAGATTCTCACCTTGATCAGGGTTCTGATAAGAATTTATATTACAATGTCACCATCTTTTCTGAAGTAGACTCAATTAATTTTTCACACTAAGCCAGTATATGACCTTGGATGAAGAAATCACCCAATCTTCTGACAGATGCATCTTAACTTTTAAAAATAAATACAAAAAGAACACACAAAAACACCACTATGGAACAAGTTCCATGTCTGCAGTGTACAGGACAGAGCAAGTTATTTAGCCTTTCAATTTTTAACTGAGGTCGGTCAGAAGCATATTTTACATTTCTTCAGGATAAAGAATCTGTACTTTGTATGTGAAAGGGTGACACCATAAACAGCCAGCAATGACAACAGAAGGTACTGATGTGGATAGGCCCAAGACCCAGTGTTCCTTCCTCAGTATTTCTACAATATTGCTGCAGAACTTGAACCACTACTCAGTGTTACATCTGTTCCTTTCTTCTTTAAGGAGGCAGGGAGAAAGATTGGGAAAGATGGCACAAGCAAGAAAGCAGGAGAAAGGAGCAGGGGAGAGAAAGTTGGACGACAAATCAGTAAAGTAAATTTTCCCTAGCAGCAAAAATAGCTGACAGATCTGCTTCCCAAAGAACACTGAAAATTACTTTGTGAGTAGAAGTAGCAGAGAAGATAAGTCAACTTGAAGGACTCATGGGAGAGCTGTTATTGACAGACATGCAGATGATGTAATTGCTCAAAATGAGCAGGTTTTTCTTTTATCTTAATAAAGCACTTTTGGATGAAAAGATTGGAAAGACAGATATGAGACAGTAGCATAAAGCCCGTTCCTAACTTACATAATTGTGTATAAAGAACCGTTGATGCACAAAGTGTAAAAGAAATGCATTGAATGCTGAAGATAAAGTATTACAGAGAATAACTTACGTACACTCCCAGCGATAAAAGAACTTAATATTTCACTAAATACACTTTGTCTGTTGAAGAAATGCATTGATTTTCCAAAAGGCTGAATATATGTGTTTAAGAAAACATTCACTACTGTTCTTATATAAATTAACTGATAAAATGGCATCTTAAATTGTCCTGTTTACTCTTCTACACCTTGCTCCAGGTGTGACTTCTTATGCAATCTGGTATACACTTCCTGTTTTCAGCTCCTGCTGCATTATGTATCCCATGCCATTCCCTTCAGCTGTTCTGGTACCCTTTCAAGACAGGTTTTGAGCATCAAATAGTTTGGGGGTTTTTTTGGCAGAGTTTTCATGTTGTTTCTTTCCTGTCACTGGAAAACATTAGACAAGACTAGTGACAGTGAATGTATGCAGTAAGGGGGGGGGAGAGATAGTATTTTCTATATTTCTATACAGTTAGATGATTTTCTTGTGCTCTAAAATGAAATTTCTCAGTGTAATAGAGCAGCATGTTGGTAGCAGTACCTCTACGGCAAATAGCCTTTAACAAACTTCACAGATATCTAAAGCCTCTCTTAACCCACACCGGGCCACCTCTCACAGCAACGTTACCTGGATGGTGCAGCCCCGTTGCCAGGATTCTGACCAGCCCCAGAGCATATGGGGTAAGTACCCAGGTTGGTTAATTGTGTTCAAGGTGTTAGTCAAAACCTGCCACTTTGGACTGAACACTTCAGTACAGTCCCTTTTCTAAAACTTTTTACTGGTAATGCTAAGAATGATACAGTTTCTTCACTTGTGAAGAAGACAATGAGGTGGATTTTCATGAACGGCCACTTAATACTGTGAGCTTCAAACATGAGTGACATACTCTAAATAATTCATCCAGGTGCTGAAAGTATTGGCTATCCATCAGCAATATTTAAGCACTGAAATGATCTATAACGTATGAAGGGTAGGGGATGTTTTCAACACTGCTTGAGAGCAGAACAAGGTAAGCAACTATTCGCTTTAATCAATAAGATGGTAAACGAACACCTGAGAAAAGCAAGTAATGAAATAAAATGAAAGCAAAATTGCATCAGAGTTGTTCATTTAATCTTTAACAAAAATTCCCCTCAAGAGTCTCTTCCACAGATCTTTTTCTTTGTTTGAATACAGGACCAGCTGAAGGATGGTGACACAGATTATATCATCAATAACGATGAATTGACTGAAAACTGTGAACCATCTGCTCACACACCAGTGCCAGCACAGGACAACCCAGGCTCCATCCAGGCTACAGGCAAGGAAGATATTCAGGCAGGAGACCTAGGATTAGGAGGGTACAAACTCCAGCTTCAACACACTGCATGTCAACCCCAGAAGAATTCATTGGCATGAGCAGTGTAATGTTAATCACAAGAAAGAAGACTAAAACAAAGAAACTAAAGATCCTGTTACATGAACAAGAGGTCAGAAAAAAATGTACTAAGCACAAAAATCAAAGAAAATTTAGATTTCAGCCACTAAATGCCTGCTTCCCCCAGGAAAGGGGTTTGCTATCATATCCAGATATCTACAACCATATGCAGATTTTATGATTGTAGCAGTTTTTAGTATAAAGGCATAGGGCAGTACCAGCCCACTGTAAAGCCATTACAGTCATGTTTTGTCTTGGCACTTGACTGTTCTGTGCCCTTCACATGTACATAGGCCTTTGAATATTGCTTAGAGTTTTCAATAAGCTGGAATGGAGAGAAATAGCTTCCTAACATTCATGCTCACATAATGACAGCTCTTTTCTACAGCTGGTACTGACAGGATCCACACATAACTACCCGTAGCTATTACATTTATAAGGAAGAAACAGAAGATTCTTTGTCCAAGGAATATGTGATCTGAAAGTGCTTAAAATATGCATTGCAGCACCTCAGCCTTGATAGAAAAGCTCCCTCATGCTCACAGTACAGACTTTTCCCAACATCCAAACATTTTCTTTCTAAATGCACCTTATAGCCTGGTCCACAGAGGGTTTCACTAGGCTGCCACAAACTGAACACTGACAGTGGGAGACATTGAAGTGTATGAAATCAGCAGCAAACACCCTTCATGGCTGCCCTGAATGGGCACAACCACTGTTTGAAAACAGCAGTTATTCCACAAGGTATTTGTCATTACAGCTTGGCAACATACAAAGCTTAAATGGGGGGAAAGGTTTTCTTGTTTTGAAAGATCGTTCTAAACATATAGCTCGAATTTAGAAATCAAATGTTTCTTTTTTTTTTTTACTGTTTAAAAAGAGTTGTTTCTAACCAAATATATCTGTAAAACAGTTATATCTTCAGCCTGCCTGCTCCAAGGATTGTCTCTCTCTACTTATGCTGGGCACTCAATGTCACACTAGAAATGAGGTGCTGATTAAATACAAAGAAAAAAGAAAAAAAAACCAAGAGAGAAGTGTCAAAGTGTTTGTTGTTCTGCATAAACACAATAAATGGATAATCAAGTGGTCAGCCATACATACAGCTGGCTGCCATATACTGTCAAGCATTAGTGCAGATCAGCTTTGGCACACAGCAGCTCAGCAGTGCAAAACGAGGGATAGAGCCCAGCTTCTGTTGTTAGAGCACGTGCCTTTTCTCACTGCAGAAGTTTCAACTAAGTGTGCATGATCAGGTTTCTGCTGAGAAATCAAAACATCAGGAGTTTTTAAGGAAGATCATTCTGAGTATACAAAGACAATGGGCAAGAAGAAATTTGTGATGTAGAAGAATAAAAATCAAATTGTCCCTATTAATAGTACTAAAGATGAATATGTCTTGATTTCACCACAAATAAAACCTAAAATACAAATATAATCATGCTTTAGTCATTCTTTTCCGGTGTAAATTATTTCTGGCTCTATGTGACTCTAGAACAGCCATTTTAAGCATAAATTTGAACACAATGGAGTTGTATGTGCTGTTACAAAAGACCAGAAGCTTGAAATAGCATTTTATTTTCTCCTAAACTACAATCAAGGAACTTCAAAGGACCTTAATCCCCACGTGGTTTAAAACAAATAATATTCAGGCATGATAATCAATCCTTAGAAGAACTATTGAATTTCCAGCTCCATGTTTTGCTTTGTTTAGCTGCATGGGCTGGGAAAAAATGTGCAGCAGGTTGCAAGAAGGGCTGGAGAATGGGTGAGGAGGGAAGGTTTTGTGGCCAAGTACTGGGAGACAGCAGGGAACAGAGGAAGGAGAAGCAGGCACAGAGACACAGGAGTGAGGAATATGTGGCAACACTGCAAGAAGCTATCAGGGTAGGTCCTGACTTCAGTAGCCAGTTTCAGGTTTCAGTCACTGGAAGTGCTGAGGGCATGTCACCAGGCTTACTAAGATTCTTGGGAAGCACAAATTCCAGTCCTTACATTATACTGGAAATAAAGTGCTGTAGTATTATGAAGATGCAAAGCTGTTTTTCACAACTGCTACATGAAGTGGAAATGACAAACCCTTCAACTGTTTTGCTCTTAGATTCTGCTCTGAAATGCATCCCACAGCATACTGTACAGGGGGTTGCTGGTTTATTTATTGTGCCTATGTTCAGATTTCTCACATTTGTACAATGTGATAAATGGAGAGCTCTGGGGTCTGAAATTCTCTCTTTATGAAAGAAGACTGCAGCAAATACTTTTCACACCGTTCTACCACGATGCCTTAAAGGGCTGCTTTACTTGGTAAAGAAAGTCATCCCTTAGACAGACAAGTCATACTTCACATCTTCACAGGGCAGATTTTTATGCTAAGACTACCAAAGAGGCTGAATCAGTGTTCCCAGCAGGAAGGGTATTTATCATCTGGGACCATGCTCAGCAACCAAAGTATCACTGGCTTTTAGGAAAATTAGCAATATGAGCTGCAAGCAAACCTGAAGCTTCTGCTAAATAGCAATAAGAGTCTCAGTCGTCCATTACACTCACCATTGCCCTATTTTAAGCTACTCTTTCCATGACACATAGCTCAAGAGAGTTATAACATTAGAAAAAATGACATATTTGTAGTCAATAAGAAATTACTGTCCACTAGTAATATTGCATGACTGTTTAAACAGAGTAATGGATGTTAAGAGAGGCTTTTAATGTTAATTTACAGTTCATACATTGGAGATTTAAACTACTAAATATCACACAGTATTTGAATGAATGTGCAAGTCACTCATGATAAATGTGAAGCTATTCCTTCTATCTGACTTAATCTAATAAAACACTGCTTGGAAAATGAAATGTAATATATATTGTCAAAAATGTAGTGACTACATATTCAGAATGAAGGCCAAAATGTGAGGCAAAGTGGAAATCTGGAATATTGCTAAACCTTTCAGGTTTCTGAGGTAATAACTGACATTTTATACAGAACTATGGAGAGCATTTTGCTAAGGTTGAGAGCAGTGGAATGAATCCTGGCTATACAGCAGAGCCAGTCCAAAAAGACACTGTACTAAAAATATCAGAGTACTACAATAAATTTCACAGAGAAGTGCAATATTTGGTAGCCTCACTGAAAACAGGGACAATTGCAAGTAGACACCTAGTTTGCTGTGTTAAAAACTTAAACTTTTCCATAGTAATGACATTTGGGCAATCTCCAAACTGATGAACCCCACGTACAACTTCTGCCACTAAACTAATTGTCTTGAAGTCCTGAGAGTGGTTCACATTCTTTCCACCTAGCAACTTACTCAAGTGCCTTGCTGAGCTGAGGATGGTCTGTTCAATAGGTCTCTTTCCTGTTTTTCCTCTTGTTTTGCTATCAGCCATCAAGAAATATGAGCCCTGTAACACCCTGTACATTTGGATACAACATAAATGCAGCAATATTCAGAAGTGTATTTTAGATGCACATTAGCATTACATCTGTGCTTTTGAAATTCTTTGCTATCATAGAGACTGAGAATTCTTAGGATACAAATATTAACTATAAACTTCAGAGAACCAGTGTGAAAGCCACTGTAGATATTGGAGAACACTACTTCCAACTCAGCATATTCTGTGATTCTATACTTCTAAAGACAAAGTTGCTTTTCCCCTACTTCGTTCTAGCATAGAGGAAAATAGCCCTTTTTGACATCTTAAAGCAAACCAATTCTGAGCATTTTAAATAACTTAATACAAGCAAGCTCATCTCTGGCAATATAATCCCAACAGACATGAATTCTGCTTAGTGAACTGTAAAGGACTCATCAAAATTTTATTTTAGAAACTGTCTTTCAGGACTTGAAAACTCTCCAGTTGACCCAAATTTTCTAGGCAAATATTAGTTTATTCCACAGCCTAGGTCCCAATACTTATGAGTTTTCAGATGATGAAATCCCATCCTTCCTTAAGCTCAGCAATTAGCTTTTGTGGCAGGTATTACTGTTCAGGAGAGTCAGACAAAACCACTGAACAGGTTTCCTCGAATTCTGGTTTACTGGTGTTTGGGGGTTTTTGTTCCTGGTAACCTATATATTTTTTACATGATCACACAGTAGAATGCAACTTTCTGAACAGTACAATAGAAAAGTACAATATAGTAATTATCTCTCTATTCATGTCTTTCAAATGATTAAAAGAATAAGACAGCCAAGTGCAATGATGGGCATCAGGCAGGTGAACATTCCCTTCAACAACCTTGTGGTGCAAGTTACACATCCAGTCTTAAACCTGCCTACTGACCATCCTGGCATGTGTTTAAAAATGCAGACTAATTCTCCAAAAACCAAAACTATGTCAGTCAGCTCCACAGTGCCAATCTATGACCCAGATTTTTCTTTCTTCTATGAAAAAGGGACATTCCTGCAGTTACCCCAAGTTGTGTCAGGTGTCCATCTCCAGCTTTGGCTCTGTTCCCAACACCTCCCTGGCACCACCAGCATGGGCCCACTACAGCTGCAGTGCCAGAAAAGCCACCAGCCAAGATCATCTCATACTTCCACAGAATTCCACAGGAAAAACCCACAGGCTTCATGATCCAATTAGGAAATTGGAATGCCAATCCCCCAGCTTTCCCACACTAGCTTCCTCCCACACCAGCCCACCCTGGCTCTGGGAAGTCTTTCCCCACTCACCAGGGGAGGCAGCAAGGGCTGCACAATGTGCAACAAGAATGATTCTACTGACAAATAAACTTTCTTCCCCCACCAGTGTCAGAACAGAAGCTGCATTCTCCCCAACTAATTCAGTGTTAGTGGTCAATGTTATTGCCCCACAAAAATCATGTCTGAGGTATGGAAGAACAAATATTGTTTCAGGCCTCAGAGGATCCCAAATCTGAGCACATCAAATTAACATCATCCTTTTGAGGAGCCAGCAGAGCTTGAAATTCTGGTGCAGAAAGCAGTAGAGGATATCCAAGAGTGTTTTCCAGCTACTGTTCTACATCACTGTTTACCACAAAACTGTCTGCTCCTGGTGTGCTACAGCAAAAGCAGATGGACATAGAGAAAATACAGTACCTTATTGGTACTTTACTGAATAAGGACTTAAGACTAGATGGAGCCTTACACCAAACAATCTAAACACTGAAAGAAATCAACTTATGCCATGATATTAGACATTATGCAAGCCTAGGACAAGTTATATATAAGTGAATTGAAACAGGACAATATCCCATAAGCATAATGGGATTTCTTATTCCAGAAATAAAGTAACTTTAGAATGCATGCCTGACTGGAAATGAAAATATGAAAGAGAAAACAACACAAATAAATGAATGATGAAGGAAGGAAAGGGGGAGAAAGAGTGGAAAGAATCAGTGCTAAAGAATTTCAAATTGAAAAAGATCAGAAAGATATTCACAGCAACTGCAGGCTAAAAACCAAATTAAGCAGTGTGAGAAACTAAGGGTTATCTTGAAGAACACTCCTAAAAACTTCACTGAGCCATAGATAGCCCTGACACTTCTATACTGCAAAACCTTAGGCATTCCACAGACTTAAAGGCAGGAACAGCTACCAGCTGCAGATTGATCAAATTTGAAGAAAATTAAGAAAAAGGACCCAAAGCTGAAAGGTTAATCCTCCAAAAGCACTGCTGGGAAGCAATAAAAGCAACACAAGCCTGATATTTTCAGAAGGGTGGAAAAATGACTGAAGATATAAGTTCTTCAGTCCTCTTATTTCACCTCTCCCTCCTTCATTTGCATCACCCAGCTGTCTCTTGCACCTTGTCTGGTTTACCTTTAAGATGAAAACTTTACTTTTCCCATTCCTTGGGCTAACAAAATTATTAAGTCCTATTCTCCCTCTGTGTGATATCCACATGCAGCACAATTTTAAATAGCTCTTCCAAAAGAAACTAATACGATACAAGATTGAATGAACTACATAACTTCTACCTCAAGTGGTGATCATGCTCACAATCAGGGGTCAAACACACTGCAATATCCTTAAGGCACTTCTCTATCACTACAGATGCTAAGAGCCAGAGCTCATGTATTTTTAACTGGAGGAACCAAGAGGAGGAAGAACCCTTAAGAAAAGCTGCAGAACCATTCTCAGTGAGGCTGACAGGAGGTTTTCAGTGCCAGGCAGCAACATCATAGGAGCACTCTGTGTGCATGGTTCTATCTCCCAGTGAGGGTGGCCCTTCTACAGCTTGGGCACACAGCCAAGCACCAACACACACCCAAAATCCAAACTCTCTCTTTTCACCCTTGGCACATGTTCCCACAGCCTGGGGCAGCTCTGGGAGGGAAAGCCCCCTCACCCATGGGAGAGCTCACATTTTACTGCAGCAAACCAAGCAGGGGTTTCCAGCTGGCAGAGCAGGGAACGTGGTGCTGCTCTCTTGCTCTTTCGTGGTCCAGGCACGTTTTCCTCCTGGTACTCAGAGAGTGCTGCTGCCACTGCTGCTGATTAGAGAAGGGACTGGAGCACCTTTTCTGATGAAAGCTAGTGTGAAGTGGACACTTGAGACAAGTACTCCAGTTTCTGCTGAA
The DNA here is from genome assembly GCA_013399225.1 of Rhipidura dahli. Lineage (NCBI taxonomy): Eukaryota > Metazoa > Chordata > Aves > Passeriformes > Rhipiduridae > Rhipidura > Rhipidura dahli. Next base: position 125,496 of record VXAC01003345.1, read on the forward strand.
TGAACCATCAGACCCATGCAGAAAAAATAAGAAAACACTGTTCTGTTTCTTAACTGTTTTGTTTACTGCAAGAATCCATCTACAACCACCAAGCCCTTGATATTTTCAGGCCTCAACACCAGTAATGGAGATCTTTTAGGAACCCTCAAACTCCCTATATTTGGCTCAGAAGAAGCATCCTCCCCCTCTGCAGGAGCTCACCCATATGCCATCATCCAACAGGGTTTCTCACTGACCTGGTTCACTGGAAAACCACAATGGTCTTATCCCTAAACTGAAATTTGCAAACAGTGAAAGAGAATTCCATAAAAAAGCAGGTACATGGATGCAGATTCCCCAGTTCTTAGTGTAGTTCAGCTGTTCTGGGAGGGTAAATGTAAATCACATTTGCCAAAAATTAACTTTCACTTAAAAAAACCCCACATACACCTAAGGAGCACTATTGGCACATGTTTGTAACCAAGGTCAGGTATTCCAGCTAAATTTCACAAGGAATAGAACTCAGAGCTATTTTACAGAATTCTCCACCTTCTGTAAATACAAGTGTAAAAGTAATTCGTAATACTCCTTTCTGCTCATGCAATACCCACAATGAACAAGTAGTGACATACTTAGTGTGTATTATAAACATACAGTCAACAAAAAAGTTTGAATTTGTCTGCACGAAGTAATAATAATAATAAACTTTTAAGCTGGTTAATTTCCCAGCTTCATCAGGTCTGAGGAAATCTGGTTCATTCCACAAGACAGCTGAAACTATTTAGACCCTGGTTAACAAGGCTTATTAAAGAAAAACAAAGATACATTGATACTCTTAAAAATAGCCAGAGCTCATAATTTATGTAATGTGGCTCCTCAAAAGACTTAGAAATAGCTGTATCATGAGTATTATCTGAACCACCTCAGACTTCCACTGGGTGCTTTTGTTATAAAAAAATACTCAACACAGTATACACTGGAAGCAAGGAAAACCACTACAGAAAAAAAAATCTGCCTTTAGGACATTCCAGATTATTTCTAGGCCTGTCAGTGTCTTCTGATTACTTAGAAAATTATTTTGGTGTCCCTGAATCTGCCTGCCTATGACTGTGCTGAGTTACCTGAGCCAGCAAACAGTCACAGTCATTAAATGACACTTCTCCAGCCTTGAGGACTGGGACAGGGAAGATACAGATGCTGTTTACAGAGTCCAGCCTCCCCTTGGCCACTTCTCTCTTCATTTCTTTGCCACAGAAACCTGATTGAGGAAAGGTTGGAGCAGCACATAATAACCCCCCATTCATCTTCAATACCAAGTTCATTTTTTACAAGTCCAAGGCTGTCCAAAGATTTGCTTCATATTAAACTGAGATACAACTTTTGAAAGAGAGCCTAAACTTAGGTTCCTAAAATTCATGGGCTTGTTATTTATTAATCTAATTTTTGCAAGTGATGAATACTGAAGAACTCACACTGAAACCTATGACAGCCCTAAAGTCACACTGAAATTAGCCCATAGAAGTGCCAAAACACACAGGGCTCCCAGCAGAGCCTCCAAGACAAAAATACAGCATAAAGCACACCTTATTTTGATTGGCACTGTAAGCTCCCTACGCCAAGAATGAAAGTGATTTTATCACAGGGTGACTCAGCTTCTGTGTAAGGAACAGATTAGTAACTGAAACAGGACTGACCCCCTTCAGGCCATTGGTGCTGGATTTGGTTTGGGGTTTTTTTTTATTTCCTTTTTCTTTTCTGAAGTCTACCTGGGGGGGACCAGGCTAATCATGAGGAGTAATGACCTCATCTTTTGTTCAGCCTGGCAGCCAAGGTGGTGTGGAGCAGTCTGTGTGAATTCTCAGCAGAGCTATGGTTTGTGTGAAAGCCCAGTGGGTTGCAGCTTATTTTCCCTTGGCTGCTCCAGCATTTGCCTTCTGTATGATTTGGCCTCATGCTCATAACAGCCTTAGTTGATGGGGATTTTTTCTGAAACTTCTGTAGAAAAAGGTATCACTTCAGGACACAATAGTGCAAGGCTAGAGATGTGGTTGTTGGCATTAACCAGTGCCTGAAGCTCCTGAATTCTTTGTGGTTTTAACAACCAGGGTTTAGGAATCTAGAGAGCCCTGGTTGGGACTCAGTTTATTTAGAAGAGCTTTCACCATCTGTTCTTCCAAATCCTGAAAACATGAAGAGAATACACTTCACAAGCAGCTACAAACACCGATGAGTTCTGCAGTTTATACTGGAATATACTGCAAACAGGGAAAATCATTCATAACTTCTCTGAGGTTGCTCCTTCAGGCATAAATTGAGGATTGAAGCTCTAATGCTTTCACTTTTTGCCACAGTGAAAGAATTCTCTGATTCACGTGAATTCACCATCATACATCTTCACACTAATAAGCAGAGACCCAAACTCTTTGAAACTAAGATGACTTAAAAGATTTTCTAATTAAACTGGTCAACTTCACTAACACATCACCTTTCATCACACAGGTCTTACAAAGAGATTTTTTTTTTTTTATTACCTAGAAATTAAAATCTCTGAATAATTAGCAAGCTAAGTTACAGCTATAACATTATTTAAACAGCTTCACACCACAGTAAAGAAAATCCATTAATATCTACTTTCCTTAATGTACAACTTCCAGCCCTTATTCCTGAATTTTCAACCCATTTCCACCTACTTGGCAAACCATGCCTCAGCTAACTCTGCCCCAGTTTTCCAGACATTAGAGGTGTCAGTTGCCTAACTGCTGGGGACAAGGCATTGGGGCTTCTCTGAGCAGACTCCTGTGAAGGATCCTGCAAAGGATGAGCTGCTCCCAAGGAAGCAGGAGCCTGCCCACACCTGCATGGAGAGCAGCCACTCCAGGCAGACAAGAAATATACCCTTCCCACTCTCCTCCTGCAAGGACTTGGATTTCCACACTTCCAGGTGAACAGGCTTGACAAGGAAGCCACCACCCCTGAAGGCTGCAGAAACAAACCCCTCATTCCCAGCACAGAATCCGCTGCCACAGTGTTAGGCTGATGCTTCCCTGAAGATGGCAAACTGTCCTCCTTCACAGGCCTGCTCTCCTGCCTGTCCTCTTTGCAAGGGCCAGATCTGCCTCAAAACCTGTGAAAATGTGCTGTGTGTACAAAGGGCAAGGTCAGCAAGCAGCACCCTTTTGAGGGTAGCCATAAACCCTCCTGCCCTCAGAATCAGTCATGTCCTTTTTTGCCCCCTCTATAAATAGAATATTCTTTCTTGCCTCAACAATGCAGAAAACTGGCAAAGTCAGTGTGAAAGTTGACAGGACAAAGACAAGACAACCCTGGTCTTGGCATTTCTTATTTTCTATACCTTATTTTATTTCCTCTTGGACTATCACACCTTTGCTATTCCACTGCACTGCTGTCCATGGGTCATGGAATTCAGAGTGACTCAGGCATAGTTCAATTATCTCTTGTTTTTTCAGGGCACTTACTGCAGAACTGGCCAAAAATACCACTCAGAAGTTTTGCAACAAAAAAAACCACCACGTTTGCATCAAAATCAAAGACCATACACTATTGTGCTGATTTCATAAAAGGCTCCATGGAACAGAAGTCTAACAATCACTTTGTTTGTGGCTTTTTTGGTCAAAAGTTTTTCCCATTTATGATTATCTTTATGCATTAAAAATTAATATAGAGTGATGTTACTTGCCCATATACTATACCCAAACTCACAAGCAAATCTTAAAATAATTCAGATATGAAACAATACTGGTTAATATCTGTAGGCTAGCTCAGCTTGGTTCAGATCCAGTTCCCTTGCTGGTTTCTCTCGGGCTTGGAGCGTGCACGGAGGGATGCGCTCCTGCAACCCCCAGATCACACAAGCAGCACCGGAGCTGGGACTTGTGGAATTGTTTGACCAGGCAGGGTTAACGAGCAATTAAGCGAAGACAAAGAGATGAGAGAGTGGAATTCTTGCAGCTTTATTCCAGGCGTATTCTCTCTGCCCCGGGGGGCAGAGAGTCCCGAAGGGAGCTGGGCAGAAGACCCCGCTGTTCCCCGTGCGCAAACTTAAAAGTTACAGAAAGAGAGAGAGATGTATCAAAGTTATCCAATCAGCCCTTGCCGTGCATGGCGCAGGGCCAATAAGGTATCCCTGGGGAAGGGATGAGACCTAAACTAGCTAATAGCAGGATAGCTGAAGGTAATTTCAAACCACGCCATCCTCAGAGGCTGGTTCCAGCGCGGGGTAATCCACGCATTCCGAACCCCGCACGCTGCAGGCAGTCTGAGCGACTGCAGCAAACATAAGAAATGTCAGGCTTTCATTCTAGTACAGCAGGGGAGGAAATATTTCAGATAGAAGAAATTTCTGTCACCCCCAGGATTAACTGTCATAAAAACACCAACATGTCTCTTTGAACCTTAGCTAAGAGTGCTTTTAGGCTGCTTCCAGGCCCAGTGCCCAACTGCTGTGGCCCACAGCCCCTCTGGGGATGCAGGACATGCACAGGGCCTCCCAGATAAGAAAGGAGAAGTATCTCTTTGCTCCAGCCAGTGACAGGATGGTAAAGAATGTCATTTATCACATGAACTCCAGTACTCTCAAACCAGCTCACTTCCTCTCTTTCCTGGCTCCCCGTCTGCTTCACCCAAATAAGCTCCATCCCACAGCAATAATCTTTTTCCATGACAAGCCCTCAAAACCCCCAGAGGTTTAAATGGGAACATGATGACAAAGCCAGGAAACTCACACTAGTTCGAGGAAGGACAACTGTCTATTAATATGATCACGAGCAAAAGCATCTGTCAAATTCTTTTTTTAACATAATCTTAATTTCAGGCTTAGCTCCAGTTTATGAATACATAAAAGAGAAATTTCTTGTATAAATTATTCAGTATGAATTAAACACCCAGCTTCATATAGCTGACAGATTTCTATTAAAAAATAAAATGATAAGTCAGTCATATAAGCTGGCCATTTGGCAAACACTCATTTTATCCTCTTACAGGGAAAACAGATATTTTCAAGTGTCACATATCTTCATGTCAAAAGGAAACTTATACAATAGGAATCATATATTTGGAAGAACTTGGCACATTCTGAGGTTTGCAAAGTTGGGGTTTAAGAGGTATTTTGGTTTTGTGTTATGATTCAGAAAAGTTCGGGGGGGGGGGCAGGGAAATTATGTATCTACTAAGATAGTTTATTAAAAAAGGAAAAAAATATTTTGAAGAGACAAAGTTTATGAATCCTTTCCTCAGTAAAATCACTTCCACAAGTATAAAATTGTGACTTCCATGTTTAGAAAAAAACTCTAATTTTCTTCAAGTCTCTCTTGGACAAACTAAAAAATCTTTTTCAAACCAAAGAGTAGAAAAGTGCCTTTTTTATCTCCACAAAATCTAATTTGTTAGTGCTCAAAAGAAAGCTGAATGCACAAAAGTAATTGAGAAGCATCTGTTTCCCATTTTCTTGCCTTTCTTTTTTTCCCCCCACCCTTTTAAATGCTTTAGAGCAATCAGGACACTTTATAAGCTGCAGCATCATTCAGTGTGAGGGAGGCCGGAGGAGGTCACAGCGGCGACCGGAGCGCTCCGGGCACAGGCAGCGCCCGCAGCCCCGCGGGGCCAGCGGCGGCCGGGAAACCCTGCCCTCTGCCAGCCCAGCACGGCCCGGCAGCCTCACACAGCTCCCACCTGCATTTCCAGCGCTCATTGCCCAGCAGCCCTGTCGTACCTCAGTTCTCATCATGCTGCTTCTCAGACGCAAAGTGGGTATGGATCACCTTAAGGGGGGAAGAGGTTATGGGGACCCAGTGTGATCTTAATTTCAGATCTGCCTGCTGAAATCAATCTGTGCATTAGCCCAGCTTCAGGTTTATCATTATGGGTAGAAAACTTAATCCTGAGAAGTTAGTTCCAGCAGGCAGTGTTCTTGTGTTAAGAAAGGGGCCTGCCATGCAGTGGCCAATGCCCTGTAAATGTTTCCCTTTCTGTGGTGCTGCTTTTTCCCATCTTCTATCAGTGGCTTGAATTCAAATATCTAAAGTAGCTTTTACAGCAATGTGAAGACTGGAACAATGAAGCCAATTTCTCTAATTCACTGCCAATTGGTTTTTCTGAGAGAATATATTCTTCTGACTAGAAATCTGGTTTGTATTTTTATATTTTACAGGGGTTGATTGAAGGAAGGGGACCTGTTTGACTTGAGCAATTTAAAAACTCAGAAGGCAAATATCAAATAATTCCACTGATCTTTGAACTGAACTTTGAACTTAAAAGGAGATAACATCAAAAATATCTGGTCTTTCACCCTAAAGCACCACCTCCCTTTGCATCTGGGGATTGGATACATAAACAGAGCCTCCTCTTCACTGTGATTTGGAGAATGTAGCTTAGAAAGTTTACCAGGACAGGCATCCCAGCCACATGTCCCTGTGCATGAGTGTGGCCTCCTTTGCCAGTGCTGCCAAGCAACCCAGCCACGGGGAAGGCTGTGCCTGCCCTCAGCTGAACTCAGACATGCTGCGGTACAGGGAGACAAAGCTGAGAGAGCCTTTGGAATCATCTTTTCTGCTGAACCAGAAGAAGAGCTCAAGGTCAGTACTCCAAGGAATAGGAGGACAGGGGACTTAGGCATTGCTGTAACACAGCTGGGATGTTAGTAAGAGCAGCTAAAGGAGAACATTTCTGAGAGTGGGTTTTTTTTACTGATGTTTTCCTGCTGGCTGAATCATTATTACAGAGGACATGCCACACACTGCATTCCTGCTCTGTTTCCTGGCCTTCAGAATGGGGAGTGGTGTCTTTGGTTTTGTGGGGCTTTTTTAAATTCCTCCTGTCCCCATCCAGTCAAAATATTAATGAGGAAATTGACAACTTTAATTCACCTGGTCTTACTCAACAAAGCAACAATTTGTGTTTGCTGGAAGCAATTATGTGCAAATCAGCAACTGTTAGATAACTGAGGGGGCTCGTTTACTCCAAAAAAAATCTGTTGCTTTGCCCCTGTTGTATGACAAGCTGCAGATGGGCTGGGGAATGTGTGTTCAGATGGATAGAATTATGGTGGGTTTACATTCAGAGCAGCAGAGAGCTGAGGCTGAACACTGCAAATAAAAGCTGACCCATCTGGTGGGAGCAGATTGCAACAGAGGCTGCTTCTTACATCTCTTGCAAACACTCTACACACAAAACAAGAGTCACACTTTGAGAGGAACAAGATTTGTGCTACCAGTTCTGGAAGTGGACAGACCCTACCCAGAAACCAAGCCCCAAAGGATCTCTACCTCAGGTTTGAAAAGGTTGGGAATTACAGTTTGAGTCTTCTATTGCAACTCTGGTTTTGACTAATCCCTTCATCTCTGTACCCTTGTTTCTGCCACAAGCCCATGCACATAGTCACCAGTGCAAGTCTCCCGATCTCCTCTAGGTACTTCAGTTTTCCAGTGCCAAAGTGAAATATAAAATATATTTAATATACACTTAATATATTTAATATACACTTAACATGTACTACATTAAAAATAAATTATTTCACAACTAGCTTTTCTGGCTGTTTCTTAGATCTGAAGCCAGAGATGACTACACATGCCCATAGCTTGGAAAGCACCACATCACTCCTGCTGGGGAGCATGGCAGTGACCCAAATCTCTGCCACACATACCAGCACTCAGCATGAGGCACCAACAAAATGATAACCTCAGTCTCACACCATCACCAGCTACTGCCGGGACCAGGGGATCAGTGTTTCAGCCTTTCTACTTTCAGAAGAGCACAGTCTGTCTCTTCCTCAGAACATGCCAGTGGCACACGGGCTCCATTGAAAGACAATATTTCATTATATAAAGCCTAAACTTTTCTTCCTTTAATTTCAATCTGTTTCTCCCAGCATTCTGCTCATCATTATGGAAATGAAGCCTCCTTCTTCTTGGCATTTACACCCTTCAGAAAGTTGAAGATTTCAATGCTCTCACAGAAAATGAGTTTACTTTTTCTGCTTTTTTAAATGGCCCAAGCCAAGTTCACTTCAGCTAGGAAAGAGGCTGGAGCAGGAGCCAAGGAAAGCCTTTCTCTTCACTTCCACTCTTGAAAGCAAAAATTTAGGCAGAGAAGTAGTACTTTGAGCCCTTACACTTTTACAGGCTTGGATAAAGCTATGGACACACATTTCATTTAGAACAACCTAATTTTTCTTGCTGAAGCAGCTGACTCTCCACAGGAATACATCTCTTACATTTTCTCAGAAAGATGGACATGCGCTGTCTCTGTCTGAAGTTACCAAGAGCTCATTATTAGTGTTGAGCTCAGTGACAGATAGCAGTGTCCCCTGGCCTCCCAGTGCTACAGGACTGAGTCAGGAAAAACATTACCACTCACTGAATCAACAGAATCATTTTACAGCCATTTTTTGGAAGGTTGTTTGTCTGCTGAAGTCTAGCAGTGCTTCACTTTACCTGTCAACAAAGAACCCAGAAAGCACTATGAGCCATAAATAAGACAGGGAATAGTGCTACCATGTGAGTTTTGCACTTGCTTTGCAATTGCTTCCTTTTCCTGCCCCAGCAGAGATGAGCACATCTTGTCTGAACATATTCATTTGTTCAGCAAGGCTGCTGGCTGTTTCCACCTTCCCAGACAAAGGGCTGATTATTTCCTCTCATGTTTATGACTACTCCTATAGGCAGGTAGGCTGCCATGTCTTTCTCATCACTCCCTTCCCTTTCACAAAAAAGAAAGATCCCTCCCTGTGGCACTGAGGGGATCACAGAGCCCTTTGCAGTGTGTGCAGTACCTGCCTGGCAAAAAGAGGCCAGGGCTTTTACTGCTCTGAATACCCCTTGCTGACACCCACTGCATTGTCAATTCTTTTCACCAGCCTCAATAACATCTCCTTTGAGAAGACCCTCGGTAGAGTGTAGGAGAGTTGAATTTGGACCAGATTTCACTTTGATTCGCTTTAAAAGCTGCTTTGCCCATGTGTATAATTACTAGAGGCAGATTTCTTCTTTCCCAGTATCAAACCTCATCTCTCTACCTGCTATTTCATCTTAACACAGCCATCTGAGTTATAGACATGCCTACATGAAGCAGATCAATAGATTCTCTCCCATCCCTGCCAGTAATAATTCTTTATCAGATATGTTTTTGCCACTTGCCTTTTTAATGTTTTTGTGGAGGAGGTAAGGGGGCTGGCAAGTATTTCTGTTAGTTTGGTGTCTTTGTTTATGATAGATGGAAAGCTTGCCAACAACACACCAAATGCTCTCTAATTAAAGTCAGTTCAGTAGCTGTGATTAGATGAATTGTGACTGACTTCTAAACCCTTCACTTCTCAGCCATAAATCCCTCCTGCTCCCCAATCACCTGCAGTGATGACTAATTCCAGGTTCCCCTAGTTACACTGGAAAAGGGTGAAGTGCTTGGGGATTAGACAGTCTGCTGCCTCCAGCTTATTTTCAGACTTTCAGGCCCATGAAAAAAATTAAATATCATGAAAGAAGCCATATTAACTATCTTGCTCCTGTCCTTCTCATTCCTGGCTGTGTTACATGCTGTACACAGCTCATTTAATTTTCAGTTGATATTAACTGTCATTTCCTGACATGTTTTCCTCCATTCATTTCCTGATTTGTCATTATCATTCACACATGCAGACTTCCACTACAATAGCCAGCATTCCTGTTAAAAAAAAAAAAAACCAAACTCAAGGGTCCATTCTCTCTTTCACTGTAACCATGTCAGCATATCTGTGGATTTTCAGCAAAAAACAGCCAAAAGGTCTCCTCCTGTCCAATGCTGGGCATCCCCAGCTCTAAGGCATGAAAATCAATAGCTCTCAAACACAGATTCCTGTTAGAGATAAAATTAGGTAGGCATGACAAACAGATTAAGCCTTCCCCACATCTTCAAGTGCAGTTTGCAAGATGAAGTAACTGCAATACTAATAAGCTTATCTTTTATTATGAACACAAAGCCCAGTTCCATTATGAAGTAAAGGAATAATAATGCATCTTAATTTTCTTCCAGCTCTAGGGGAATTGCCACCTCATCCCCACATTTCGTCTGTAAATGGCTCCATGGCACAGGCAGCTCATTATACACAAATACTTTTCCTGAAGCTGGGTGGCTTGAAAGAGCAAGGCTAAAAAAAGTTAAGAAACTTCTCATGGAATTTACACAGCATGTTTTTTAGAGCACAGTTTTCTCAGGGAATTCCCACTCCTATTATCCACCTCTCTGCTCTACTACCAGCACCTACGAAGGTAAAGCAATTGCAGTCTTTGAGCAAGGCACAGATAACAGCAAATAATTTGCCTATGAAATATGATAACAGTTTTCAACCTCAGCCAGAGGAATTCTCAGAAGCTAAGAACTCATTAAACACTGGATAGAATTAACTCTTTGCACATTCTAAATAGGGTTTGTTAACAGAAAATGTTCCTCAAGAAAGCACAAGGAGCAATCTGTTACCTAGTGATGTTGCACAGAAAGAGTTGGGCTACTGAAAGCCTTAAGTGTCTGATCATCACTAATGAAAAAAGGCTTATTAGATTTCTCTCTGTTTCAATTAGATTTATAGGTTTTCATTATGAAAATAGGGTTAAGGGCAATTTGTTCCTAACAGTGTTCTTTAAAGTTAAAATGGTCTTAGATGCCAAACCACACAGGTTGGTTGGCCTTTTGGCACTTGCTCTGTGACAGATTATTCTAATCACAGACTCCTCTTCATAAAGAACAAGGAAAGGCATCTCTGCAGTCTGTATTTCATTTTTGTCCCCAGTACCAAGAACACTGTTTCCTATAGGAATCTACAGCCAATATGATATATTCTGGCCATAACCCATCACAAACACCAGCTGATACCTGTCACAGTGTGTATCACCCCGGAGTGCTCTGAGCCCAGGCACGCCCAGCAGCGGTGTGCAGGTGTCTGCCATGGACAGCGCAGCCTGCAGTGAGCCTGTTCGGGCACCCAGCGCAGCCTGTTCGGGCACCCAGCGCAGCCTGCCGTGAGGCTGTTCGGGCACCCAGCGCAGCCTGCTCGGGCACCCAGCGCCGCCTGCAGCGGGGCCATCCCCGCCTGGCCCCGGCCGCGCACGGCGGGGCAGCGCTGGAGGGGAGGCCGGCCCCGCAGCTCGCCCGCCTGCCAGCTGTGTTGCTAGGGAATTTTGGCACGGCAGGAGCTGCTGGCACCAAGCTGATGCTGCTGTGTTTCCGAACCAAAAGCCACACCACTGCCCATCCACATGACATGAAATCCCCACCAGTTTTGGCAATCCTCAAATTACAGCAGGACCCCTCTATCCCCTATGGAGAAAATCTCTCTCATAATGCAGCATCTATGTCAAATCAATGTGTAACATCACGATAAAGCATCTTTGCCTGTGACAACACTGCATAGATAGTTTGTTGCATGTTAGTTTGTGGTGTGCTCTGGTTTTTTAAAATAGATTCAAAATTGTCTCTTCAGACAAACAGCCAAATCACACTTTTTTGCAATTTAAAAGCTGTAACATTAGACAAATGCCCTATGAAAAATTAAAAATAAATAATAATAAAGAATAACAATGCACACACCCCAAATATTGAATTACACTTTCTGATAACAGCATGTAATATGGATTTGCTGCCCTCTTAGTGAAGGGAAAGGGAGGGAGGGTGTGGATAAGAGCAGAAGAATCCTATTCTGTCTTCAACACCTGCAGGAGCAAACTGTTGTATCCAGCTGAGCATTTGATCAAACTGAAATCTGTAGACAGATTGACAATCTGATTATTAATCTTCCTTGAAAATGCAGCAAGTAGTAGGGGAAGGGGAAAAAAACAGAAGGAAGAAGTAAAACAAACACTGCAACCGTTTTAGTTCCTCACCCATGGTTTTCATCCCTTTAACTGCAAATTGTGCCAAATGCCAAATCAATTGTTCCATGACCTTGCACTAAGTGAAAGGGCAAAACAAGAATCTCTTAAAATGATAAAGGTAAGCTATCCCAGCTTGCAAAAACAGTAATCAATAAACCACTTCCCATTTAACAGCCCTCCCTCTAACCAGATCAGGATTGAATGTACTCTGCCTACACTCTCCATTTGGGAAAAAAAAAACAAACAAAAAAATCAGAAAAAACCCCACACCACACAGACACCACATTTGGGCTAGATCAACACATATATGACACCAAATAATCATTTTATGATTCCAAATCATAAAATTAAAAATATGCATCCTATTTAGTCACAGAAGCTACAAACCAAGAACTTATCACCTTTATTCTCACAGCAGGAGCAGCATAATCCATTCTAATTCTGTGCCCCTTTCTCCTAAGTATTCCAAGTCTTATTTGGTTTTAATCTTCATCTGCATTGAAAGGTCAGGAAAGACTGTTCTCTGTTCTGCCTATATGTGTTTATTTTCTGTCTATAACTAATAATCTGTGAGCTTCATTTATTAAATTCTTGCCATTTCATGGTTATTCTTCACTTCCCACCTATGTTCTCTTTTTTTTAGCCATAACATATTGCTGGGACTCTTCTAACAGCTTTCTTACAGTGGTACATAAATACACTTAAATTGCACATGAATTATTTTTAAAGCTGTCTGGGCATTTCTGGTGTTTACAACACTTGATGTAATAAGATTCAGACCCTGACTGAGGTCTCTGGGCCTTCCCACACACAAGTGATGGGCTCACACCACAACATTATATTGACAATTGCTAATCTCCCAATTTTATGAAGGGGAGAAACTTATGGCACAGAGGAACAGGATCATTTATAGTAGAAGCAGCTCCTAGAAGTGTACTTTTTGCTCCCAAGACATTTTCAGCCTCCAAATCCCTCTTGCCCACTATGTTTCAATATCCCTTTTCCCCGTTTCCCTCTCCATGCTCCATTCCTCCCCTTTCACTTTAGGGTACATCAAAGTGGACCTTAACAGCGTTCCTGCCTTTTCTCCCCTGCTTTCATTTTCGTGGTCTTTTCCTTGTGGACACATTTCCCATTACACACATCCAGAGTGCCTTTGACAGCCCCATGTGCAGCACTGACTCTGCTGCATGGTCTGCACTAAGCCCCAGAGCAGCTCCTCTGCCTATTGCCCACAGAGATTGTCTCTGCACTAAGGTGGGCACCCACTGCTGCCACAGTCCTGCCCTTCCCAGGGGGTCTCTGATCGAACCTGGAAACCTCTTGTCAGGCTGCTCCACTTTGCTTTCTTAGCTGCTGACCTCCAGCTGCCCTGGTGCTTCAGACAGGTCTCTCCCAGTGCCTCAATCCTGGCAGTGTTACACACTGAAGTTGTTCAGCCAGGCTGTTATTTGAATCAGCTCAGAATTTCTAAAATAACATTTTCTGTTAGAGCTGTAGGCTTGGCCTTATGCACCACTGCACCCAACGCTTTGCTCCTCTTCCCTGAGCAGCTGCCATTCCCTCTGGAGTACTGGCAAGCTGCTTTCCTTAGACAAAACATCAAATCCCCTGCTGCACTTGGTAAGTGCCTCTCATCATCAGGAATGGGAAGCAGGACTTTACTCCCAACCAGTTTCCCTCAGTTGCTGCTCTCCTGAAGCAAACCACAGCAGTTCATGCTCTGGGTGTTGGCCACCTGGGCAAAAAGCCCAAAGACCCAAGCAGAGCAGCACAAACCATTCCCTGTCTGGTACATTATCCTCACTTTAATTCAGTATTCTGTTTATTATCCGGAATATTAAACTCATGTTCTGCTTCTCTGCAGTAAAGAGAAATTTAGACTGTGAAGGTGGATCAGTTTTGGGGAGTAAGCCAAGCCAGGGAGTGCCAGGTCACTTGTTCTCCTGCTCTAGTTTGTTGACAGGTATGTACACACTTGGAGAAGACCAGGCTTGGCAATAGCAAGTTACAGCTTGAAACTTACAGATGTAGAAGTGCTCTGAATAAGAACTCTGTTTGCAGTATCAGTCAGGCTGCTTCTCCAGCTCTGGGGCTTCCAAACACCACGTGCAGCTTCAGGAAGCCCCCCAGACCTCATCCACAAGGTCTGGTTTGTCCAAGGCCTGAGATTGTCTTGTAACATGAAATAACAGAATATCCAAGTCAGTGCAATGTCCCCTCACAAACACTGGGCACAGGGACAGAAATAGGAAGTCACAACAGAGCATTTGCTCTCCATCCATCTCCAGCCTTCAAGAAATGGAGCTCCAAGGGAACAAAAATGTTCACAGCCCCATCTCAAATTCAGCACGCATGTTTAAAAAAAAGCATAGATGGGGATCCTTGAAGATGTTTAAATACCTAATTTTTTACATGTTCAGATGAAGTTCTCCTGAAAAATGCCAAGATATTTTCAAAATGAGTGTTCAGATAGATGGAAATAATATTTCCAAAAATCTTCTCAGAGAAGGGGGGTTATGGTAGTGAAATAATCCAAAACTCCATTTTGCTTCAACAGGAAAAAAAAGTATCAGTTTCCACCAAAATAAGTATTTATTTCTTTCCCATCTTGTTGAAAAGCACATACACAAAATTTGGGTATAAAAACTGAATTGAAAGGCAAACTGTTTACATTAAACAAACTCCAGCTTTTGAGCAGCTCTTTGTAGCATCAGTCAATAAGCTACTCTGGTCTCTGAATCCTACAAGCTCTTCACAACCATAGAACTCCTAAGAAGGCAAACACGATTTACAAAACCTGAGCCCAAAACAGCAACAGATAAAAACTCTTCAAGCTCAAATCATCCCATAAATATACAGATTCATCTGAAGAAAATTGGATTCACTGCTGGAACAGTGGGACCAAGTTGCAAAGGACAGCTTGGGAGCCTGCATAAAAACGTCACCACTTCCCGTGGACAAGCATTACCTCTCCCATTTCCCAGGGTTACAAGGTTCCATGTAACCCTGTTTGAAAAAGGTGTGATTGTTCCTCTGTTTCCAGATGCATACAGCAGTCAACTGTATTTCTTCCAGACTGTTTGATGAGGCCACTAGAGCTTTTAAAAATGCACTTCCATTCCCAAGAAAATATTGTGTATTTGAGTTTGGATAATGCCTCAGCAAACACACAGGGAAGCACATGAGATTCCAGAGGAAGAAGCCTTACATCTACACAGCTGGATGCCTATGGCACATCAGTTACAACAGTCAGCCATGCTGCTCCCAGAGCTGCTTTTTACATACACTACAGGGTTAGATCTATAGGACTTTTTTGGTTTTTCAACTGTTTTGACAGTCATTCTGAAGCAGTATCTAAATTTAAAGGGCTGTTTTGCAAGTTAGCCAATCTGAAATCAGATCCAAGATCAACAAATCCAAGTCCTTTAAGGCACATTTTTCCAGCTGACACACAAACACACCTCCTTTCCTTGGTCACTAATTAGAGTCATGTTGAACTTTAAGTCTGGCTCTGCCTTCTGCTACCAGAAACTTCCAAAAGGCAGGTAAAGGCACAAAATTACTCTCTCTGAACATCTGGCTAAATTGCTGTTTCCCACCCCCATGGTTGCTGGGAGTGCACTTAGTTCTTTCTGTTACAGATTCCCATATTTTTTGTGGCACTTCGCGTATCACTACTTTCACAAACTCAAACACTTCACTGAAAACAAAGAGAAATTTCAGTCATAACCTCAAAGAGTTAAAGAAGGCCATAATCAAGGAATCCTTTCTAAAAATGTTAGACTCAGTGACAGTTTGGGCATACATTGTGCTCTCCAATTTTCCCGTGTTACCCAAGGTGACTGCAGTTCACCAGATGTTAACCACTGTGAGCATCACATGCACTACATTGGTGTCATAGGACACACTGAAGGGCAAGTCACAGACAGCTTCCTCAATTATTTTTGCAGTGCACCAGCATGTACCCATCTTTAAGATGATGCAAGCTGATGTCAGAACTGAAAGATACTCTACTAAGCAGTTGGAAAATGTTATTGGTGCAAATAAGTCACAGCTTTTCCCTGAAAATCAGCTTATGCCATTGGAAGACTTTGCACAGCCAGGATAAAGCTGCCTACAGTCTGTGTTCCTCTGTTTCAGGGTGAATAAATATGTACATACATAAATCAAGTTATATATACAGTTTATCTGCAATGCAGTCAAGAAATGTATCTGCAGTACATAAGAAAACACTAAAACTAGCTTTGGGCTAGAGAGTTCTCATCCATATCAGTAAGACTACAGATCCCATTCAGGATCCCAAGTTTGTTCTCAGTAGCTCAGACCATGCTCCAAAAGCATGGCTGCCCTCAGAGGGGAGCTTTACCACAGCTGTTGTCCTTGAGTTTTCATAAGGATCACTTCTACCCTAGCCTGAATTAAAGGTGTGATCCTACTAATCCCTTGAAGTCTGTATCTTGTTTTTCCTCAGAGAAGCTGACCCTGGACACGTTATCACAAATCCCCACATGATGCTAATGCCACAGCTGATCGCTTGGACCAAAGAAAAATGAAACAGTTTAATAACTATGCCTGAAAAATAGTGGAAGACTTCTACATTCCTGCTCCTTATGAACATTTGGTCTCCCAAGATGATGTACATCCCTGCAGAACTGCTCAAAAAGCTCCTATACATGCTGGTATTGGGGAAAAAGCTACTGCAGAACCTCCCCTGAAAGTGCACTGCCTCATATGACTGGCTATTCACTGGGGAGAAGTCCTTGAATACTGTGCATAATTGAAAGCCAGGCTTTGAAATTAAAAAGTAAAGAAAACAGGAGAACTGACTTGTGTCTAACTACTTGTTCCTGAGACAACCTTAAGCAATTTCTGTCTCTGTGAATTTATCACAAAATAGATTTGCAAGCAGACAAAAGAATTAGCCTACAGAGCTATTGTGAGATAAATTTTATTCAAGGGGATCAGTGTCATAGATGAAAAATAAATTCTTTGCTATATTATACAGGAGGGAGACCATCTACAGGATGGACAAGATATATGGTGTATGGTCAACAGCCTTTTCATCAGATTCCAGGATCCTGCACACTGCCTTACTGCCTGAGCCAGTAGCAGCACTCCACTGACCAGAGGTGACCAACTACTGACCAGAGATGACCAACTACTGACCAGAGGTGACACTGCTCCTGTTTCCCAGGTCCTGACACCAGGACTAAGATTTCAAGTCTAATTGCTTAAACATGGTCCCTAAAGTGTTCCAGCTCTTCAGAGGATGCACCAATTGACATTCAACCTTTTCAGACATCATACAGCAAGCTTCATATGGAAAATGTTATGATTTATTGGATGCTGTCAAAGCAATATACACCTTACATAACTCTTTAGAAGCAAATCTCTCATTTCAATATTAGTTTCTTCCAGTTATAGGAGTGTCATGCTCTCAGTCACTCTCACTGTTCACCCCTTCTCTTAATTCCATTATTATTTTGATCTCCTAACTCTTTCTGATAATTCTCCTATCAAGATCAAAAAATTGAAACAGTCAAGCACACTTTTACATTGCCTTTGAGCTGTGCTGAAGAAAGATTTATTTGCAAAAGCAAACCCAAAACTGCTTTCAGGGAAGTGTTTTATAGAGCAGCTTCCTCATCATCCTTTGTTGTGTTCAAACAGCTATTTCAGTAAAATTTTGTTTCATAAGTGTCTTACAAAAGCTCTCAGTTAAATCATACTAAATTGAAATTATAGCTAAGTTAATAGAAGCCTTGAATTCATGGAAAGAAGATGAGAATTGTGCATGTGACAACTTTAACTATGCTAAGACCTAGACAGTAAGAGAGGTCTTGTCCATCAACCCACTAATTAAAAATACTAGAGAATACAACCAACAACAAAATACTTATAACTCAACATGTTCTGTTTCACCCACTTTGATGATGCCTTCTCTGGGTTGCAGAATTCACTTCTCTATTTAAACAACACATTTCACAAATAATCAAATTCCAGAGGTCCACAAGCTCAGCCAAGGACAAGTTATGAGATGTTCAACAACAAACGCAGGAGTTTCTACTCAGGTTCACTGCTATATCCATTTTATTATCCTCAGTAATTAACACCAAAAGCTGGAACGTGTAATAATAGAAAAAAATGAGACTTCTCACTTTTGCTGACAAAACCAACTACTGAATTATTCTGGCCTGGGATGGTGGTTAGACTTCCCATGAAAAAGAGGATGCAGCTTACAACAGAACACAATGCCCAGTGATGAAAAGCAGTATGTGGAGAATAAGTTATCAGAAATTAGGGCCAAACATATCTTTAGGTGATTTCAAAACAAGTAATTTTAATTTGAATTATAATTATTTTACTATCACTGAATACAAAATCATCCCTAAAAGATAAAAGGGTTTTGTTCAGGGCAACATTAATGCAGAGTGTCTCCCTTCAAGGAAGGAGAAAACCTCTATAGTTTTTTGTAAATTATGTTATCTGCTTCAGTTCTTGTGGATTTTCACAGCATACATTAGTTTTGATGTTTTTTGAGCTTGTTGTCATTTCCCCCTTAACCATTTTCTCCTCCTTGGTGTATAATTAAGCATTTCCCCCAGACTATGTTGGAAATTAGATTTTCACTTGTGCCATTCTTAGCTATAAAATAGGAATGAATCTGGGATTGTACCAACAGCTTATTTACATTTTACCATCTTCAGAAGAGACACAGCCTGGAGGAGGCCACAGCATTGCTCATAATGCTTTTCTCAGAGCTCATCTAAAGGGGCTCAGAAAGCTGCAGCCTCCACAAAAGAATTCACAGGCATGCTGTGGTGTGGGTGGGTGGAAAAAGGAAGAAAACAAATAAGAAGAACTGAAGAAGTTATGATAATAAACTAACAAATGGTGGGTGTGACAGAGCAGGAGCTTGTGAACCCCTGGTTTTACAGCAGAACTATAATAAGCACATCCAACTTTGACATAACACAGTGAAAACCAGAGGGGATGAAAAGGCAAATTCTGAGAAACAAAGTCAGTTTTCCATGGCATATTTGATGTTTGACAAGCTAACAATCCCAAGACAACCTCTACAAAACAGCCAGTTCCTCCTGCTGCATCTTTACTATAAGAAAAACATTTATGTGGCCTGTTCTTCCCATAGTCCCAAAAGTTATCTGTTAGCAGGTCAAATTATTCTTTCAGGGAGAGCACAAGAAACAAGGCCACTTCCTCTGTTATGCATTACTAATTAGCTCCAACTTGGGGGTGAGGGTTAGCATAGTTTGGCAATGCAGAAACTGTTCTGACAAAACATTCATTGAGGCAAGATGTGCAAATGCTGCTGCCAGCCCGCAGACAATGCCTCCATTGTTCTGCAGAGCCGTGGATTTGGGAGCAACCTCAGAGGATCCAGCAAGGAATAAAAGGTAACATTTTTGCAAATTCAGCTCACTTTCTCTGCTTTAAGGGTGGCTTTTCTATTTAGGAAAAGATGCTAAACTGTGCTTAGCACCCAGGCTCTGTTATTGTAGGCAAGTGCTGCTTTGCCAAGTCACTCTATGCTAATTTCAATCTAACGACCTAATTCAATTAGATAGAGCAAAGAAACATGCTCTTAATCGTGTTGAAAAAGACTTGAGTGGAGAATGAAGGTGAGAACCATGTGATGCTGAGTTATGGCATTAAGTACTTAGACATGCCTTGTGGAAGGCTCTACCCCTTCCCCCTACTGCCTCAATCCCAGAGCTTTCAGCTGTGACCACGAGGCCAGCTCTGCCTGGAGGCAGAGAAGAGTTTCTGTTCCACTGCAGGGAGGTAGATGGGACTGATACAGACCCCACACTGAAGCATAACACCAGGAGTCTGCTCACAACCCAGAAGGACAGGAATATTTCACATCCATATTCTTTCTTCTAACAAACCTGGAAGAATTATGCCTTTTAGTATCATAAATAAATAGTATTTGCAACTCTTGCCTTTCAAGCCCCAACTGGCAGAGAGAAAAATCCACATTACTTCTTTAGTTGCCTCCCATCAATAATTTATTGGCATAGTAAATCACACTATCCTTATGTGAACATCATTATTCTACTGAAGGGGAGCACTGTAGAACTATGATCTCAAAAATACTAAGTTAGACTTACAAATCCATCCACAATAAGGCAAGTCCACCTGTTCAACCCAGCAGCACAATATCTGCTTTTCTGCAGAACCTTAAAGCGATCCAGAATGAGCCACAAAGCAAACAATCAAACCTCAACAAGGCCATGAGCAGCATTCACTGGAGAGAAGGGAGGAAGAGAGAGGGTATCAATGCACTGCAAACTACAGCAGGATACATGCAGCATGTGCTTGCTCACAAGACTTCGTAGTCTATCAACAAATCCCCTTCCAGCAATACTGCAACCCTCAGCCTCTTCCCTTTGGTTCCAGTTTCATTGCCCTTACTCATCTTTTCTCCACCTGTTCTTCCAGGCTGCCCCTCTCTTGTTTTACATATTTCCACAAAGCAGAACACACAGATACTAAGCAGTTCAAAAACAGAGATTCCCCCAAGGCACTTCATATTGGGTGAGTAACTTCCTGATAATTTTATGGCTTTGAGTGACTGAGCCGAGATCCCAGACCAGATTAATTGGATATCAGGTTCATGTTCCCAGGAGCTTCCAGGCACGGGGCTGCTGGAACAGGCAGTCCTGCACAGGAGGATCTGCAGAGTCTGACACAGCTACCAAAGGGAATTTCCCCACACGGTTGCTGCAGGGGCTGCATCAACCTCCTGAAGTTTCTCAGAGGGATGTCTCTGATGTGATTCCTTATGAGCACAGAGCAGCCTTCAGTCAGCTGAGCAATTTGCACAATGTACAACAGGGCATGTAAGGATGTGCTAAAACCGGGCATGTAAGGACAAAATCAGTTCCATGCACAGAAACATCCCACAGGGTTAGATTTGGACCAAACAGTATTCTCTTGGAAGTCATATCTATTGCATCTAGCAAATCAGTTGTTTGCATTAATTATCACTAACTGGTATCAGGCTGCTGAGCCTTATTGTTGTTATTTTTTAATCTGGGAAGAGTATTCTAAAGTTTGAAAATGTATTGATGACATTGTATAAATTTAAAGAGTTGAACATATTTCTTCTCATTCTTTTACATGGACTCACAGAGGAAACAGAATCAGGTACTGCTCTGACTGCAGTATTTGTATTGCATAAAAACACACACAAAAGTGAGATTTTTTTTTTTATTTATTTACTCCTAATTCTAGTGCTACCAGTCTCCATGTTAGACTGCATTTACTTACATTAAACTTTTTTCCCCTTCAGTGGTGAGGAAATAACTACAAAGGTGAAAGCCCCCAGTAATGAGTAGGTCCTCCAAGCACATGCTGAAACAAGTGATTTCTGTCTCCAAATTCTCCTCTTGTGAGTGGGATTAACAGCTCAGACCCCAAATCTTATACTCACCATACATCCTATTTCACAAATAAATGCTTCCCCCTTTGGAATCAGCCCCATGTTCCAACAAGTCCACAGTGTTGTTAATTGGAAAAAAAAATAGAAAAAAGTGACATTGACTATGACTGACAATTTAATGTGGGATTACAACTTGCAGTGCTTATTCTGCTGTTATTCACAGGCTCAGATTTGGCTGAAAAGCAATCTTCCCAGAAGGTACAAAAAATAAGAGGTCTCTTGAAGAGTCCTTTGAGCCATGACAAATGAAACATGGACTATTTCAGTCAGTCCTACTTTTGGCCAACAAATTATTTTTGTTGAATTATCCTGAAGCAGTCTTATTCTAGAACTAGTCTATGGTCCTTAAAAAACAGATGGAAATTCTTTTACCTGAAGGGTTTTTTACAGCAATTATGCCTGCTTCTAAAATACATTCCCAGCCCTTCAAAAGTCACATGAATAGTCTTCCAGGAAACAGCACTTTTACACACCTACAATTACCTGTACATTTCCTTGAAATTATTCAGCTGATTGATACCGGGAGCTAACAGCAAGAGCCACAGCTCTTCACCTAATGTCCTTAGCTTGAAATCTACAGTAATTTAGTGAAGCCTAATGTGGAAGCCTTGTGCCCAAATGCTTTCCAACTTTCTTCCAGCTGGATCAGATGTTCCAATAAAATACATCATTTCAGCCTATAAATTTTGTCTTTTACCCCTGAATAAGTGCACAATGCCAGACCTACCAGGGTAAGGATCACACAATCTATACTTTTAAATATGAAAATCAATACACTAAGGCTGCCAGATCTGCAAGTCAGAAGCATAATGATTTTAAACAGCAACTGGGGAAAAAAAAGTATCTAAGGTTGTGTTACCACCCTTCTTTTGACACATTTCTAGCAAAGCAGCAACTTGAAAATATTTGGCCTTCACAAACTATGAGGTACAGTTTGTTAAAAACCCGTGCTGCCTTTCACATCTCAGGTATTTAGTGTCGTTTTTTTTCCACCCTCAATCTCCTCTTTTGTTGCTCCCCAAATGTGTCCCTCCAAAAGCAGAAATGTGAATGGATGCAAGATGCAGCAGGCACATTGTTTTAAAATCCAGAAGAAAGCTCTGGTGCAAATAATGTCGAGGGCACCCAGGTTGTAACATACCCTGTCTGGTAATGTGCATTAAAGACAGGGAAAATCTAATAGCTGCAAATGTCAAAATAGATCTGAACAGCCTACAGTACAAAAAAGCCCGATCCTTGGGATCTGCTTGTCATCATCACTCCCATTATCCTTATCAGTAATTCAGCAGTACAGGGACCTCAAAGATAAAAATTCCCCATTAAGCAATATTAAAGACACTGCTTGTTTTGTGGTATCTGCAATGTCACAATACCAGCTGGTTATTCAGTTCCCACATGAACTGAGCCAGCCTCAAGGCTGAGGCAAAAGTTTTACCTACAGGTTACAAGTGCCCTGAAACTACCCCTGCAGCCTTCTGTCCTGCAACCTGTGCTCCAGCAGATTAAGGAGGACTAACCTTTCACTTACCCAAACACACAGCTCAAGACACAGGCAGCAGGCACCTCACATGAGGTGGTTAGTACAGGGTAGGGTGCAATAAAGCAATCACCTTCCCACACCTTCATTACCATGAGGCCTCTTGGTGAACAGGTAAGAAGGTTCAAATGAACTAATACTGATGGAGCAAGGTGGCAGCATATAAGGGATTGTAAGTTTTTTTTTTAATAATAGTTTCTGAAAAGCACTCTTCAGCTTTTGGGATGAGAATGAAGGCAGAGAATAAACTAATGAAAAGCAATACCTTTTCACTACTAGAAGAAGGCCATGAGAACTTGAGACACTGAAAGGGGGAAAACAATTGTTTTGCACTTTTCTAGGTTTAAGGTGAGGGTTAGGGTTAGCGTTAGGGTTTAGAGAGCTCAACATCCTACAGGTCAAGGAACACTGGGGCAAGAACCTGGTGCAGCAGGTTGGAACCCACAAGCTCCAGAAACAACCTCCTTTCACAGGCCTGCAGCAAGGTATCAGCACAACCTTTAACAGCACAGCTTGTAGGATGACCTAGAACAAAATTTTTGCATTTATGTTCTCACTCTGTATTTTGCTTTCCAAACACCTTGCCATCTCACAGGAGCTTGAGAATTTCTCTTCTTTGGGCAGTATATGTAGTGAAGCACTACTATTGTGAAAAAATAATGAAACCTTATTCAAGATGGTAAAACCTACACAAAGAATCACGTGGTCATTCCTATTCCAGCACCTGTGTTCTTGGACCTGTAGGCTCTTTGAATCTCTTAACCCTAACCCTAGCCCCACCCCAAGCCCAAAGCCAATATCATGGCTGCTTCAGATCAGAAAGGTGCAGGAGCAGCAACACTGATGCCCTGCCAGGATCACCCTGTCATGCCTATTCCTGCCCCACCAGGAGTGAAATTTGTGCTGCAGGCACCAGGTGCCTTGGAAATGCCACTTCTTTGTGTGTAAGAAGTGTGTGTAAAAAAAACCTGCTAAGCTTTGAAGAGAAGCAGCAGGCAAAGCTGTTACAATACATGGTTAATTCACAGCAGTGACTGCACTACAACACCTCAAACTAAGGGAAGCCAGCAGGAGAGGAAACCCCGACACACAGACATTTCCAGAAACATTTTGAAAAATTGGTTCTATATATTGCTTTGGACAATGCAGAGATGCTTAATTTTAATTACCATCAGGGCTCTGAAAGCACAGATGGATGCCTGTTAATTAAAGCTAGCAGAGTTCTGTGCAAATTCAAAGAATAAAACAAATAAATAAATATTAGCCCCACAAGAACATTCACAGTAAGAAATGGTAATGAGTGTTGGAAGCAAGGAAGGAAATTGTTGTCAGTGGTAAACAGCCAGCAAAGATAACAGACCCCTGCCAGCAGATGACCATCAGCTCTGTCTTATCAGGAAGCAACTTGTCAGCCAAGTCTGCAGATTAGAGGGACAGCCAAAAGCCAGGCAGATACAGGATAGGTGTAGACTAATTTAGTCAGGTGTTGTCTGGAATCCAGTGGCAGAAGTAGTAATTCAAGTTACCTCTTCTGAGGCAGGAACTGGAAATAAAAATGAAGTTTAAAAAATCTAGTCAGCATGCATGAAAACAGAATAAGCAACCAAAGACTACCAGGAAATATCATTGCTACCAAGAAATATCATTGCTATGTTTTGAGCAAAAAGCCATGAAATGGGAAACCAAAAACAATGCAACATGGACAGTTACATCAGTCCCCACTACTGATAGTCTCTGCTAAATTTCAGCAGCTGAGATATCTGTATCCTTATATAATTTAGGAACCAAGTATTCAGGGCTATGAACCTGTCACTTCTGAAGTGTTTCAAGAATCTGAAACAGGGACTATTAAAGTGGGACAACTTTCACAGATACTGCTGCATGGTTTCTTTTTGACACTGGAAACAAGGACATCAATTCTAGGGACGGATTCTTGCTACAGTCAGAATCAGCAGTCATCAGCACATCTCCTGAAAGAGGTCAGCAAATAGCCTGAGCCTGTAGTTACTTTCAATAAACACAAGCCTAAGATGAACCAAAAGCATCACAATATCACACCTCAAACTTGGCAACAGACTCAAGATGTCACTCCACAAGCTGCTCTGGTGTACAATGTGTCAGCAGTGTCCCATGGCAGCCCTGCAGCTTTGTGTGTTTTGGTAGATTTAGCAAGAAAGGATCATGCTGTTCACAGCACACCTCAAAGCAAAACCCTCCCTTCAACACTGTCTTTTTCTGAGCACAGGTGTGACAACTGCAGCTGAGCTGTGTTAGAGGATCTGTTTCTGAAGAGAAATAAGCCAAGGAAGACAAATATACAATATATTACAATATACAGAAATAGATGCATGAATGAAACAAGCTTCCATAAAAAGCCAACAGCAACAGACCAGTCTTGACAGGGAGCATTAATCACTTCCTTAAAATACAAAAGTGGCAGTACTTTGTATGGTAAAGACAAATTATTTTCTGGGTGAGCATTCCTAGTTACATTCAGCACAAGAAAAACAAGTAGAGTCACAAATAATATGGGTGATAAAATGCATGATTTATAAAATTCAACTGTATGTTTATGTTATATACAATATATCTTTGTATTATTTATCATACAAATTAATGTGTAAATAATATTCATTAATTAGTCTACAGATTCTATCAAACTATTTAACAATAAGGAAATGCCTCATCCTCTTTTAAAACATTTGTGTCGTTTTCTTCTCTACAAGAAACTAACTATGATAGTACTGAGATGTAATATGTCCTCAGAAGCATTAAAAACCCCCAAAATATCAACCAGAGCATCTTGAAATCTTACTCAGAACAACTATGCAAAACTAAGTTCAAGTATGGCTATTTTAAGTACAGAAACTTGAGGTACAGAAACAAGACTGAGTAATCACATACAGAAGTACACTTAAGGAAAAAAAAAAACGGCACTGATACACAATGCAGTAATTTATTCCAGTAGCTCAAACATTATAGAGGGACTTTCAAGATGAGCATTGTTCCTACTGATATTACCCACAAAAATCTTCAGCTTCTGTTAAAACTTGTCTACTCAAGAAAGCAAGGAAAATACCAGTAAAAGAAAGCATGAGACACTGCAGCTGGGAACATTACTTTTAAAGAGAAACTCAAGGAAAAGACGGCTAGGTTTGTATTGAGAAATGTAGTCGGGCCCCTGCAGCCCTGGAAGGAGCATAAACACACGAGTGCAGCCTTCTCTTTCGGCAGAAGGGCTCTGCCCAGAAGCAGGGTGTGTTTGCAGAGGCAGAGCAGGGTGCTATCGCAGCTCAGCTGTCTCTGGGACTCACCTGGTTCAGCCCTGCCCAGTGTGGGCACATGAGAAATGCTCCTGGGCAGCAGCCATTGCTGCTCTCACTGGTGCCTCGGAGCAGGGCTAAACTCCTGCATTTAAAACAGCCTTTTAGAAATCTGAATATAGCAAAGCAACCAAATAACTCACAAGAAGAGTCAAAAGCCAGGAAGACTGAAAACCTACTCGTTTCTCCAGCATGAAAGCACAATTTAAGAAATTTCCATACACAGGCATTTGTAGATTGTTTTTTCTCATCAGTTTTCAATAATGTATGTACTGCTGTTGCACAGTAAAGATTACTACCTCCACACATTATTTGCTACATATTAATTATTCTGTCTTTTAAACGTGGTTCTTACAGAAATTATTTGTAACTGCTTCATCATGTGACACTGCAGAGCTGTACAAGTCATCAGTTTCAGCAGCAGCTGTTTTGATTGTGCCCACAAATCTCAGGACTAAATGCTCCAAATGAAGGATTGAGAACTTACTGGTTCTCACCTTTGACTCAATCTGAATCTCAATCTGTTGAGGATGACTTCCAAATTTCAATCATTAACACAGACAAAACCTTTTATTAGCCTGCCTTGTCATTCTCCCCATGACCTGTTAACCACTAACAAGTGGCAGAGCCCTGACAAACTCAGAGCGATGTTACAGATGCTGGGACCAGAACACCTCCAGGAAGTGCAGTCTGGAAGACGTGGCTGCCTCCTTCCTGGGGTATTGATCACACTTTACAGAGTGCCTAACACAGTCCTTGAGGCAGGAGCTAATGACCACTTCAATCTGAATGCTCTAATTAGGAGGTTATAAAGCCAAGGTCTTTCTTGCTCACCCTTTTCTGAGCCTCATCCCAGCAGTAAGAGCTAGATTTGAGATACAGAAGGCCATGACCTTGCCCCGCCTCAAAGCCCACTTGCACTGGTGGCTGGGAGTATCTACAGCCAGGAAAGGATCAACCTGCATCTTCTCCATGGGCACTCCAACCGCTTGGCCATCTCTCCAAGTGCAGCCTGGAAACTCTGATCAGCATCCCTGGAAGTGGAAACTGCATCTCCACACTGTGCACACCTGATGTGGCTCCCAGGAAAGGCAGGCAGGCAAGGCACAGCTCAGCCCTACACTTTCCAGACATCAGCAGTGCATCTCCCTGCTCAGCCTGCTGGAGCACCACGTGTCCTGCCCCTGGTGCCTGCACTGGAGCAGTTACATGCTGCCACACAGAACCTGCATCCTGCACAGCCCCCTTTCAGGGCCAGCCATCCTCATCTTCAGTTCTACACCACCTACACCACACTGCTGGTGCCAGGGACCCAAACACAGCCCTGTAGTAGCCCACATTTGAACGTGCAGCACCCTAACATGTCATTTTACAGTACAGAGTTTCAACATCAAGCTTGCTTGACAGGTTGCCAGCCCTGCCTGTGTCCCAGGCATTCAGCCCCTTCCTCCCTGCACCCACACCTCTGAGGTGCACAGCCCTGCCTGCCGGCCACGTGACCAGTGCTCACAAGATTGGTGACATAATCTGGGTTCAAAGCGGATTATTTTTAACTCAGCCCCCCACTCACTGATCTAATTTATAACATAATCTTACAACAGTTGTACCAACACAGTGCATGGGGCAGGGAGCCACAGCCAGGCACAAGCAGAGAAGAGGAATAGCTGGAGTTGCAGGAAACAAGGTTACTGCAGAGGCCAAGAGCTGTGGCTTCAGAGGTGGCCAAGTGCCATGTCCTGTCCTTTCCCCCTCCAAGATACAGGACATTTTCTTCTGATTAACCAGTGACTGGAAATTAAATTTGAAAATCTCTGCCTGTTTCTACTGAGTTCTTTAGCAAGTCAGCAATTCTCCTGGGTTAAAGTAATCCACTAATTTCTAAGCAGTGAATCCTCAAGGTCCAGAAACTGCTTCTAAGGACTCTAAAGGAAGAAACTAAGGTCATGCATGCTTAGGTTTAACAACAGCAATAAATTTACTGATCAGAGGTCCATATTTCCACCAAAATATGGTTTGGGATCCACAAACAGAAAGGGTTTAAACCCACTGTTTTTAAGTAAAAATACCCAAGATCTGTGCTAGCAATAAGCTGGGTTGCAGATTTCCCTTATCTGCTGACATCTCTATCTTTCTAATGTCAGTCTCTCTACTGCTTAAATGTTTAAACAGTTTTCCTCTTTACTGTTCACTCTACAGTTTCATTTTCTGCACATAACTCTTAACCTTTCTTGCTGATTCAGGGCTGCAGAGACCAGCCTCCATGCAGCTCAGAAACTGGATGGACATAAATACTGAGGATCACATCAGGGCTCCTGGCATCACTTGCAATTTAGCCATTTGATGCATTTGACCAACCAAGTTAAAAGCAATGATTCAAAGAATTTGAGGTCCCCTGCACAACACTGTCACAGAAGAGCGGTTTGGATTCTGGCCATTCATCACTCTAAACCAAGCAGGAGACATGAATCTTCCTGCTAGTTAGAGACGTTGATCAGGTTACCCAACAGTCCCACAGTTAACAGCATCTTCCATACCCCTTTAACACAGTAGCACCACACCAAGGAAGACAGTGGCTTGAACTGCCTACTTGACTTAGTCCTCCACTCCTAAATAAGCCACAGCAAAATCTGATGGCAAATAACTTACCTGCTCACACCCCAGCTTCATTCTTCTCCATACTTGCAGTCCAGGTTCATGACTACACCAAGCACTTGTCCATACACATATTTCAAGAAGGAAAAAAAATCTACAGCCACTTCATATTGTCAGAGCAGTGTTTGGGATCATATCCAGCGAGGCTAAATTCAGATCAACTTCTTAAATAGCTCATCCCAAACCTATGAGGCAATCCCTCTGCGCAGCACATGAGCCAGGAGCACATGCAGCTCTGCTGCTCTGCAGCTCTCGGGCAGCCCCTTGCCAAGGACAACAGAAGCCAGAAGGCAGCACATCTGGCATAGCTTCCCAGGAAAACAAATGCTGCCTCGGTGAAAGAAAGGATCAAAATTGGTAGATAACAACAGGCCAGAGAACGGATGGTACTCAACCCTAATGTAGATCAACCGAATAAGGAGTTGCAAGCTAGTACTCAATACTCACAATTTCAGCCAAAATTTCTAATCTAGTGCTAATGATTTGAAAAAGCACAGATGTCCATTGCTGTGTACCAGCCTGAGGACACCGTTTGCACAAGGAAAAGTTGAATCACAACAAATAAATATTGGTAAAGGGAAATATTCCTGTTTAGCAATTAAAAGATCATTTACACAACTACCATCTGCAGTCACTCCCCATTCCCAAATTAAAATGAATGAGTGAAGAGACTGTCCCTCTGTGCACAGTGGATATGCCTTTAGTAGCTGCTGTCTTTATCTTGTTTTGAGTCAGATATGAATGATCTTTACTTAGTGCTCTAAATCAGCCCTGAATATACCCTTTGATAGGACTGTTTTTTCCCAATTATATCCATTACTGTTAGTCATCTGTTTCTTTCACTTACTCTGGATCTTGTCATGTGCTCTTAACATAAATGGAGTTTTGCCATTTCTTTCAGCAACAATAAAGTAGGAAAAAGCATTAGTCACAACACAGCATGTTCTGACAACACCAAATCATAAGGCCCAACACAAATGCTCCTTGTATCCAACTTATTTCTCATTACAGTGAAGGACCCAGAAGCTCAGGCCCTTCCTCCTCCCCTCCTTCCAAGCAGCTCTGTGCAATGAGAAACTATACCCTGCATAAAGTCCATCGCAAAAGTGCCAAAGGATTGTCTGGGGGGATATTGCAGATGAGGCATTCCCCATAAGAAAGCAGTGAGAACCACATCTCCAATGCACCAGTGTCAGGCACTGTGAAAGCTTTCTGCCCTGCCTCTGCTCTAACACACTCATTTGCATTTACATCCTCAAAAAGTAAATTCTAACTTTGAGATTTTCAAATGCCTGAAGTCAGAAAGTTCATATTTGCTGACTTCAGACCTCTTTTTTTTTTTAAATTATAACCAGAAGAGAGACTTGGCTAGGTAGACATAGATTAAACAGTATTTAATAAGCTACTGTTATATAATGCATAAATTCATACATTGCACTCTACTTTTGTGGGATTAACTGTTGTAAAAGACTCTGCCAAAAGTCAAGCCAGCTATGTAGTTACTACTCCAACTTCTACAGCAGAATTCAGTAGCACAAGTCCTCCACAAATACCTGTGTATAGGTTGTTCTGTTCCAATCAAAATGGAGATGACTACATAATTTCAATAATTAACCATACTTAGAACTTCTGGAGACATGAGTTCAACCCAGAAATTCTTTTCCTCCTGCAGATTTAAGAATATTTCAGCATAAATGACTTAACTGTGTATCTGCTCTGAACAGGTATCAAGCGTTTCATGGGCTTATTTGAAAGAAGTCAGACTGAGACAGTAGTTGGCAGAGTATCCAGTCCATTGCAAGTCAAATATCAATGAAACCTTTCCCTGAAGATAAAGTTTAATATTTGGTACATCAGCAGATGTTTATCCGGATACTAGTGTTGAAAAAAACAGTTTCCTAGTTAAGACAATTATTGATAAGCTCTTCAAAAATAACTCCAGTGTTGCCCCACTGAAATACCTTGGTGCTTTCAGATATTCTTGGAATGAAACTTATTTTAACGACTGTTATTCAGATTGCTTTTCATGTACAAACACATATGTCATGAAAAAGAGTAGCAATATTTGCAAAATGTGTATAGACTCCTATTCAACAATGCCAAGAGTACAAAGAAGCATTTCATTGGGTTTTAAAAACGAAGCTCAAGTGACTTCACACAAAAATACTGTGGTACAAAAAAGCAGCAGAATCAATCTCAAAGCAGATACATAAAATAAAGATTAAATCTAGGGAGAAAATTGGATTCCTTGAAATACTACTGTAGAAATATTAGATTCAGAAAATAAAAACTTATAAAATTTAAAGTGTCCCTGCTCATGGCAGGGGGACTGGAACTAGATGATCTCTAAGGTGCCTTCCAACCCAACCCATTCTATGATAATTATATGTCGAACTTAACATTGCTTCTCATGTTTTTCAGTATGCAAAAGAATTGTGATATTTGGTATGTGTGTTATAAATGATCTAAAAAATTCATTCCAATTTGATCTGTAGCCCAGTTCTGAAGCGCATGTAACATTTGCTATAGAGCACATTGACTAGATTACTGACGTGGTTTAATTCACATTATTTACAAGTGGGAGAGCTTGATGATAAGTAGAAAACAAATTACACAAGTTCATTACACCCTCCCTCTCACTTACACCAATGAGTGATTGTAATGAGAGTTAAAATCACAGAAGATTTAAAGCTATGGACACACAACTGTGCTGCTGGTCCAGCAGCCAGAGGCACAGCAGACACCCCACAGTGATGAGGGTACATTATATGCAGACACAGCTGTTTGCAAAGCACTGGCAGAGCATCACCCAGGCCTCTGTCCCTCTCTCGAGGCCCATCTGCACATCTGGCTGTGCCCCTCGTCGGGTCCCACCTCCGAGCACCTCCAGCAGGGCAGCACCGCACAAACGGAGTGCGGCACCCGAGCAGGGGGCTGCTGATCCCTGGGAGAGGATGTGCTCCTGGAGCTGCACTAAACATCACTGGACTTCACAGAAATTTGGTCTTGCATTGCACATTAGGCTGCCGTGGATGTCTAGTACCTCACAGTTAGCTAGAGACAGCTTTATTCCACACTTGTGTTCCATAATCTCACTTTTCCTTTCCCTTATTCTCCTCTCAAACAACCCAGACAACCTTAGCTATATATAACGCTGGACCTGGGGAGGGTAGAGCCAGCACATGGTTACTTTGAACCATGCAGATTCGAATCTACTTGGAAGAAGTACTACCCTTTTTGGAAAGTATTCATGCCAGAAATCCAGAAGAATCTGGTAATTATAAGAATCTGAAAATTATCCATAGAATCCATGAGTTAGTCCTCCTCTAAGAAGAGAAATGATTAGGCAATATTTCAGCTTGATTATCCACGGGGAAATTCTAGATTTAAAGATTTGCAGAATCTAGTTCCGTGACTTCTAAAAGGGGAGGAAACCTCAGAAAATACATTAATACAGCCTACTGATAGGTATCTCTGCTCTTAAGCACTCACTGCTCTGAAGTTGTAACTTCCAGAACCTTGTATTGAAAAACTTTGGGATGGTATCTGTGAAATAGATTCCAGAGAGCAGAGCTTTATCTACAGAAATAGGCGAATCCAAAGAGCTTTTTAAATTAGTTTTTAATTAATTTTTAAAATGCACTCCAGTAACACATTTGATCCTCACTTTAGTATTAAAACATAGTACTACATCTTAGGTTCACAGCCAGCACATTGAGAGTTTTCTAGAAAATAAGAGTAATGCTTTTCAGAAAAAAATTTCCAGTCAGCTAGTCTTGGATTTGGCATGGTTATGAATCTGATGAGCTTCATTCAGAAATATTCATCCTTGACTGAACTAAGGCCGTTCATTTCTCAGCCCCATCAAATAACCAGCTGATTGTGTTATATTACCTACTGAACATTTCTGCTTCCCATCAGAAGATCTAAACTTGCTATTGAAATAGAGGTATTCTGTAAAAATCAGACACATTGTCTAATGAGGCAGAGCATGGCCCATTTCAGCTGATGCCCTGCCTGTCATTTCGCACACTGAAATGCAAGGCATTTTGTGCTGAGTATATTTGAGAGGATAATACACAATCAAATCTGAATTCTGATTTGTGGCAATAATGGGAGCATCCTTTTTAGTCATTTCACTCAATCTATCTGCATGTTAAAGACTCTTTTCAAGATTTTAACAGTGAAAAAACCCAAGGTGAAGAGTCATGGCCCCTCAGGGTAGCACTTCAGAAAGCATATTCCAATACCCAAACCAAACTCTCTCTGTTCACATGCCCAAAATCAGGCATGTGCAAGTTGAATAGGGTATGGAAGGAGCAAGGACTGGGCTGCATCTGCTCTGTCTGAAGCTGACTCCCTGGTTTTCTTTCAGGGACTCCAGGAGGAGTATTTCCTCTGGTGTCTGAGCTGGTTTTTCTACAACCAGAGCCAGCCTGAGCCAGTACTGAGGTGGCTGCCAAGGCCATCACTTAACTGGATGAGACTGAGATCCATTAGTGAAACAAATATTGCAAGTGAACTTGATAGATCAGCTGTTTAGCTTGTTGCTTCCACTTCTCAAGCAGCTACAGCTCTTCCCAAACTCACTGTATTGATTTTCTGACAACAAATGTCACTACAGTGAAATCATGATGAAACAGCAGGTAAGAAAGCAAGAGTGCCAGATCAGCAATACCAATTCCCACACCACCTTAGAAATACTAGGAGTGTTCAGAAAGCCAACTGTTTTTATAAAAAAGAAAATATTTTTGGAAATACAGGACAAAATCCTACTTTTCCTTTATGTGAAGGACCCTAGTTTCAGTGCATGAGGTGATACTAAATCCCTGCTAGGACCAGAAGCGTTCCTGTGACCCTAAAAGCTCCATATCAGGAAATTTGTAAACACTACCCTTGCTGCCTGGGCACAGATTGCTGTAAAACTCTGTGTGAGAACAACTGTGAAACAATTGCCTGCCAGAGATGTTGCTGGGATGTGGCAGAGCTCCAGACTGGTGCAAGTGCTGGGGCACGTACTGCTCGGTACTCGGCTGCAGAGCCAACTGTGCAGCATACAGGGGCATCTGGGGCAAGATGAAGGGTCAGTGACTGAAGCAAGCCAAACCCCAGAAACAAGGCAAGGCTAAAGCACCTGGAAGCAATGATTAGGTATTTCAGTTGCATTTTCGGGTGGGGGAGGATACACTTCAAAGACTGCTCAGCCTAGCAGAAGGGAAGAAGCGTTGTTACAATGCAATATTAAAACAAGATACAGCTATACAAAAAGTATATTTGTTCCCCTTTACCAAGGCTCTCCTGTAAATCCAAACTTTGAATCTCTGTAAATCCAAACTTTGTCATACCATACCTCAAATCCCAGTCCTAGTCCTCAGAAATTCATTTTGAGACTGCTGTCTAATAAGCTCTTGCTATTAGGTGTAAAAATCAATCAACTTATCTCCATTTTCGTTCTTCAGATACTATGTCTTCAGTGGCCTGCTCATGCACCACTTGTTCCCTAAATGCTTTACATTAGCATAGAAATGCTTCCTCTAAATTACCTTAGTTCCTTTTTTTACTTAAGAGGGGTTTATGTGAAAATTAAATACCTATGAGTTAAGACCATAGTCTAATCCTAACGCAATCATAATTTTTACTGAGCATAAGTTTTTAAATTAAGAATATGTTACATTAATGTACTAAATTTACTTGTGTCTAACCATGTCCTGATCTTCCAGCCACTGAACCACCTCTTGCAGCACTGGCCCTGCCCCTGAATGCCTTCATCACACAGGCCAAGCCTGGATAATTGGAATGCAAATATATGTGCAATTAGCAACATTGGTGGACCTTTTAAAAAATCTTCTGAAAACACATTCTTAAGTGATTCACTGTATTTTTGTGGCTTTTTTCTCACAGACATTGGCTCAGAAATCTTGCTTATTCCCAGAGGATTAGGAGAGAAACCAAGAGTTCTTGGATGCAGGCTCCCTTTCAGGCACAGAACCCTGTAGGCCACTCATGGCTTTTTTAACTCCTAATTGGCCCAATCTGGGGTTGTCAGAAACCCCAAGAACTGTCCCAGACCAACATGACCAGTTCCACCCATCCTCACCACAACCTCTCTCCGCACAGAAGCTTCGCTTAGAAAGTCACTCACCAGCTCCGAGCTGCCTCTCTCTCCCAGGCCACACTGCCACTAGAAGGGTTTAGATTTTAAGGCTGTGTACATGAACAATGAAGGGAAATAGATCTGCATCTGTGAGGTATCCAGTGACCTGATGAAAGAGTTCAGTACATACATAGTGATGCCACTGTACTGTATTTTTGTCACTACTACAGTCCAATAAATGCTAGAGATACATGGCTTTCTCTGAAGTACCAGAAAGCCAAATTAGAAACAGCAATAGCTTTATATAATGAAGTATTTACTATTTGTGTTAGAATAACCATATGTCAAACAAACTTTTTGGACAATAACACAGTCTGTTGTGCCAAATATGTTATCATCTCCTCACTGCCCCACTTGTTCATCAATTCCCAGAGTACCCAGCACAGCCTTGTACCAAAGGATGCTAATACATTCTCTAATAGCCACTGTGAGTACAGGAAGTTTATTCATCATCTGGATATCATGGGATACCCCCCCTTCTCCCTCCAAGCCCACCCATTTAACATGGAAGCAGAATGCCCATCACAAGCAGTCTGCAAAGTGAGCCCTTTACACATAAGTCAGAAAAGAAATAAGAGTGGGCATCTTGATTTAGTTTCAGTAACCTAATGCAGAAGAATTGCTGGGAGCCCTTGAGAAAATGGTTTTAATTATAGAGCAAAAGTACTAGCCAAATAGTTATGAGGAAATTTTTTTAAAACACAAACCATTTTAAAAGCATCATCCACCTGTGCATTTAGCTACCCTTTCTCTAAAATTATGTTTAGATTTTTCATTTCTTCCACTTCACCTTCCCACAGGGATAAATTCAGCAGCTACCCAAAAGGGTGTTACATGTTGCCTGTATACCTAAGGCAATAAAATCCAAGGCTTACACGTGAGAATAATTTATGTCTACTGTTTTAAGCAGGAGTTATGGCATTATAGCACATTCCTGGTGCTCAGAGCAGTCAAAAGGACTTCAGCTGTAAGCCCACACACATGCATTTTCTCAGCATCTCCTATACAGAGACTGATAAGTAAAAATGAGGAGCCATTACGAGATGCTGTACCGAGATCTGAAGCCCGCAGCGAGGAAAAGTCCATTGATTTCTTGATATGGTTTAAAGAATCTAA
This sequence comes from Rhipidura dahli, assembly GCA_013399225.1. NCBI lineage: Eukaryota > Metazoa > Chordata > Aves > Passeriformes > Rhipiduridae > Rhipidura > Rhipidura dahli. The sequence continues at coordinate 161,581 of VXAC01003345.1, forward strand.
GTAAAGCTTACAGGCTGTGCCACAGTCAAAGCCGGCAATTGTGAAACGTTAAACTTCAAAATAATTCTTCATTCAGATAGAGGTGACAAAGATAAATGGCTGGCTACCACTCAGAGCAAAGCACTTACACCAATTATTCGTTATGAAAGGACTAATTAAACAAGAGGGAGCCTGAGCACTGTTCTGAATGAGACAGGAACGAGACAAAAGCTCACCTGGGCAGGAGGGATGAGGGGTCAGGGCAGTCATGCCCATTTCAGAAAGAAGACAAAGAGAAACAGACACATTCTGTAATTCATCTGTGACTGCAGCCATGGGATGGGACCAGTAGATTCACTAAAGGACTCCTCAGGGAACCCCAACAAGATATAAAAACGGCAAGGAAATGCATACAAATTTTTTTCTCAGTACACGTGTGCAAGATCAACTCTGGAGCTTCTCCTGACACGTTGGACATTTGCGCGAGCATTGCATGTCCCGGAGAGGTGGGCACGGGCAGGTGTGCTCAGGTGCCAGCGGGGACCAGCAGCACCCGCAGCCGTGTGCCAGCATTGCCCGGCACTGCCAGGAGCCAAGCGCCCTTAGAGCACCCCCAGAGCCCGAACCCAACAGCCCAGACAAACAACAAATTCACTTATAGCACCCCCCCAGACGGGTTTGCTTCCAGCTCCAGCCTCTGTCGCTCCCAGCCCAAAACCACCGCAGCAGAGCCCTGTAGCCACCAACACCAGGCCGCTGGTGCCCATCTCCGGCACGGCTCAGCAGACGGCGCTCCCAGATCAGCTCCGCCTTCACAGCCAAGGCTCGCTGAAGGGGCGTCCCAGCGGCACAGCCGCCCCACCCTCAGAGCACAGCCGCCCCGCCATGGCTCACCTCCCCCGGCTCCATCAGTCCCGAGGCGGGCTGCGCCTCCTGCACGGTGCTCAGCCACCTGCACCACTCCTCGGTGTCACTCCTTGCTCCTCTCCACTCGAGAGCCCGCCAGGGCACGGGCAGAAATAACAAGGCAGAGAGCAGTCAGTCTTCGGCTTCCATCTCCTTTTGGCAAGAAACCGCTACCTGTCTGCGACAGGACAGGGTGGAACAATACAACCCCCTAACAACTTCCAGGTGTCCCTTTTCTACGTCAGGGTCATTAACACCTGCGGGGCTCCTCCTCCCGAAAGGCGGCAGCTGCCTCTCTGGTGAGGCATCACAACATAGATACAAGATAGAACATTTCTTACTTAAAGCAAAATAAAAGGAGGGGAGCTCATGCGTGCGTAAGTAGTGTCCCGGGATGAGGGTTCCTGGGTTAGAATAACACACCAGGTATTCTCTGGGCAGTAGCCACAACACTGCACTTTCATACTGTATATTTTTACCTTTGCTCAGCATGAAAGAGCATGTAATTATGGACCAGATGTTAAACTCTTACAAAATCAAAGTGGTCAGTACAGGCTGCTGTGTGCTTATTCCTGTAGAGGAGCAGAGAAGCACAAAGAACTGCTTTCCACCACTTACTCTTTACTCCTGTACCTCTCTGAACCAGGTATGCTTTGCCATTGCCAGCTCTGGCAGTTTGTGCTGGAGCTGCAGCCAGTGATGCAGTGAAAAGCACACGACCCCAAGGAGGTCAGCAGGCTTCACCCCAAGCTCTGCCCTGGCAGCCAGACCTTCCTCACTGCTTCATGAGATGTCTCCAACCACCCCTGCATGGCATTGGTGGGGCCTGATGAAGCCAGTACACCAGAGAACCCTTTAGGTTCTAAAGACCTTTATGATATCAAGTCCAGCCGTTAACCCAGCACTAAGCCATGTCCCTCAGCACCACATCCACATGTCTTCTCAATACCTCCTTAGTTGGGGACTTGATGACTTCCCTGAGCAGCCTGCTCCACTGCTTGACAAGCCTTTCAAACTGATGAATTTTTCCCAAATGTCCAATCTAAACCTCCACTGATGCAACTTGAGTCCATATCCTCATTTCCTATCACTCGTTACTTGGGAAAAGAGAGGTCAAGCAGGCATAAGGGTGTTCTGAAGAACAAAATAGGTCACCACTCGACCAACTAAGTTAGTACACCTAAAAACACCTGCTGACTGAGTGTGAAAGTGTCTGATTTTAGTAAATTGACCAGATAATTGAGATCTGAAGGGCTGATCCCAGACCAGTACAGCAAACATACATAGGAACCACCAGTGGCAAATAAGCAAATAATGAAAGCTGCCAAAAGTGATCCTGGAAGTTACATAAACACTAAATATGTCACTTTTCCATTTTATGTCTCCCTTGATAAACTGTTATGAGACATGCACATGGCTTGAAACAGATAATTGTTGATAACCCTGACTGGTGGGAGAAGGAACCATCTGGCAGATGGAAAACAAGAAGGTGCCAAGAATTTAGCAGACTAGGGGGCCTGCAAATTTATGCATAAAGGTCTGCAGAGAGGAATATTTAGACAAAAGTTCAGCAACTCTGTTTTTATCTATACGCAAAACAAACTAGAACATCAAAACTATCCAAATAATTATGAAAATTATTCCTGTTTGAAGTTAATCTTGAAATTGTGAGGAAAATCAGTGAATCTAAAACTGTGAACTTAGAAATGAGGAATTCTTTCTGCCTATCATGATTAATTACAAATGGTTACAGCACATGGCATCATCACATTTCATCTTCTGTCCTTCAGGTTTCTGTCCTCACTGCTTTTAACATGCAAATGCCTTTATTCATCCTCTCCTGACCTTGCTGCGTGGTATCATTTGTTTCTTTCAATTTTCCTTATCAGTATTTCTTTCTTCCTACAGCAGAGAAAGAGCAACTCCTGATAAGTTCCACTTTGTATTCCTTTCCTTCCTTCTAAGTGAATTTCTTTTGCCTCTGCTCTCGTCTTTATCCCTCCTGTGTAGAACAAGTGATCTTGCTGGATGCAGCGTTCTAATTGTGAATCCACATTTTTCCACTGAGATCATTACTCATTAGCCACTTTTCTGCTGACCCCTTTGCAACAGCTGAGCTGCAGCCAACACTTGTTGCAGTTAAAGGAAAGTGAGGACATGACCCATGTCAGTAATCACAGGCAAATCACAAAATTAATAAATTTATGTAACAAATGTAGTAACTTTGAGGCTGGTTTTGCTGAAGCATCATGGATCACCATGAGGACCACACAACACTGAGGTTGCTCAGGGAGATTGTGCAGTCTCTGTCCTTGCAGGTTTGCAAGACCCACTAAGATAAAACCTGGAGCAACCTAGTTTGATGTCATAAACCGACCCTGCTTCGAGCAAGAGGTTGGACCAGAAACCCCCACAGGCCCCCACCAATACAAATTTATGAGGCCGTGATTTCCAGACACACCCCAAAATATAACTCCTGCAGGCTCCTGCATAATATTCCCATTCCAGTGAAAATGGCACATGCAGATATTCTTGAAAATCCCACTTAAATCTTATCAGAATCTTCAGATTTCTTAACATAGTATCTGTAGAGCCCCTTGCAGTTAGCAGCTTCAGCTGATGCCTTTACAAAGGTTGCTCAGCAGATCCTTCCTCACTCAGGTGCTTCACTAATAATTTTTCATTTGGGGTGTTCCTGCAACCACATTTTCATCTTGTTTTCCAGCATGAATATCCCATTTTCATTCAAATCCCATCAGAATAATGACATTATATCTAGACAGAAGTTTGCAGTACCTCATACTAAAAGACCTGCAGGCTGTGCTGGCTACTCACCAATTTTTCTGAGAGGAACAAAGAGATGGCAACCCACCACTCAACCTCAATTCCCTTCCCATCACCCTGTTTATAACAAGCAAATTCCTGTCTCAGGCACTGAAGTGGACACCAGAGAGCTCACCCACATTAGTTGGTGTAAATAGGTCTCTCACACATAGAATTTTCTTTTGTGAAGAAATATGCCATATATTTTTACACACATTTTACAGTTTTGTGTTTCACTGCAGAAACAGATGATTCTTTAATCCCAGCTCTCCCATTTGCAAGGCCATTAATACTACGAATTTTTTCATCGCTTTCATGGTGTTGACATGTGTGAGGAATGCCAGCTCTTCGTGGATCAAGGGAAGACAAGACACCTTACATTTTGCACCCATTCTCACTGAATTTGCATTGATCCAGACTCTGCACAGTCAATACTGCAGGCCCATTCTTGTGTTCCTTTCATGATCTCATGATGCTGGGAGCCCGAGCTGCAAATTAAAATAAATACATGGAAATTTTCCAACTTGCAAATATAAAAGAGTCAGTGTTGTAGTAATTCTACGCATTTTCTATGCAGAAATGATAACTTACAAGGAGAATCAGGGATGTCACAGCAGCCAAGAGGTGTTATTTAGACACATTAACAGAACTCATTTGTTGCCAGGGAATCCAAATAAACCAGATAAACCTTATTTTTTTACTTTAAATGTGTGCAATACAGTGAATATTTCTGAAATGTTATTCCATGTATTTTTTAATAATAAAACATGCACATTTTTGTAAGATCTTGCTCAGGATCTCTGATACAAAAGGCAAACCCTATGTACTGACTGCCAGGATAACTAGCAGAAAGCACTGATAGTTGAAGTCAGATACATCAATGGCAAGCAGTCTCACACTCAGAGCCTCCAAATTAAATCTGCTTACCTAATCTATATGCATAATTACAGCAGAGTAATATTTATACAACACCCTTAATTGAAATGGCAGTAGAATAAGAACATTTTTGATCCATTCAATGAAATAACATAACACAGGCAGCACTTGCCCCATGTTCAGTCTGTTCACATAAAGCAGCCCCACACAACTGGACACAGCTGGCATTCACCACTCCAAAAGGACCCATGCCTGCTTTTATGGCATGCACAGGAGCAAAGCTGGAGCACCAACTCTCAGACCACCCCTTGCAGTGTGCAAAGGCTCATGTTAAATACCTTTCATTTTCAATACACCACTAGCTACTAGAAATGCAAGAGGAAATAATCTCACTACTCTTCTCATGGCCTACAGGATGAAAGCACTTGTTTCAGGGTTGCTTATAACCACCAGTATTCCACCTCTAAAGACCCAAGTTCTAATCAAAATGGAAATACAGGGTTTATGGGTTTAAATTAAGTTCCTCTTTCAGCCACGGTATGAAGTTTAATGCCTGACTACAAAGTGATTGGAAAAATAAGGGACTTCCTCCTTTTGTTAAGAAAGAATGAAAGATCCTTGATTTAACTTTTTTTTCATTGTTAGCTCAGGTTAGCAGCAGCAACTTGCACACTTTTACACATCTTGTGGTTTAGTTGATTTGGTGGAAGACAGAGGGTTTTCCTGTTTTCATGCACTGAATGATGACTGCAATTTACCACACTTGTTCTGGCTTTCTTCACAGCAGAAAGCAACACGTCGTTGCCCATTGGCCTTTCTCTTCCATCAAACCAGTGTGCCAAGTCTTCAGAACCGTCCCACTTCCCACGCAGCTGAGAGCACCCTGTACCTTGTTTATGCTATTGATCCTTTGCCAATACAAGCATTAGCTTCAGCTGAAGAAGCACGCTGTAATTATTAAATCAGAAAACAAACCCAGGACTATTTTCAAGCTTAAAAGTCAAGTTTATTCTGACCACAGCTAGCTGTCCCTCCTCACAAAAGGAAAACTTCTTTTGTAACCATGTCCTTCATCTCTCTGACATCCTATTTTTCCTGTAATTTTCCATGTTTAAAACTTTTTTAAACTCTGTTTGGCTTGTTAAAGTTCCTCTAAGTCTATTTCCTGAATATAAAACAGGGCTAAAAATGGTTTTTTAACTGCCAGTTGTTCACATACATATTTAATACTGCAGCATTAAACACAGGGTTTAGCCCACCAGCATTTCACACAAGCAGGGTCCCATTCACTTCTTCTGAAGCTTTACCTGAACAAACATGCAGTCCTTTATTTTCACAAAATGAACATGGCATTATTTGTTCTGTTCACTGAAACGCACCAGGGTACAATTGTACAGTATGTTGGGTGATTCCTTGCTGCAATGTAGTAGGTGGAGCTCAAATTATGGACCGGATTCAGATGCTGTAACTCTACTTGGCAGTGTTTGTATCAGGAAAGTGAAGCAGATGCTTGCAATGCACCACTATTAGAAGAGCGGCAAGCTCTCTCTCAGAATGACAGGATGAGCTTTTTAATATAATTTGGAGCCAAAGGACATTTTTGGGAGCTAAGTCAATTGGGTTCATCTGTTTCACACTCCCAGAGGCAATCAATTCCTGTTCACTTTACTCATCCTGAAAACTTTCCAAAAAAAGACCAAGGAATTCTGCGCACAGAAATGACCGTGCTTCAGCTTCCAAAATCAAAAGAGCTTTTGCTGTAACATGCTGCCATGAAAAGCTCCCATCCAGGGACCCGAGCGCAGTTCCGTGGCAGCCGAGCCGAGGCGGGGGCAGTGTCCCGGGCAGGGTAGCTCCCGAGCGGCTCCCGGCTCCAGCCGCCCGCCCTGCCCTCAGCAGCGCTGCGGAGCACACGGGGCAGCGCAGGGGGAGCAGCAGCTGCAGAAAGCAGGCAGGGACGAAAAGCAAGCGCCATGCTCTACAAGCAGGTCAGATTTTCAAGCACTGCCCCCGGACACACCAACGGAAGAAAATAAAAAACCCCGCCGGGTACAGCCCAAAGCCAAACATCCAAAATCCGCTCAGAGCTGCACTGAACGTGCACAGTGGTAAACACAAAGCAACTCATTCCACAACACTAGTACCTTAATCTGTATTTTAAGTACCAAATTAACTATCCCTCCCGTTTCTAGCACTGTTGTCTGGAATCTGGGAATACATCCTAACAGGCCAATTAAAAGATCTCCCATCGCTAGATTTTGTTATTTCACTGATGGTGAAAATGAGCTGAGGAAACCAACATGTAATGCAGTCATTCAGCAAGTGCATAGGCAACCTTATGCAATAATCTTTTAACTAGTTTATTAAATGTGTTTCCTTTTCAGAATAAATTCAACATCTAATGTCAAAATTTAATCAAGAACTCAAAAAGCTTAGTAGCCAGTTATCAGCTGTTTAACTTAAGAGTTACAAGAAATAGACATATTACACATCACTAAAATTTTCACACATACACCCACACATACACGCACACTTATCAGCATCCTGTTTATATTAATTTATTTTCACAAATCAATTTCCTTTTTCCTAATCATACTCTTCACATTTTCTGAAGGCACAACACCCAAAGAGGCAATGTAAAATGTACTTCCTGTAGAAAAGTCTGTAGTCTCCTAAGAGAACAGTTTGGCAAAACCACATTTGTTTAAAAACTCAAGTTCCAAAATGAGCCTTCAAAGAGCAGCAGAGAACACCAAGATTAAAAACTACTTAGGGTGTCTGCACTTTTCATATGCAACACACCACTTAACCTTTAATAAATCAGGACTCTCCCCAAGAAATTACAAAAGCAGAAGTAGTAAAATCTCTTTTTTTCTTTTTTTTTTTAATCACCAAGTTTTAATGATGGGACAGACTCTAGGCAGAGCTCCCAGAAAGAGACAGACCACCATCTGGCTCCATCACAGAGCAATGACAATTCACAGGCAATGAGTCTCCAACCAGCACTCTGAAATCAAACGCTGGGCTGGCTCCATAAAAGCTCTATTACAGCCAAGAACACACAGCTGTACATTTCCTCCCTCTTCATACATAAATATACCCTCGGACACAGACAAAGGGAAAAAATAAATCATTTTATGCATTTTTGTATGCTCCCCTGCTATGCCTGTTACCAATCAATGTCAAGAAATATCTTACATATCATATGCTTTGTTAGCACTATAGAATATATATAATATATATAATTTTTTGTTTTCACACATGCTAATGTTCCCAGTATGATAAATGTTTTTGTTTTTTTAATCCTGCATTTCTTGTCACGCTGTAGATCCACTTCTATTTGACAGTGACTTTTGGACATACATGTCAAGACAAAAGTAAATACTGCTGTGATGGCAAACGTTTTATAACTCTTAGGACACTAATACAGTGGCACTTGAAAGACTTTTTAAAGACAACAGAAAAGACAATAGTTAAATAGAAACCTGCTTTGACACAGCCATAAAACCTGCACTACAGTTGTGAGATCTGTATTTGTTTCTGCAAGAGCAGCTCCTGATCTCTGAACACGTCAAACGTTGCACTCCAGCCCTCCACCCCATACCCTTTAAGAAGTCCACGTCGTTATTTTAAGCAAGCATCCCCTCCAGCTGTACATAAGCAACACTGTATTTCCCAAACAATTGAGGTAATTATAAAAATGAATATCATTTATTATTTTCTTTTATTACTATCATGTCTGAACATTTGCTCTCATACAAAAGTCTGATTTTCAGCATTATGTTTTCCAAGGGCATCCCCTCCGCACCAAGGGAGAAAAAGATGTGGTAGGAAATGTGCAAGAGTTTTTGTTACCATCTTCAAACCCACAAGAACTTCAAGAACGATTTTGATACAGAATAACTGCCCGGCGTTTTAGAGAAGGAGGAAGGGGCTTTACACATATTTTCAGTTCCACTTGATTTTTTTTTTTTTTTTTTTTTTTT